>JAOQGH010000004.1:8440125-8489067 GCA_025769975.1 Gallinago jamesoni
TCAGCAGGGGAGTTGGACTAGATGATCTCTATGGTCCCTTCCAACTCTAAAAATAATTCAGTGAAATTCAGTGAAACGCAAGATGTTGAAAAAGTCTGCAAGTTTTCCTGTTTCTCAGAAAGATTGATTACTGATGGGATTAAAAGTATGAAAATAGAGTAAACCCATCCTCTTCACTTTCACAAATATGATCATGTGTAATATGTGCTATTCAGTAGTTGCAGAGAACTGGTGTCTTGAAGGGTGCTTGTATTTTACCTTTTTTTTTTTTTAATATAACTGAACTTTTCGGAAGAAGTCTTGGCTTATAAGCCATTTTATTTTCCTTTATACTTGAATAAGATTCAGTAAACATTTAAAGGTGTTCTTCAAATTGAAGAGATTCTTGAATTGATGTTAATTATTGTCTATATACTCTGAAAGTTCAAAAAACATCTAAGTTGCAGTAAACGATAATAGGTGTACATACAGTTAAGGATCAAATGGATGTATTTTGTTCTTTCATATATGCTTGCTGGTTAGTTTTAGTAATACATAAAATCCTGGGATTGTGTGGTTGAAAGCTAATGATTCAGAACCTGGCTGGCTGATGCCTTAAGACCAACTCAATTCAGTAAGGGTCTTTAGGCAAGAAGGCCCCTGAATATATAATTGGAGTAGCTTTCAGGATGGTGTAGAGTTTATTTGCTGGAGACTTGAAGAAAAAGCTACGGAAATTTCAGTGTTCAGTAAAAGATCTTTATTATTCACTCTGTTTGGTTAAGTGACTCTCTGGCTCCAAGCTAGTACAGGCAGATTTACCTTTTCTGTCTTGTGCAGCATCTGACCTTTTGTCTTTGTTATACTCCTGTAAGCTTTAAAAACTTTTAAACTGCTTTTGTCTATTGATTTTATATTTTTGCATTAAAGTTATGTAGTACTTTTATATTCATATTATATATTTTTTTGGTCTTGAACTGCCCAGTTGAATAAATAGTGGTTGTCCCAAATATTTGCCATACTGTTTATGTATAACTGGCAACATAGTTATAAAAAAGGCTTGTATTTAGAAATCCAGTCCAATTAACTAATGGGGAAAAAAAAAAAACGAACTATAACGCTGCTTGCTGGTTGACTTGAGCTTGTTTAAAAACAGTCTTTCATCGAGATATTGTTGCTAGGTCTTGGAACAGAGCTATGAAAAGACTGAGAGTGGAACAGATAGGGGAAATGAGGAAGCAAGGTAGGAGCAGTTAAAGCAAAGATGTATTATAGGACAAAGAACAAAAGGAATGAAAGTAACAGAAATGTTGACTGGAAAGTTGGTCAGTATTACACTGCAATTAGAAATGCTGGTATGTGTTTTATGTCACCATCAATGATATCAGTTGAGAAGATGCAACTAATGGAGGTTTCTCTTCTTGCTTTCATTTCAAGCTAATTATTATTGGGTTAAGGTTCAAAGACCAAATATTAATATGTACATAATTGAAAATTATAGATGTACTATCATTGCTAGAAGGTTTTTGGTCTACGTACTGTCATGATTATAATGAGTTTATTAGCATTTGCTCTTGCATATTCTGCTTTTAGAAGGTAGCGTTCTTTGGAGTCCAGTCACTGAAAGTATGAAGTGGAGTGATATTGTCTACTTCAGATTATACTTCTTCAGTCTTTCCTGTATATCAAAGTACAATAAATCTCTTGTGAAAACATTTTTGATAATGATGTGTAAAAAATCTAGTGCAGGGAGAGGGATGGAGGCAGGGAAGAGGAATGTTTTTGGATATACTTGAAAGCTTGCAGAAAAATTCCCAAACTGTTTTATTTTATCTTAGACATCCAGCAGCCTGCTCTGTATCTAAGTTTAAGTTAGCAGCCCCTATAAGGTAGAATTTAAAAAGACTCTGATATCTGTCAACCTCTATTTCTGCTACAGGATAATTAATAGACCAATCTGTAGAGAACATAATCTGTCAATGGAAAGTATAAGGGACCACATGTTTCCTTGAAGGTCATAGCTCTGGAGAATGTTCCATGTGAGAATAAACATTTTTAAACGTGCCTGAAACTTTGAGAAATTTGAAAATTAGCTTTTCTCTGTGTTGGTAATTAATCTTGCCACAGACATTTTGTGCCAGCCAGAGTTTTCCCAGCATGTTCTGAAAGAAACGGAAGTCTGTGCTGCAGTTCCTAAAGTGACAAACAGTCCGTAAAATGTCAGGCATGGATGTGTATGATGGTCTTTATTGCATAAGAAAATAATTTGATTTTTCTTCAAACCCTCGAAGAAAAGATTTTCAATCTTGTTACTGTGGTCAATGATAAAGGTGTTTTCAGTTTATCTTTTGGGGGGCGGTGATATATAGAGTATCTGAAAAGCATTCAAATGTTATGTGATTAATAACTGTTTGTAAAGTTAGAGTAGAGCTTTCCACTCTTGAAGATGAAGGATTGCGTGTGTGAGTGGCAATAGTAGTTGTTGTGGGCTAAAACAGCTATTAGTTTCTTAAAAGAGGATTCTGCCTCAGTGAAGCTAGCAGGGTTCACTAGTTAAGAGTAGATTCTGTCATTCCCCTATCGTAATTTAGCAACACATTGGTTTGCCCTTTGGATTCTGTCTAGATGCATACAAAATGAATAAGAAGAGCTTACCAGGGTGGATCAGCTTGGATATTTGACATGTATGATCACCTCAAACTTTACATTATGGTTTCACCAACATTAACTGAGTGAAATAATTGCCATTTCTGCTAAGGCAACATCATGAGCAGAGTTCATTTAAAAGCTTCTTGAGTTGCAATTTCCTGTTATACTTTGCTTTACACTAGTTCAGGCAGTCTGCTGACTCGGAAGCACAGTGAGATTGATAACAACTCTGCTGTGTGAGGGAGACCAGGGCGAGGAAAACAAACATATCCTGCCACTGAGTGGTGACGGAGATGTGCTGCAGCTTCATTACTATAATTAGTGTCTATGCTGAAAGAGGGGTATATGATGGTTATTCCAGGTAGAAGAGATGGTTATCGCTCTTCTTGTCTGCCTCTTTTTTTCCTTTCATGATAACTTCTTTTGGTAGACAGTGCCAAGCTATTCTGGTTCCTTCCGTCTTGCAATTCTTTTTCTCTCCTATCCATATCCAGATGCACTGATTTGATTCTCTTCACATGCCTTTGAACTTGCAGAAGAAGGAGCAGCCTTGGCTCATGATGTTTTCCTTTCACATCACACTGTGGGCATGTTCTTTTTTGCATAAAGTGTTGGCACTTGCTTACAATGCTTTGAAGCCAGTTGCTTCTCTTTATTCTTTTCCTGTCTCTTTCAGAAGAAAACTAGTGTAGCTTTTCACAAAATACCTGGAAGTAGCAAATGAGTAAGGTCATCTGAGCCTATATAGTATGAACAGAATGTATTTGCAGTGCGACTGTTGCAGTCAAAGCTCCTGGATACAGTAGCAGGCCATTTCTTTAAAGCACTGTGCTGATAGAAAAGTCTCTTTTTTCTAAAATAGATATTGGTCTGGAGCTGTGTCCCTGTCATTCTAGTATCAACTACTGCAAGTATTTACTGTAATTATTTTTTGTACTCCAGTGATGTAAGATTCATCTTCAGTGTGAGAGTGACAACAGTGCTCTTTTCTTTATATACTGTTCCTGCAGCAACAGCACAAACTTTAAACCCTGTGTTTTGTTATAGAGACAGAGAAGAGTTAAAATATCTGGATGGAATTAAACTCATGGTACCACATAATTCATTCCACCATGGAACAGGAACAATGATCCTAACCAGGACTAGTCTACCTATTCTTGAAAGCCACCAACAAAGGGTACTTATAGCCTACATTAAATATCATGCCCCAGTGCTCACCAAAAATTAGAATTGAAAAGATTTATTTTTTTTTTAATAGTAAACGTGAATCCTTTTGCTGCAAATGAAGTTGCTTGGGTTTTGCTTTATATTCAGTGTAAATAGACCAAGTGAATGAATAACTGGTGAGTTCTTTATGCATCACTCATGCTATCACTTAGTCTTTTGAAAAAGTTTTTAATCTGCTGGTTTGGTCCTTTATTAGAAAACAATCAGAAATTTCTTTAGATCTTTCTTTAAAGCATGATATCTGGTATTCCAGAGGAAATCTCCCTGCTGAATACACTGGACTTACTGCCTATCATCGCATACTGCTATTAATGTGTCCTTTTCTTTTTTTTTTTTTGTCAAGACCATTTTTTTTTTCGTTTCTTTCAGTTGGTAACTTATAATTCCCCAGACTGTTATTTTTCAGTAGTTACCAACCTATTTATTCATGTGACTCTGCCTTATGCATAGTATGTTTCCCTTAGTTAAATTGCTTCTTATTGTTTTCATGCTGTTCCTCTAACTTACCATGAAAATCCTCTCCCAGAAATCATAACTTCCATGGCAACCCATGTTTTGCAAGCTGCAATTCATTTGTAGTTTTGTTTCATTATATAGATAATTTTTGTAAACACTGAATAGTGCCAGATTGAAAATCAGAAAAGTCTTCGAAACTTCTCTTGATGGGTTTTTGTTGCTCAGGAGTGAAATTTGAGTGATGCAAAGGTGTCCGTTGTGCTCTGAGAACTGCTGGGTTCTATTGTAACCATGGAAACTTTGTTAATACAGATTAATTTTTACAGATTAATTTTAATGTAAGGACTCATTCTAACAAAATCTTCCACATCTCAGGAAACTTGTTCAAATCCTGCATTTTAGTTCAATGATCCATTCTAATTTCTAGCTTAAAATTTATAGCTCTTCTCTGAAATAACCCTATATTCAAAAATATGCCAAAATATGCATAATCATCTTAATCACATCTGTTAATGAGTTACAAAAACTATTTCATATCCTGGCTAGGCACATCTCACAGCAGAGCTACTTCTGTTCAGTGGTGGTTCATAGAACAACTCAGAGCTTTTAATAGAGTATGCTCACTTAACTTCATTACTAATATAAATGTAGTGCTTATTTTACAGAAAATCTAAATGAATGGTTCCATTCAAGCTGAAATCAAAGGGAAGAAAAAGCGGGGAGGGAAGGGTACAAGAAATAATAATGCTGAAACAAAGCATGTAACAAACAGCTGATGAAAGGAGGACTTTTCTATTATTAGCACTAAAGAAAAAAGAGCTAGGAAGCAAGTTTCCATATCTCTCTGCTTGACTGTAAGATGCTGAAAGTTGAGGGAACGCTGTCTGCCTTAGTGAAACAAAAACAAAATTTACAGAAATTCATTTCAATTTAGTAGAAATTGCTGGCAATAAAACACTGTCTTGTGCAATATTAATTTGCAAGAACTAGATTTAATATCCTGGAAAACTTGAGCAAAGTGGTGTACCTGAATAGGAAAACTATGGGGATTTAAAAAGATATAATTTACACATTTGTTGCAGCTTAATTTTAGCTGCAGTAGATCACAGAAATATAAATAAAACTTTGCATATATATTATATATCTGAAAATGGACATCTTCAGAGTGGACTTGAAACTAAACTTGTGAATAGAAAAATATGCAGGATTTTATTGTACATTTCCTGGGAAGATGCTAATGCAATACAGGAATTGAACAGAGTTGTGAAATCAACTCTTTAAAAAAAAAAAAACAAAACATTTAATCTTTCCCCTTCGATACAAAAACATTGTAGGACTTCCATATTTTGCTATAGTTATTTAGAGATGCTTTGAACCAAAACTCTGCAATTTTTTTTCATTTGACCTACATAGCAAGTAGTTTCCTGCAAAATTTTGCTTGAATAACTCAAGTCATTATTTCATGCATTTGAATATAGTTGGAATTTTTGGACTGGATCAAAAAGGACAAAATACTTGTGCTAATCAGTAAGATGCTTTTGTCTTAAATTCTGTATTTCATGATTCAGTCTATCATGGCCTCTGTTTAAATATTTATGATACATTATTATGTATGTTTATAAAACAGTATTTTCACTGAGCACAACAGATACTTATTACTAAAAGCTTGTAAGTTAGAAAGAAAAAAAAGTTAATAACAGCCACCTGAGCTGCAGTTGGTGAGGCATGCAGGAAAGGTTTTCTCGCAGTTTAAGTTAAAATCTTTCAAGAACACTGAGGGGAAAATACTCCCACCCTCTAAACTCTGAAAAAGAGCGTTCATCCCAGATGCAGGCTTTCAGGCCTTCATAGTCTGTGGTAGATAACGGCTCCTGGTCTTCTGGAGTTTGTTTCAGGTTTTCCTTTTGTGTCATGCAGGAAATGGTACTCACAGTTCCTGCCTGTAATTCAAGATATTTGCTTATTGAAGGTATATACGTTTTCACTTTGGCAATTAACTCCTGGTTTTGTTGGGATTTATCTACAAAGCAGACAGCTGGCTTTACTAGTTAGTGCCTTTTTTTACATGAGTAAGAAAGTCTTAGTACTAAAATGTTGCCATAAATAGATGACAGCTCTTAAGTTGGTAAGAAACTTCTTTGTTTAAGGAGAGAAGATTTTTTTATTTTTTTTTAGATAAAGCCTCAATTCAAATGATTCTATCAAAAAAACATTAAACCTGAAGAGGCAAAGCAGCGTATCAGCAACAGCTGTTCTCAGGAAGTCCTCTGTGTTAGGAACTATTATTGGAAATTGAAGGTCAAGCAAAACAACTGCTGATTTGCTATCATGTGTGTGTCCTCTCCCTATATAAATCAAGGAGCTTTTCGTGCCAGTTGTGCCACAGAAAGTAAATAAGGTTCCGATAATATTATATCTAATAATATTATTTGCAGTTAGAATTTCAGAGTTTGTCATGGGTAAGTATAATGAAATCTTTAAAAAAAGTACAATGTCAAGTGTATTATGGTAACCTCAAAAGGCACAGTGAAATCATTTTTAGCCTTTTGGCTGAGTGTTGCAGGAGAGGTAACAGAGGGTTACAGGGATCAGTCTGGAGGAAACAAAGAGGTGTTGGCCTGCAGGCAGTGACCACGGTACAGCAGAAACCTCAGCCAGAGAGATGGAGGTGGGAGGGGAGATTGGGTCTCCCATCTACTCTTCACATTAGGGGGATTTTCACTGTCATCACTGAAACTTTTTTACAGCTTTCTTTGGTGAAACATTTTCTTGTCCAATGTAAAGATTTGATTCACAGTAAATGCAGTGGCTCTAGTTGCTCTGGTGCAATTAGAGTTGTTTAGGGGAAGCTATCGAGATTGCATGGGTTTTTTTGATAATTGGGATGTAGAATGTATAAATAAGTTATGAACTAACTGCAGGAAAAAAGGAAAAAAAAAAAAAACAAACCCCAAGCCTCTTGCAGTAAACTTGCAGCCTTGTAAAGAACAATGTGGTTTGTGTCAAAGATCTGAAGTGTGACAGGTCTTTGGACAAACATCAAGAAGAGAGGAGCTTGTCTGTGCAAAAAAGTCTTGGACAACAGCTTCTGTGACACCAGAAGTTAATTGCATTAACTGTAATTTCATTGCCAGTACAGTAAAAGTGAAATGCTCCTGTTTGAAACCCTACGAAGATGGGCCTGAATGCACTTATTCTGGTTTGTTCCAGAATTCAGAGATAATTTATGCTTACAGAGGAAGCTGTCAGTAAAAGACAGAAAGGTGCATGTCTTTGCTTTTGTTTTGCAATACAGTGAAATAAATAAACCCTGATAAAAATATTGCTCACTATGAAAAACCTTCTGATTTATTTAGCAATGTAAGGAATATATTTTCATACTATTTTCTAAAAGTTATGTTTTCAGTTTGAGATTCATAAACATGTTTCCACTGCAAACATGACTAGTGACTTTGGCTTCTGCTGCACTATTTTATTTATAATTTAGTCAATGATATGTCTGTCTGTTTTTACAATAAACAAGTACTTTTACCTGTTATGAACTTTTCCTGTTTATACACATAAATTAGATACAAAAATGTTTAAATTTTATTTTTGGTCATGTGTTCTTGATTATATAGATAGTGTAGGTTCTAAATAAGCATACCTGGATTTGATTCTCTTGCAACTAAATTTAGTTCTAAAATTCAGCTTCTGTGGTTTTTCTTAGTCTGTCCTTCACTTTTCAATTTTCCGGTTTTGCCTGTTAAAAGGTGCTTTAAATTGAAAACTGGTAGTCTAGAACTGAGCTCCATTTAGTGCTTGTGTGCATTAATAGTTGGACAAAAGTTGTCGTTTGGTATTATGAAAGAGGAAGACAGATCCCTGTACTGCACTAGAATGCTGAAAACGATCAGTTTCTGGGTAGCATATGACCCTTGTGGATCTGTGTGCTGCCAGTGATTTCTACCATTTCTGTGGTGTGTTTTCATATTATGTGTAAAGCAATAAATTTTAGAAAGGGGGAAAAAAAAAGACAATCCGAGTAGCTGATATTACAGCCATCTTCACTTGAAAATATGAGTACATTGATTATAGGATTCAGGGCTGGATCTTTTTGAAAGATATAACGGATTGTGTACAGGGAAGAAGGGCTTTCTTCCTTGTGGCTCTGGGTAGTTGCTTGCTTTGTTTCTGTCCTTTGTCTTGTTGGTAACCTGACCCATCTGCCTGTGTATTTCTTCATAGCACAATTAGCATTTACTTTATGTACCACTGCTTTGAATTTTTGCCTTTTCTGGCAAATAGACATGAGAATACTGCACGTACTTTGGGACATTCCACCCTTGACTGGAATGTAAATCTTCCTTGGAGGAAAGGGTATTGACTTTACACAGAGGAAATTATGCAGAGGTGATTGCAGTGCTGGTACCTTTTGTTCTGCGTCTGAATAACTCATGCAGCAAAACTCAAATGCATATGTTGAATAAATATGCACATAAATTACAGGGAGTTTAAAATACTGAAGAATAAATGCCCAATTGTTTTTGCTATGCAAAAGAATTGTTTACTCTTAGTCTTAATATATTCAGGTTGATAATAGGTATAGCTAAAGCTTGTTTGCAAATTTATTCTAATCAGTGTTATTAAAATGAAGTGTTTCTAGTCTTTAATGTTTCTTAGAAATCAGAGTACCTTTTTATACAGTGAAATCAATTTGTAGTAATAATCTTGGCTGTAACCTTAGTGACTATTTTCTTTGTGGGGATGTTTGACTGCAGCTTCCAGTGATCCACTTAGTAGCAATGGATCTGATGGCAAGGTAAACATGGTAAATAATCCAAATACTGAACCATATGGTTAAACATAATTTAGTTTGAAGTTTTTTTGCTTGTAAAATGAAAAGGAGATCAATTGTGGCTTTTAGGCAATTTTCTGGAGATCTGCACTGGATAAAAAGAATATCCTTTCTACAAAGTCTAGCAAGAATTCCAGTGGCTTACAGTGACCCAGATAGCACCTATGCCTTTTCAGGATTTGTTTGTAGTACTGGGGATGCAAACACAGCAAAATATACAGAAACCCTTTAACTTTCTTGTCATAACTTGAATAATAGGTATTGCCCATAGAATAAGGTAATATTTTTAGATTACATTTAATGCTGGGCTCAGGTAGGTTCTGGTTACCTACAAACACTAACCCCATTAGCTTTTCAGCCTTCGCTCAAGATCTTAGTTGTAATATTCAAACACTGACTTCTAAGAAGATTTAGGAATATGTCTGATCACAAACTTGACATTGTGGACTCTGTAGTAAGACTACCCACATTGTTAAGGACACTACTTGTATGCTTAAGATTTGCCTTGAATCTTGACATTTAACTTAAATATAGAGTTTAAAATAGAGAATGGCTTTATCTGACTTATGGGTACCTACAGATTTTAAAGATCATTGAGTTGCAAACACCCCTGCCATGAGCAGCAACACTTCCCACTAGATGAGGTTGCTCAAAGCCCCATCCAGCCTGGTCTTGAACACTTCCAGGGGTGGGGCATCTACAACTTCACTAGGCAACTTATTCTGGTACCTTGCCACCCTCACACTAAAGAATTTCTTCCTCATATCTAATTTAAATCTAGCCTCTTCCTGTTTAAAGCCTTTGCTCTATCACTACACTCCCTGATAAAGAATAACTCCCCATCGCTGCTAAAGGCTGTCTTTAGGTACTGCAGGGCTGTTATAACGTCTCCCCAGAGTCTTTTCTCCTGGCTGAACAACCCCAACTCAGTCTGTCTTCACAGGAGAGGTGCACCAGCCCTCTGATCATCTTCATGTCCCTGCACTGGCCTTGCTCCAACAGGTCCATGTCCTTCTTGTGCTGACGACTCCAGAGCTGGAGGCAGTGCTCCAGGTGGGGTCTAAGGAGAGTAGAGTAGATGGTCAGAATCACCTCCCTCGACCTCCTGGTCACACTTAGTTAGATGTAGCCCAGGATACAGTCAACATTCTGGGCTGTGAACACACTTTGCCAGCTCATAGCCAGCTTTTCATTCACCAGTACTCAAAGTCCTTCTCAGCAGGGCTGTTCTCTGTCCATTCTGTATTTGTGCTTGGGATTGCTATGTCCCATGTGCAGGACCTTGCACTTGGCCTTTTTAACTTCATGAGGCTGGCATGGGCCCACATGGACCTGATGGAGTGGGTCCAGAGGAGGGCCACTAAAATGCTCAGGGGGTTAGAGGACCTCTGCTACGAGGACAGGCTGAGGGAGCTGGGGTTGTTCAGCCTGGAGAAGAGGAGGCTCTGGGGAGGCCTAATAGCGGCCTTCCAGTACCTGAGGGGGGCTACAGGAAGGCTGGGGAGAGCCTGTTTACAAAGGCCTGCAGAGACAGGAAGAGGGGCAATGAGTTTAAACTGAAGAAAAGCAGATTTAGATTGGATATTAGGAACAAGTTCTTTACAATGAGGGTGGTGAAGCACTGGAACAGGTTGCCCAGGGAGGTGTTTGAGGCCCCTTCCCTGGAGACACCCAAGGTGAGGCTTGACGAGGCCCTGGACAACCTGGTCTAGTTGGGGGTGTCCCTGCTGACTGTGGAGGGGTAGGACTTGATGACCTTTGAAGGTCCCTTCTGGACCAGATGATTCTATGTTACTGTCAAGATAGTAAGAAGAGCACCATCAAACAATTTCGGTAAGCAATATAATAATACTATAAACTGTTGCCAGCAGAAAACAAATTTCCTTGACTTCTAGAAACCCACTTGAATTTAATAGTGGAAATAAAAGTTATGAAAAAAAAGTCTTCTAACTTATGTACTGAACACCTTGGATTTGGAATTTTTTTTCTTGTGCTCTATCACTTGTTTTTTAAATGTACATCACTGAATTCTGGCTTTAAAAATGTATATTCAAAATTAATTACTAGTCCTTGCTTAAGAAGATAGGTGTTCACTTGATCTGTGCTTCAACTTCATTCATTATTAATTTTGCAGGTAATAAAAATCTCTTTGGGTAATGCTTTGTATAATTTCCCATACAGGAAATCTGAATGTAAAATTTTGCACTTAAAAATGCAATGACAAGCTTGAATACTTATGCTTCAGTAGGTCTCCAAGGTGCAGAGAAACCTCAGCAAACTTGCAACCTTTGGAATCGGGCCTATTTACATCTACAAATGTGCCTGACTGACCTGGAACCTCCTAAGAGCAAATGGAAGTGAATGAACAAGACAGTTGCTTGGTGTATGTGGCAATTGGGTCAAATTAACGGTGGGAATAACTCTAACCATTTCAATGCAATTTACCTCCTTCTTTCTACTTAACTTTTAGAAAACTAGATATGACTTACTAGTACAAGATGAGCATGAAGTAAAACAAAAAATCCTGCAGGATTTTTCATGAAGATATATTGCTTTGCTGAGTTACATGTTTTTTAAACTTGCCTAAAGAGCAGAAAAGATACATAATGTGTGTATTTATATGCATACATCTGTACATGTATAATATTTATAAAGACACAGAGAAATACTTGTATTCCTTTCTTATCTGTTTACTCTCTCCTGTTTCATGAAAAAAATATAATCAGGTAGGTTGAAAAAAATCAACAGAGGGCAAGAATTAATTCTGCTACCAACTGTGAAAGTGATAGAATTCTGTGTTACAGTAGATGAAATGAAAATAATAGTTTGGTCACAATGAGACAACATCTTCCACAGATATGCTTACAGACATGTTTGTGTTGTATGTTGAATAGACATTGACTGTTTGAAAGTGTAATACGGACTTGGATATCTCAGCAGTAGTCACCACTGAAACACTGTTTTGTAACCCGTAGTGCAAGCTGTGATGGCCCCGAGTTTATATTCTTTCTATTATCTGTACTTAATACAATTTTCTAGTGCATAAAATGGAGTATAATGTTTTTCTGAATGTCTATACCTAACATAAAATGAAAGCAAAAGTGTTTTTTGGCTATTAGCTGGAGTGTTCATGAAATCAACACAAAGGCTTTCTTTGTGTCCTCTCAGCTGTGGCAGTTGCAGTTAATTACTAACACTTTCCCCAGAAGTGCATTGGCATAACCACTCATGCTGGTGCATCAGCACTGGAGTGTACTGAAATGGGTATATTATCTTACGTGCTAGTAAGAGAAAATTGAAGGAAAAGAAAAAAAAAAAAGGAAATTGGTGCTAACCAAGTATGCCAAATATGGAAACACAAAATCTTGTAGAGAGATTAACAGCTGGCCTTGAGATTTCTAAGGGAATATCATTATAGAAAAGGATAAAAAAAGTAATTTCAAAATTGACTATGATTTTAATGGGAGTATGAAAACTGATTAAAGAGCAGTGCTGGACACTGCTGAGGGTGCAGAAATATTAACATTTGCAGTAAATAGGAAATGCTACCTTAGAATTCTTGAGATGTGGAACAACCTCTTTCAAATACAAGCAGTTTGAAGGTCAGTACCCTAAATAAGGAAGCTTACAAATATTTTAAAGACACCAAAAATTACTTGGTTTCAGTTATCACAATCTTGTTAGGACTCCACCCTAGCAGACATACGTTTTAATTGGTTGTGCTGAGAAGGGAACTTGTGTGGAGCCCCTGTAGTTCTTCTCTTTAGTTTCTGATACCTGGACAGTTTGACTATTGCCCAGATTCACCACTTGGAAGTGTGTTCCACAAGGAAATGAATGATGACTGTCACAAACATCTTGCAAGGAAACTGCTATTAATGAAGATTCCTATTGATATCTGCTAGCATTGCCTCTTTTCTCTTTCTCTTGCTGCACAGCTGCACACTTCACAGAGTCTTACTGAGGATGAGCAGTCCCCAGTGGCTTTTTAAAATAGTATTTTGATAATGCCGAGGATATTCCACCCAAAAAAGAAAACAGACACCAATTTCCTTTTACCAATATGAGTAAGACTTCACATTGTTTCATTAAATTGGCCCAGGAAAAAACTGATCCCAAGGGTGAGAATGTATATACGGAAACAAAATCATAGTGGATTGATGGATTATTTTTTGTGTGTATGTTTTCTGAATAGCTAGAAAGCAGATGTGTTTTGCCAAAATGCATTTATGGTTGTCTTTAGTGACTGTATCTGAACAGCTCCTGGAAATGGAACTGATGGACTCTAGATACAAAGAACTCTTCTGTTAGTTAATATGTTATTTAAACAAGTTTTACATGTAATTTTTCCTCTACTCTTCCAGAAGAGCAGTTTGAGGAGTCAGTCTGCATTGATGATAATTAATAAAGATGTAGTTGAGAATAAAAAATAAATATGTATGTTTCAGCTTGAATGAGCTCTTAATACTTAAAAGGTGTTGGCAAAGAAGGTGCAAAGTTTTAACTTCACTTGATAACAAATAATTTGCTGTTGAAATATTGTTATGAAATATATGTTAAAGTGAACTAATATGACTGCTCCTTATAATATTCTGGAATTTGTGAAAGGAGTAAACTCATCTGAAAACCAAATACCAGCTTTTTGTTACTTAATGTTTAATAGTTAATTATTAATGTTATTTAAAGTTCAAATGCATATTCCAGGTGCATCTGAACTTAAACTAAAAGTTAAAATGCAGTATTAACAACACATGATTGCCTTCATAGAACAGTACTTCAAGGGAAAGTCAACAAAAGAGTAGTGTGTTCTTGTTTTACATTAAATTGATCCCCTGCAGTATAATTAAAATCTAGAAAACATGACAGCATCATTACCCTTAGTAGTGCAACTTGTGTGTTGTCTCTCCTTATTTAACAGATCTCAGTGATGTTTATTTTACAAAGTGGTGAATTTGGAGCCATAATGGGTTAAGAACAAATAAAGTAGAGAAAAATATGGCCAAACAACTGCCATGCAAAACAATAAGATTGTTTAATGCTTGAATAATTTTATTATTGAATAAATAAGAAGAGTCTAATCCAAATGAATGAGAACATAAAAAGTCTTTTTTGCCTAAAATAACTGTTAGGTCTGAGGCGGGGTCCATATCAGTTATTCAAACGGGTTACTGCAGGCTATAATAAAGTTCTCAAGTCATATGTTAAAGTAGCTATCAGTTTACTCCTGTATTGTCAGAGATCTTATATTTAGCATATGGTTTTATGTTAGGGACAAAACACTCCAACTACCATGTCATTATAGCAAAGGGTTTTTTTGTTACATATAATTACTATTAATTAATCTATTTGAGAATTTAATTTCTTGGTTATGAAAAATCAATAAAATATGTAATTAGTGCAGCTGGAGACATTCTTATCATAGTAGCAGTCAATGGCAAATGAGTAGAAGCATTGAAGCATTGATCTGTAAACTGGTGCTGTAACTTGGCAAACAGCAGAAATAAGGTAAAAATATGTATACCAGGGTGTTTATGGTTTAGCTTGTAGACTAAAAATGTGTATGTGGAGTAAATCTTTGATTTAGGAACAGATATTTTAAGTATGTGACTATTTCAAGGGGCAAGGGGGACAGCAGAAAATTTTCCTGGAGCTTCCTGTCACAGATGTGTCAGTCTGCATTGTATCTAACAGCCCTAGTGGAGCAATACTGCAATAATGGCTGTACAATAAAGAGTTTTAGGAAGCTGCTCTGAAACATTACTTGATTGTGTATGAAATTTGGATTGCTAGTGATTTTATTAAAAGCAACTGCATTTAAGTTACAGCACTTTTTGTAATTGCTGTTGATATTAGATGACATGGTGTGACCTTTCCTTGTTGTAAGCAGGTTTCAGTTCTTCATTCTGTTTGTTCCACTGTTCCACATTAAATAGTTAAGCTTGCATAATAAAACTTATGCCTTGTCTGGATAGCCCTCTTCATTAATTTGAATTGAGTGGTGCTGTCAAAGAAGAGGAGTCTCAGTTTGGGTTTTTTGTATTTAGTTTGGGTTTTTTTTTCAAAATACTGATACGTTTTATCCCAAAATAAAAGTTTATGCTCTTGAAACTAATAGCAAGATTCCTGCTGATGGCTAGAATCTTTTCAAAGGAAATAAGAGAGGAACAAGAAACTGTATTAGCAGATCATAGGATGATTGAGAGAGACAAATTTATTATCTATTCAGCAGGGTATTTCACAAAGAAAGAAGTACAATTGTACAAAGAATTGGTGAGAATTTGTCTTGGGATACTGTGCCAGTCTCTGGTTGTTCAAGATCAAGCAATGTGAATTCAAAAAGATTGAGTGTAAAGTGCTATTCCTTTGAGGTTAAGAGGGAATATACACAACAGGGAGGATGGGGGAATGGGAAATGTCAGAGGGAGGGAGACTTAAGGTGTTGATACATCACTGAAGTGTGAATTGTGTTGTGCCTCTTAATGAAAATTACAAGGAGGAACCTCCTGTAAAAAATACTGTTACATGAGACCCACACTGTGGGCATGCATTTTGAATATTATAACTATAGAAATGGATTTCCAAGATGTAAAAACTTGAGACAGAATTCATTATTCTTATTCACATGAAATTTTCTGCTTGTGAACCTGTGAAGTGACTTTGGCTTTTGCAGATGTTTTTATACTGTTATATATTTGCATAATGTTTTGAATAAGCAGCCTTTAACTTATTCATTTGATCATGAGCTGTTTGATTTGCTCAGTTGCTATTCATTATTTTACAGTATGTAATTGGTTACTTAAGTAACATGCTGTGGCTTTTTATTTGATGGAAAACTTAGAGATAGTGGTTGAATAACATTGAGCATAGTGAATGATGAAAATTAATATATTCAGTGAATATTTGAGTATAGTCAATAACCAGTATTCGTATGTATAGCTATGTACTTTGGAAAATATTTGTGTTTAAAATAAAGAATATTTTTTTTCTTATCTCTAATAAAATAGAATATTCTTTTGAGCTTCTTTAATGCACAAGTGTTGTCCATCTGGGTTAATCAAAACAAATTCTGAAACTCTTGAACAATTTCAAAGAGGTCTCAAAGTGTTAAGTTTCTGTAAATTCTGTGAAAGCAGAAGGATGTCATAACTAAATACTGCTGGATGCCACTAAAGGAACTACAGTTGCAATTGAGTTCCTCAGCTGCACTGAGACACAGCAACTGGCTCTCCTACAGAAATGAGCAGCTCTGAACAGACCTTGATCCTTGAGACTGCTCAGCCTTTCAGATAGGTAGCAAATTTTGGAGGGACCAAGAAAAGAAAGGTGTTATGAAGAGAGGCAGTATGGCTGCAAGGGGTCAGAAGTAAGTAGCCATCAAAAGCTAGGACATTCATTTTCCATAAGGGGTGGGGAGAGGTTATTTGTTATGTTGATATGATTTGGAACTCCTAGATGACAGAGAGCACAAAAAACTGACATGTACTGACGATTTAATCAATACCCAAAGGATTTTATATTTTCAGTATGGGAAAAGAATCATGGCATTATAGATACATTGAATATGTGAAGGAAGAAGTTAAAAAGTTACAATTAATGCAGTAAGAGATTTAAATGCACAGCATAACTGATGTGAACAGAGTAGAATTGTAAACAAGGTCAGGCTACAAAACAATGCAAATGTATTCATTCCCAGAGGAAACGAAGAAAACTTGCAGCTCTCCCATATCTATTATTTCAAGGAAATTATTTCTGTGTAGAATTGAATCAGGCTAATAAAGCTGTGTTTCTTAACAGGAGGTTTGAATCAGAGTACCGTAAATGTGCCTGTAGAGAAGAATTGTATTTAAATATAGCATTATCCAGATAACTGAATAGGTATGTAAAGATATCAGCCTTCTAATTGTCCAGTTTTAGGTTGTCTACTTACTGTCTCCTATTATACTTATTTTGCTTTGTATTATTGTCTTTTATAGATTCTCTTCCTTTCTCAGTGACTTTTTGGGGTTTTGTTAGCATTTCCCAAAACCAATGACATCTGTCCAAAAGATGCCTCTGCTAAACTCAGCAGAGCTGATTTCCCAGAGGAATTTGGGAAGGACAAGAATAGTTTGTGTGGATTGGGTGTCTTCTGGTTTGTAACAACTTTCACGTACAACGTGTTTTAGTTTTAAAGTAATGCCTAGGCAGCCCAAGGTCTGTAGGAGGCATTGTGCAAAGGTATGTACAGTCCAGAAGGAGTACAAACAGTAAAGAAAAGTAAAATAAATACCACAGAATCAGACACTAAGATAAGAGTAGAATAGAATTCAAATTTCCCTGTCTCCTACACAGAGCTATGTTAAAGGTACCTGAAGGTGATGTCCTGTATAATGACTGTTTAAAAATATTTCAGGGTTGTTTTTTCTTATATTAAAGATTATTAATCATATGGGATTTTTTTCCTATAAATACATTTAGATTTGTTTTCCTCTAGCCATAGTCTTTTCATGGGTTTCCTAGTAAGTAGTTACAAACAAGATGGCTCTTTTGATAGAGACTATATATTTTCTAAATTCCATGTATTTTAACTGTAATTATACTTGCAAATTATTTACCTGGTTATAGAAGGAATAAAACTGCCTCTATGTATCTAAAAAAAAAACAGGGGGGAAGGGGAAAGGTTTGGGAAGGGTGAGAAAAGCTTCTGCTTTTATTTCTGGCATTGAAATCAGTGGTGAATGCTTCTTATCAGTAAGCCTGAAGTATTATGAGATAGTATCCTGAGTTAGGGACAAATCTCTAGCTGTATGTAAACAAACTGTAATAGAATTACAGCGTATGTATAATCTGTGAAAATAATGCTGAATGCAAGAGAGAAATCAACCAATTTGAGTACATTTCCTATTTTGGGGGGGAAACAAAGGTTACTTTGGCAATTAAAGAGAGGGTGGAAGCTTATTACAGTTGGTTATTGGGCCATATACGCAGTAGCAGTTGAGGTATTTCATGACAATGACCATGGCTGCTCGTCTTGACTTGTGCTGGTTGACGCACTTCACATTTAGAGTGGTCTGTCAAACTGACACCATCTGAAACTGAAATGCATGACTTGGTATGTATATGAGAAGTTGATTTGTATCAAAGATACCAATCAAAGCTTTTTCTATCAGGAAACTGCTTAGTCATATCTTGAAGTCAACAAATTCAGGAACTTCAGTACTGTATTCTGTGGTTTCCTCTGTTGTGATCAATACTGTCAGCTCGGTCTCCTCAGAGTTGTTTTGCAGGGGAAAAGACACTGTACCAAGTCCTGTTAAAAACCAGCAGACACACAGGTCTCTGAATTAGTTTTGTTATCAAATCCCTTTTTCAATGCAGTTTGTCACCAACTAATGTTATGAGTTTTGGAATATTCTTAGTTAGCTACACAAGAAAATAAGTTTCACTGCATGAGCCAAGGTCAATATATTTTAACTCTTGTGCTCTAGGCAGTAATGATCATTTTTAAAATGATTATTATGAAAAGTATTGGTGCTCTGAATTTAAGTTACAATTCAAGAACTTTGTTAGTGATGCAGACATGCATAAATCTGTCAGCTGAGAGATATGATGTAGTGTCGTTCATGGAGCTAATGGCAAAGCAAGCATTGGTGCTTGTACCAGAAATCTTAATCTTGGAGAAGTGCTTGTGTGTTATGCTAAATTTCTAGTAATTACTTTGACTTGTTCTTGGGCTTCTCTGAGTCTGCTTTTAATTTGCAGGGGGTAACAGGTTTACGATGAGATGCAGAAATGTGATTTGGTAAAATAAGGAATCATTTGTTGAATATCATTCTCAGCAGCCCATCATTGATCTCCATCTCTTTTAGATATGTTGCAAGTGCAACCAATAATGTTTATTTCAAATTTTCGTTCTTAACTTCCTTAAAGCAAAATAAAAGAAACTGAAAGAAATTGCCCAGTGATTACATGAAACAAATCAACTCATTCAGAATAGATCCAAGGTGTCTGTTTGCTGCAGGGTGTTGAACAACAAACATTGCTTGGTTTGTATATGTATCAGAAAAACATACATTAGAAGCAAGCTGTTTAGCAGATGTCCAGAAACTCATAAAGGTTTTCAGCATGATCTGATCCAAAAGAAAATTAAGTACTTCTGTGTTTCTGAGTTACTATATATCTAAGAAAATTTTTCTGTTGAACGTGTTAAAAATTTGTTAAACGCTTTAAAACGCATGAATTGTTGTACAAGTATGGGATCGATGTCTGCTACAGAGACAGCTGATAGGGGACTGATAGATCTTGTTATTATTCATTATGTGGTGGGAATTTTTTTGCTGCTGAAGACTCTGCTTTTCTGCATTTAAGCTATTAATCAACTAGTTTTACAGTGGTTATTATATATTATTTTAAATATTTTTTTGGATACTATAACCATATTAATCATATACAAATATGTTTCAGAATCACAGCAACAAGTATTCTGAATTAAACTTGGACTTTCAGGTTTTGTCATTTATCCATTCATATTTGAAACTACCTTTCCTTACAGTGTAGCTGATGTATAGAAAACTTCATAAACTCTGTTAAGTGAACAGAAAAGTAAATGCAACTCAGTAGTGATATGCCTGAATGTCTTCTCTCTAGTTTATCTATCTTTCAATCTCCTTTTTCCTCTAATTTCCTTTTTTCCACCAACTGAGAAAATAAATGAGAAACAGAAATGTGTTCTCAAACTAAGCAGACTTGTCACCCACAAAATCCGCAACTGCTTGAATTTGATCTGTTTTCTGTGATATAAACTTGGTATAAGTGTGTTAATACACTGTTGCATACATCCAGTGAGAAACCTCCAGAGAAAAAATGGAAAGGACATACACACATTTTTCATCTATTTAGAAGTGCTATTTTTTTAAGAAGTTCTGAGGCTTAACAAGAAAAAAAAATGAATATCAAAATAAGCCATAAATAGCAAGTGAGTTTTACACAAAGTGTACTAAGAATTAAAGTCCACCTGTTACAGAATAATATATATAAACAGGAGCTATGGGTATATCTGACTCGAAAATAACTGTAAATTTGCTGTATTTTTCAGCACTCAGAGAAAATAATGTAATTATTTATTAGTAATGACAATGAATATTGTATTTAGCTAATGCTTTAATGTTAGGAAAGTAAATATTCACGTGTATCTCTAGTTTAAAAGAAAATAATTTCATTGCTTTATTTTTCAAGCATTGGTGGTTTTATCCATTAACTAAACAGTAGACTCTGCCCATGCTTTGATTTTTCCAAATACTGGCATAGTCACATAATAGCTTAGTCATTGAAGTGCTCTGTTGTATCATTTCTGGTTCATAAGACTTCAAGCAAGCTATGTTTTTGGTGCAATGCAATTTCCTCATATGTGTCTGTAAATGCCCACTTCAACATTTTAAGTAGGCAGTGTTTTCAAAGGGACATTCAAGTCTCTTAGGAAAGTTAAAAATCAGATGTATAGATTCACATTTTAGCAGAGTTCTAATACATTATATTTTGGAATCACTGTTTATTGTTGTGTTGTGGTGTTCATGAAGTATTGGGAATTTTAACAACACTTTTAATATGAATTCAGTGGGTTTTGCAAGGATTTCTCTTTTTTTTTAGTATATGTAGGGATCTATATTGTTGATGGCTTGATAAAAAAAGTGAGGGGGAAGAGCAGTTGGACTACCTTGAGTGCTTTTTCCATTTCCTAATTTGTTGTATCTACAGTGTTGTATACTTTTTTATATTTAGTTAATAATTTGAATGATGTGAAAGCAGCTTTTAGTTCTCTTCTGTCTTCCACGTTTGCTCCCTAACATTAAGTGCCAAAGGAGAAGATAAGGGAATGAGGTGAAAAGGCCAAGATTGTACTGGGCTGGCTTAGATGTGGAATGGCAGTTGCCTGGAGTGTAGACTAAATATTAAATTAATGAAAAGGATCATCTTAGTAGTCACTGGGAAGGGAGGAACTCTTCAGAGGAGTATTATATGGCTTGGGAGCGAATGAATTCATTTGTGGTGGTACCACTTTCACCTAACCCAAATACATCTATCCTCCAAAACAAAAGGATTTGATATTCAATGGTTTTCTATAAGAGTGCAAATTCAAAAATCCTTTTAAGACTTAGAATTCATTACTAACCAAGTGACAGAAGCAAATTCTAGTATTGTGCAGTACCAGTGTTGACTTCAAGAAATCCTTTTTTCTACAATAAAAAAGAGAAGTTCCTATAGATATTTTTGTCAGTTCTAACCTTGGCTTTTTTAAAATCATCCAAGTCATTTAGGTAATGAAATTTGCATATATTTTGCAATCCTACCCCCTTTTTCCTTTCCTTTTTTCTTTCTTCTTTTGTCATTTCTTCAGCTTCAACTTACACACTGTTAATATCTCATGACAGTTCTTTCAGATGTATAATGTAAAACCCATCACTTAAAGTTGATGGGAATAATTGTGACAAGATTGCTCAAATGAGTAAGAGTTGTAAAAGTGATCGCTTTCTAATCCTGAATTAATATCAAGGATTGTTTTTCTTATGTTTGTTTAAATTTAATTACATACAAATACAACTTAGACTAGCAAATCCCCAAACAGAGAAAAGTGTTAGACTTTCTGTTTCCTCTACATGTGGATTGTAGCTTTTTAAAATATTTACTCTTCCATCAACTTTGGAAAATTCAAATTTGGATTTGAGGAGAACAAGAGGTACTCATACACATTCATGTGTGCACCTTACCATGAGTACATGGACACACTGTAAATGCAGCATTCTTCAATCATGTCTTATGCCCTTGATAAGCTGCTGCTTTTCCAAACTCCAGAAATCTATGCCTATGGCTATATATCCTAGAGGCGTTCAAAAACCTTTAATTTATGAATTGATGAAAATATTTTTTTGTTAGCAGGCAACAAGTTTTGAGAAATTAACGTATACTCTTCAGCTTGATTAAAATTTCATATTGCTGCCACATCTCTGTGCTTAAGTGTTGTAACTTAATACACAAAAAAAATTATATTTGTGGCAGAAACTCTGCAAATCTTTTTCTTCACTTTTTTCTATTTGACTGCTTGAGTGATGGTCCTGATTTCTTGAAGCTAAAAACTTATGTGTATATGTGTATATGCTTTTGATTTTTTGTTATAAAAAAAAGACATCAGAAATAGATTGTCTTCTAACAGGATTACACAAAAGAGAGATTTGTATTCTAAATATAATGGAAATATGCTTGATATTTTTAATGTGCCCAATGCTATAAAATCTTTTCAAAAGATATAATTGCTAATCTGTATGCAGGCTATAGAACTACAGAAATACTTTAACCTAGTTGTTAGAAAACTGTCAATTTATTTATTACTGATCTTACTGCTTGTAACAAGAAACTGAACCCAAAAGAGATAGTAAACACTGACGGGCACAGTATTTCGATAACTAGGAGGGTAAAAACATAGTGATTTTGTTACACTACTCATACATTTTAACTACAACTTGAAAAGAACTATAATGTGCATCAGTTAAAGATCAAAATTTAATCTGATCAAGCCATCCATTTAGGCAATATCTATTTAGCAGTTATTAGGGGCTATAGACTGTTCATGCAGATTTTTCCATGATTACTGAAAAACCCAAATCAATAAAACCATAAGGAACAAAATTAACAAGTTTTTGTGGGTGGGTGGGTGGTGTGGTTTTCTTATTTTTGTTTTTTTCCATTCTTTAATAACTGCCTTTGTTTTTATAGGAATGGAGAAACACAGCTCTGGGAAATGCTCTCCACAGAAAACAGCTATTCACTTAAAGCGTGCACTGGGCACAGATATAAGCAACAAAGACTCTATGAAGAAGCTGGACGCAAATGTCAGAATGGGAGCCTCCCAAGGTACTTCTACATGTGAAGTCATATTGAATAATTTAAAAGCCTGAAATGCATAAGTTATAATTTGCACCTGATAATGAGTGGCAGGGAGAAAAGTGAGAACTCCACAGACTCACCGTTTTGTTGCAAAAGCTTGGCAGTTACGATGTCGGGGGTAGGATGGAAATAGCAAAATTCAGTTGGATTTTCTGAAAGTCCTTTTGTTAGGAAGTCTAGTTTTCCATGGTCCACAGCCTCAGTGTAACTGTTTTCCATGTTGTCTTTGAGATTTAGACTATAAAGTTAATGTAGTAGATTCTGGAAAAGCTCGTACAGATAACCTTAAGGCAGGGGTTTCAAAACTTCAGGTACTTGCAGCCCTTGTTGGTCTGAGGAGTGGGTTTCAAAGTTTTAGTTGAGATGAGACATTTAATTTGTTTGTAATGCACTTTTTGTTCCAGGTAGGATGTAAATTTAGAAAAAAAAATGATTAAAAAACATGTACTGTAAATACTCTTTTGCTGCTGCAAAATGAGGGCAGCACAGTTTTGGTAATGAATGACTGTAATAGTGTAATAAAGGGAAACAAATGGGTGAAACTGTGCAAAGAGAAGGAAGTGAAGAAAAATAGCTCTCAAGGGGAGGAGTTCTTGGAAGAAAAACATTCTTTTGCAAAGAGTTATCTCTGGCTCATTGCAGATAACCTTTCCTTTGACAATCTGAAAAGGATCTTTATGCCCCACAGGAAACACTGTGTTTTGAAAGCTCAGAGGATGCTGAGATGCTGTCAATTCACAAGTAAATGTATTGTGTTTATTTACACTGAAATGGAGGGGGAGGGCAGAAAGCCCTTATCAAGGGTTTTGAGGAGAAGCATGCAGGATCAAGGAAGTTCTCAGCGATGACTATATATAAAAATATGGTGTGCTCCTTAGCGACATCACCTAAAGAAGCATGATGACTTGGTTTGAATTTTCCAGCATTCATATAGAAAAAGCTTGCTAAAAATGCCATGCAACAGACAAGCTGGAAATCTCACCACCTGACAGCTAATTTATCTGCTGTTGATTTATATGCATTGCACATTTGAGCTACAGACTTCAGTTGCTTATTCTGTCCCCACGCAGTCTGTAGTGAATAACGAACTCTCCTATAAAAAACCTTTTGAGTTTATAGGTCCTAGTAATAAATAATTTTGTTGGGTTGATAATAGATCATTATGATTAGCATAGGTTAACTTCCCAGCTCTTGTTCCTTGGCAAAGGCTCCAATTATATCATTCTTTCTGTCCATTGTATCATTGGAATACTGAACTGCAAATTGGATTGCATTCAAAATCCCTCTCATTCAGGACCCTGTTTCTCTGAGAGTGTATCTTCCACCTAGATATCTTCTAGTTCTCTGGCAAGCTCATACGTCGTTCCTTTTTTTGGTGCTAACTGTGGTAAGGGACAATTATGGAAGTTAACAGATCAATCCAGCTTTCAGGGCTGTGAAACGCTTGGCTTCAGTCTGCTTCTTTAGCAGTTGGTTTCTTTGTTTAGTGTTTTGTAGAGGTCTTTATCTTTTTTGTTGAAACTTGAGAAGAAATAGTTGCTGAAGCTGTTTAGGGAATCAGAGATGACTGTGGCAAATAGGAAGAATGGGTCAAAATTAGTCTATACTCATCACTTAGACTCAGTTCTTATATAATTTAGAGGGCTTTCTCCTTAAATCTACCACCCTGAATTCTGTTTAATAGCAGATGCAGTGGTTGTAAATCAGAAAAGCTGATTATGTCTTTATTGAGTAAGACTAAGTTTAGGGAGTTTAAAGGAGCTTATAGCTTTTGCATTAACTATTTGCATTAACCATTGCAACTACACATTCTGAACAATAGCACAAGTTTTGTTTTCTAAGTGCTATGACCCAGTTTGGAGGAGTTAAAAAACAAAACAACAAACCAACTTCCCCCCACCCCCAGAAAAAAAAATAGTGTAATGAAAACTATAGTAACTTTTTAGGTGGGGAAAAAAATGCTAAAGCCATTCTTTGACAACCGGCAGAATGGCTTATGTGAATGCTGTAGTTGGCTTTCTGCATATTCATATGACTGTGGCTTGTACCTCATGATAATGTAATCTGTGCTAAGTAAGTTAAGAAAGGAGATGGCTGCTGCTATGTGCAGCTGTGATCTGAAATCATAAATTTGTCACCTTACCATCACTTAGTTTCCTCACTCCAAAAGTTTGGCTCACAATTCAGTGATTCTACTTGAGAAAAAAAAATAGTACTCATTATAATCAAGGTGAAGGCTTGAAATCTCCATCTGGCTTACTAGTTAAAATTTGAAGACTAGACTCAAACCAGCTGAAAGCTCTCTGCTGTTCAAAACAATTTGCACGCTCTGGTTTGTTTTTTGTTTCTTTTTTTTTTTTAATTTTCATGAGACTACTGTGTATTAGTGATCCTGAATTTCAGCTCTTGAGATCTCACTGTACAGATTTCATAACCAAATTGATTGAATTGTTTGGCTTTGGAGATTATTTGGATGGATATCCATTTGATGTGTATAGATGAACAAACAAGTCATCTATAGATGAACAAACCAGTCCTGTGAATCCTAGTCACTTTCTCCTTAGAAAAACTAAAAACTGCATTTCAGTAAGCACATTTTGTTTTTATAAGCATTTAATTAGCTGAGGATAACTGGTAAATTGGAAATAAACTACTTTCTCTCCTCCTTGTAGCAATTGTGAGTATTTCACAAGCATAAAGACTAAGTGCTGATGCTGGTGTCAAATAAGTTTGAGCCAAGCATAGCTCGAATGCTAGATATTTTATTTTTTCCTGACTTAATTTTGTTCTTGCGAGCAAGTATTCTGTGCAGTCTTTAAAAACAGCAGCCTTGCAATGATGGAAAAGTAAACCTCATGCTTGCAAAGTTACAATTAAAAAAAAGTTCATATGTTCATAGAAACCCATAAGTACAAAATCATACAGTTTAAAATAGAAGTGCAGTTGAAGGAATAGCCTCATATTTTTTTTCACCTTATCTCTGTAGCAGAAAATACAAATGTGCATCTGCTTGTACTCAAGTTAAATATCTTCTGGTTCTCTTTTACTCCACTGTTCCCCCATCTTTTTTTTTTTTCTTTAAACAAGCAACGTAACAAAGTTGTTTATAAGTTCTTTTTTCAGAAGACTAATTTATTCTTTTAGTATTAGATTTTCCTGTTCATACAGGGTCAGTAAAAAGCATAGGCTCAATTTAAGGTCTGAAATTGTTGGGAATATATCAAGTAAAAAAATGGGATAAGGTTTTCAACCAAAGCATTTGGACAAACTGAAATCACATCTGGTCCTGTATAGCTTTTCTACACAAAGGTAATTTTCTCCCAGAGGACCATATAGTGGTTTTTTGTTTGTTTTTGGTTTTTTTTAATCCACTAAACTGAATCCCCCAAGCTTCCAGGCATGTGTCTCCATAACCCCTTTGGTCTGACACAGTTTGCAATATCAGTCACCAGAGCTGGAATTATGACTTTTACTCTTGGAAAAAGTGCTACATTGTTGTGTATTAGAGACAGCCTAAATAAAACCATGGCATAATTCCAGCAAAATATGTGGAAGGGGGCTACTTCAATTAAGTGCTTGGGTTTAAAGGCAACCAATTAAGATACTTCTCTGGACATAGTTTGTCATTAAGTGTTACTTGAAACCAGCTTTCGTAGAAGTCTTAAAAGGATGTTTCAGTGACTCTTCCAAGAATTTATCATTCTTGCTGGAAGAAGCAGTCACACAAAATTCCTAGGATATTCTTTTCAAAACCGATGCTGTATAACCTGCTTTGTTTGCGCGGATTTATCCTTGAAGCTTACTTTAAGGTAGCTGTAAACTCCAGTGATCCTTTGCCTGTCTGCATAATTAACTTGTGAACAAAAATAGGAACTTTTGGTCTGCATTTTACACACATACCACCACCACCACCCACCTCCATATATGCAGCAGGCTACTGCTTGTCACACTATATGCTCTATTTTTCCTGTTACCTATTAAGCATTGTCATCAGTGTTGTCTGATTTCTTGTTTCCATTTTGGTATATTAGCACAAGCGGGCAGTTAATCTTGAAAGATCAAACACACACAAACTCAGTAGATGGTTGATTTCCTTCTGTGTTGGGTCTGGCTGAGATGGAGTTTAATTCTCCCCATCCTGCTGAGAAGAGGGGAGTGATAGAGGGGCTTGGTGGACACGAGGCATCAAGCCAAGGTGAGCCCACCACACCTCACTGATGTGAACTTCCTCCCACTAAAAGTCCCATTCACTCAACTACCTGCCTCACAACTTCTTGTAGAAGTTGTTCTAGCAGCAGAATCTTGTTAATGTGGGGTCCTGTTCATCTTTTTAGAGCTTTAGCCGTATTTTTTTAGGATTCATCACTTTTTTATTTTTATTTTTAATCAAGACAACATCAGTAACTGTAGGCTTGGATCCTAAGTCTATATGGTTTTAGCAACTCTTTACAGTATGTCAGATATAGAAACAGATTAAAAGAGTAAGAAACAAAACTAACAGCTCATTACAGGTTGCACTTCTAATTAATGGTTTAAAAACAAAGGCACTGAAGTGAATATTTTACATTTGGATATCAGATTAGACTTCAAAAATCAATAGCAAGTTTTTCTCTTTCTGTATTAAAGATTGATTATTTTCACCTGGTACTTGCAAAGAGGCAAAGTTTTAGTAAAAATCTTAGCTGAGAAGAATGAGCAGTAATGTAGATTTGAATCTTAATACTGCAGGTCAAAACTAAATCCTTGTCAATGTAATATTAGAATAGTTTTTAACCTCTGAATTTGTGGAGTTTCTATGTTCCATTCAATCCAAACTTGGCACACCTGAAAAATAAATGAAGAATTCAAGGAAAAATAAAATTAAGGAAGATGTTTTTGTATGCAGTATAGTGTAAAAAAACCTCTATTTTATAGAGCTCTATGCCACCTATTAGCAATAAACCTTGATGATTATTTAGAAGGACTTTTTTTGAATGTTTGCAGAAAAAAAAAGTTCAGTTGTTTGATAATGAATCTCACAGTATAGAGATTTAATCTGGCAAACTCTGCTCTTGTTTATTTTCTGAAGACGTCAGAACTTTCTGTAATTATCTTCTTGATTTCTGAACTAGTTTAATAAAAATAATTCCAGTTATGGATTTCTATTCTTAATTTTAAGGATGACTGAAAATAATTTGGAAGAGCTTTTGATTAATTATTGTCTAGTTGTACTATGCAATTTGTATAAATAGACTGTCTTGCTCCTCTGGGTCTTGAAATTTGAAAAATGCCAGTAAAATAGTACTGAATTAAATTTAACTATTAAATAATGTAATGTAGTTAGCAAAAATCCACACAGAATGGTTGATCTGTGGTAATTAATTTGTTTCCCTGTAACTCAGATTTTCTTTAACGTTTTTAAACTAGTCTATAGTGAGGATTCAGGAACAATAGTAACATTATTTTGAAAGGCTTGATATTGAATCCTAAAACTAGGATATTCAGGTGTAGTCATTCAGCTTAGCTCTAATGAGAGTAAAGTTTTCTGCTTCTGGTAAAGATTTAACATGTACGCTTGAGGCTTTGGTATCTTTTGGATGCAAGTGTGCTTCTCCTACTGGAATCAATAAGATATTACAGCACACTGAAAAGATAAATTACTCATGGAAATAGTCAGTTTAGGGCTAGAGTTTTGGTGTTACTTAATCTGCTTTAGTACAAATGAAAAAGTACTTTACACTTTGCATAGTGTGGGAAGGGCTGGTAGGATCCTCTGTGAAAAGAGTTATGTCATGGAAGCAACGAAGTCCAGGGTGCTTCTAAACTGGTCCCAGAGTAATTATTGTGACACATGGCCTTGTGTGAATGTTATCAGGGTTTCAGAATGGGCACTGCATGACTTGCAGAAGAAATTTTTCCTTGCATTTAAATAGAAGATTGTGCAGGTCAGTTATACAAACTATTAATTTATCATTGTAAGATCTAAAACAGTGCTTGCAGCACTTGAAGACATACAAAACTTAGCATCCCAATAAGATGATACGTATGGCTATAAAATGGTCTTTTATTTTCTTAATCTGCTGTCCTTGTTCTGCAAATCATTCTATTTAGCCAGTCCTCTGTGTGGAATGTGGTGGCCAAAGTATGTTTTGGGGATCACGTATACCATGTTTTGATAGATTACTGAGTATGTAAATAGTGTTAAGGGTGATTTAATGCATGGATTTTGTTTTGAACTATTCCATAGTTAAGACCATGGCAGATTCCATTTATCTTGTTTCTACTGCATGGGGATTACAAATACAAGACATCTTGTGTGTTACTAGAACTAATTGTTATAAGCCATATGGATAGTTTTTTGCTTTCTTTGCATAACACAACTTCTGAGTGTGATTTTTTGGTTGGTTTTTTTTTGTGGGTTTGTTGGTTTGTTGTGGTTTTTTTTTTGTTAGAGGGCTGAATCTAACAAGCTAGCAAATGCATTCAAAAACTAGGCAGTTAGAATAGCAATACAGTAGCTCAATTTTTTTTTCCCCATCAAATTTATATGAATAGTGAGGCATGTAGGTTGTTGTTCATTGGCTACTCTTCAGAGCATATCAATTTATTGATTCTTAAGAATTTCTGATTCTTTAACCAAAGCAAAAAAAAAATAAATAAAATCCTAGTTTAGTATTTCGTGTTATTTTATACAATTTTGTACATCCAGTGTTATACTCTTCTGTAGTTTTACATCATAAAAAAAGAAAAAGCTAGCAATATGGAATCCAGTATGGAATTCAGCACAGCAAAATGAAAGCTGCATGGATTTCAGCAGAGGTTATGTCAGTATTCCAAACACACTAAATCTTTGCAGCATCCAGGGATTAGGATGTAAATTGTAATGAGATCCACTTGAGTGAAACTGCTAAAATGAAAACCAAAGTCTGTGAGATTTTAATTATGGAAACTGGCAAACTGTGAGATCAGAAATAAGCAACTGTGACTCCCCAGTATGCATGGGATGGTTTAGAAAAACATACTCTGGAACTACTTCAATATTCTATATCTTATTTAAAAACAGCTTCTTTGAATCTGCAGAATGTACTTTACATATGGAAGCACTAGACTAATGCACATGGAGACACCTGCACCTGAAGTGATAGTTCTGTTACTTTACATGAAGCTAGAATGTTCTCTTGGGCTTCTCAGCAGTCCCAAACAAATATGGTACCATGAGTCTGATGATGTACAATGACCCTGATTGCATCAGTCTTTGATGGAGCTTAATCTCCAAGGCAGCGAGGCCAGAATAGAGAGCTGCTTCACAAGGGAAGCCAGAAATGAGGTGAGCATCTCATCTCCATTGTGCATTTCTGGAATTTATATGCACTTTTGTGGGCCAAAGCCAGTTTGGTCCGAAGCACCAGAACCAGTTCTGTCTCTTCCAGATGAGCGTTACATGGTGGCAGCTGTGTAACTTCTTCAGATGTGTGTTAAGTATTTACATGCTACCTGTGGGCCATCTTATTTTGTATATTATATTCATTGGGTACACAATTGTACAGAACTGTGGCAGGCAGTCACACAAAATACTTTGCTGCTTCCCCTTAATCAAGCCATCTGAAGGCATGTTTCGGTGCTAGGCAAACGGAACAAAATCACAGATAGAACTTTATTTTACAGAACTATATTTCCAAAAAGCAGGAAGAGGAAAGATCATCTTTATGAATGGTGTCACAACGTAATGCCTACCTGCAAGTACTGTCCAGAGCAATGAAACCTTGTGTCCAGCTCTTAACTGAGCTGGCAAAACAAGCAAAGTGCAGACAATTGTTACAACAGAGGCTTACCTGAAACTCTGGCCTATATCTATCCTGCTGCAATGTTTTAGGAAAACGTGACAAAGGAGCACAGGCAAACTTGTGCCAATTTTGCATCCTCTGTGATGTATTTGGGGCAGGAATTCAAAACACAGTAGTAACTGGACTTCTGGCTCAGTGTAGATAGGTGGAAAATCAGAGACTAGTCCGGGGCTAATGTGACTAGCAAGGCCATGGGCATGTACCAGGCACATAAGCTAGAACACCAAAACACAGGGGGCTGACATGACAGGGATCTGAGCCGGTGAGGGACGTGCTGTGCACAGGCCTGGGCCACTAGACAAGACCTAAGGGTGGGTCAGTAATGTCCGGTCACCATTACAATGGGTCAATGGTATGCTAGGTCAAACTGGACTGGAGGGACAGCAGCCTTCATTGGTATGATTATAATGTGTGATTGTCATGGAATAGAAATCTTAGAAATCACTTTTTACTTCCACACACATCTTGGTTAATAATGACAACGATAAGAGAGCAATAGCATCAGTACAGTGCTAATTGTTACATTAATACTTGTGATTTGACTCTGTGGAGTGGCTTGTTGAGTACGTTTCTTAAGAAAATACATTTTCAGTATAACCATATGCTATTTGTATTATTTCTATGAAAAGTGATGCTTCAAGGACGATATTTGTACAGTTGACCTTCAAGACTCTTTCAGTATGAATTATTATTCTGTGGGGTTTTTTGGTACAATTTTTCTTTGAAAACATGTTCACTCAAACTTTTACTAGTATGGTGGATGTGTATCATTTTACAAACAATACACCTCATGGAAAGTGTTTGCTTTGTGAGGACTTTTGAGAGAAAGGAACATTAATTGAAACAACCATGAAATGGATTTAGAAGTGTATCTGGTTTTGCTATATTTTTTATATACTTTTTAATGCAGCTAGCATGAGAACTATGGTTGCTTCAAGTAACTATCAAGGGCTGAGGCTAAACTCTGTAAGAATCACTTTGAGAGACTCCCTTTGACCTCAAAGACTCAAACTCCTGGGGAGTTAAAAAATGTATCTCGGTCTTCAGTTTTATACTCATTACCCAAGACTGAATCCTCCCAAAGCAATTTATGAAAGATAATGAAACAACTTAATTTTCTATCAAGATGCTTCATTTTGCATTCTTCTCAGTTGTGTTCAGTCTCAATAAAATTGGATCATTATTTATCTCTAATTTTAATTCTTAAGCTAAATTGTTTACCAGAAGGAAGTTTTACTGTCTGTCTCTCCAACAACAATCTATTAAGCACAGCGTAAACATTGAAAATAAATCAAAAGCAAATTGAGGATCTTGCTCACTTATTGAACTTGCAGTTTCTTCATATAGCTCTTCTTATGCAAGGCAAAGAGACTCAATTATTTGCAGTTAATTGTATGCCACTGAAAGAATTTAACCTTCTATAAACTTCAAAGTAGGGGCACACTGTACATGGAGAACTCCTGCCTGGTGGCACTATAAGACTAGACTCATTCAGATGGGTTGTACATAATAGTATAGAGAGGCTTAAGAAGTGAGGAGAGCAGAGGTGGCTCAGTTACATGAATTGAAGGGAGAAAATAAATTTTTGTGATGGCACAGAATATTCTGAGAGTGGTATGGAAGTGGTAGGGCAGGTTCCCTCCCATTCCTGTGCTTGTTCCCTCCTAGGCAGCTGCCTGCTTCATCCAAGTCTAAGTCCAGCCATATATGTGCTTGTATCTGTCTGCTACCCTGCCTTCATTGCCTTTTTGCAGTTTTGTGCATCCTAAACTCTTTTCACTGTACATTTGACTAGGTAGAACTGTAACTGTCAAGGAATATGTAGGCTGCTTTCTCAATCTGCTGCTACTGTGTGGTTATGCATATGCGATACTAAACTTAAAGCAAAACGCAGGGAACTGCCTGGCTGAGAAAAATTTTTTTAGATATTCAACAGCAACTGTACAGCTTTTATCCACTGATAGTGATATAGTACAAGGAAAAAGGGGTTGTGTTACCTGATTCCAGTATATAAATACTGGTTTAATGTAAATCACTGATGTGCACCTACTGAGCACAATACAGGTGTGTTTATAGAGAAACATACCTAATAGCATGATCACATAATTAAAGTAAAAGGATTAAATACTAGCAGTTGCATGGTTCAACATGTAGAATCCTTTCTTACATATTAAAAACCCCAACGAAACAAAGCATCACAACCCCTCTTTCTAGTTCAGTTAAATGGAAAGAATAAAGGGGTTAACATTCTAAAAACTCTGAACATTAGAGGAAGAGTATGGCACTTTACATATCTGCAGTAGATTTGCTATTCCTAAAGACAGTTTTTTTAGAATACAGTAGTAGAGGAATTCACTGCATTGGGATTATACATATTAAATACCAACCTCAAGGTAAAATGCAGGGTGGTGAAATGCTAAAGACCACAGATTTAGTAGTAACTGAGTTACATTTTTGCACTAGACTGCCTGAGACAATTCCGTTGCTCCAAAATAAAATGTGTTTAGGAAAAGTAGATGAGGGAGGTAAAGTCTGGAACCTGCTGGGACTGGAAAACTATTTCTGAAGGCTTGTATTGCCTTTTAGATGATTGACAGGTTAGATTGCAAGAGCCATAATGTGATATGCTATTGCTATTTTAGTTACACTGAATTATCCTTTTAGAAAGAGGTGCAGCGAATAAATGTAGATTAATAGCAAGTGATGGTTTATGATAGTAAACTTCATGTACTCTGCAAAACTACCTTATTTCCATTAGTCAAGTAATATACCATATTTTAACACAGTATTATCCCCAAGGAAAAATAAACAGTTTTATCTATGACAGGTTAGTGTTTATACATACTGGTGACCCATGTGCCTACAAACCTGCATAAATGAAAATAAACCCTTAGCTGTTACTATATCAAATGTTATTAAAATAAAAGTTCGATTGGCTATTAGAAAAATATTAGAAATAGATATGAAAGATGATCTGCAAGTTTTATAATCGAACCTCACTTTATTTTAAAAACACCTATTCTGTACACTTGCATTGTATTCCTCATCTCTCTTTCTCACTATTCATCCTCTAGACACAAAGTATTTGAAGAAAACAGCAAAACTACTAGGAAACTGAAACTGTTTCAAGTCTAGAGAAAATTTGAACATTGTAAACCATACCTCCGTTCTCCATTTAGCATTTTGTATGCTAAATGGAGAGAGACAGCAAAGAACTCTGAAAGGTTTTTAAACAGCTGTAACTCAAACGGGGACACGTAGACATGCCGTAATTTAAAACACAAACTCAGCATGAGCTATGAATTTTGCTCTGGATAGGCAAATCAAGTCAATTTTTTTGAGTTGTAGATATTTGTCCCTTTGGAGCCTCCTTTCTTGTCACAAAAAAGTGGTATAGTCATTAGGGGAGTACAGAGAGGTGATACTTATGAATGATTAATTTTAAGCAGAGCTTGAGCAAGATGAAAGAAACAGGTTCTTATGCTGATTGCAAAGCAGAGAATTGATTATGTTTTTATTGCTTTGGTTCAAGTGTTAGGTACAGTATTTATGATAAATCTTTGGCCATAAATTCTTTCTTCTAAAGATTTCTTCTAATCCCCAGTTAAAAATTAAGCAGAACTTGGTTTCCATTTTGCAAGTGGTGATTCTAAGAGAGGTTCATTCGTGTTAATTTCTGAGAATTAATGTGTTCTAGAAGAACTAAGAATGAGAATAGTTGAATTGACTTGTACAGGGAAGGGAATTTCGATAAAATAATATGAGAACAAATTATTTAATCTCAGTATGAGGTAAACCAGAATATATTCTAAGAACATATTTTTTAACAAGTTAGTGCTCTTCAAAAAAATACAATCAGCTTGTTTATCCATTTCAAAATAGAAAACTTGACCTATTAAAACTGTTCCCTGGTTGAAACTTAGAGGAATGAGTTATTCTGCCCAGGCTAGAGGAAGGCATTAAGAATTCTGTGGGACATGACCTCTTAACTGTTTGCAGAGATTTTTGTACTGAACCCTAAACCCCTTTTCTTCTAGCTTGAACTTTCCACCAAATTTGTGAAGAAATTTTTGCAAAGGACTATTCAGGATGCTTCAGGGAATACTCTGAACAAAGACTGAATAAATTACTATTTTAGTGTATTTTTAAACCCTGTGGTTTCTGAGGGCCATCTGTAAGCAAATCATTAAAAAATGTTATTTACTTTTTTCACCACCGAGAACTTCCCCATTTAAACCTGCAACCTTTATATTTTAATCATTGGCTCTTAGATTTAAAGACACTCAAGTTTCATATTTTCAGACTTTTTTTTTCACTGTGCATTTAGTTATGTACAGTAGAAATCATCAGCTTGAATGTGTTCTGTGGATATGTATATTAGCAATCTTTAGCTTTTGAATTTTTAACATGAATGGGGAAATGAAAAAAAACCAAACCCCTGAAGATTACAGTGTAACAAATTTTTGAGATGCTTAGTTTTTCAGAATGTTACCTAAATATTTAGGTTTTCATTTCTGTTCTTTAACCAAAATCAAAATCATTTACTGCTCAATAATCACATCACTCCTAAAGATTAATGTAATATAGTGCAAGTGTATAAGCAGGGAAAAACATGTGTAGTCGTACACACATACAGATACTGTGCATCTGTACACCTTGGTAGATAGTACACGTATCAATAGGTCTTCCATGCAACAAGGGCTTTGTTAAGAGAATGTGAAATTCCACAGAGCATAGTTACCGTTAAGTAATTACATCCATTAGCATGAAGGACACTTGGCTTTATTTCATTCTCATCCCTGTTCTTGGAGAGGCAAAATGATTATCTCATAACTACCTGACTTGCATTGTCATATCTTATTACTTGACCAATTTAACGACATGCAGGGCAAATATACTGCAAAGCCAAAGCTCTCAATGTTAATTAGTCAGAAGTAGATAAGGAAGAGAACATTTTAAAGCTGAAAGAGTGTGTCTCGGAAAGGAAGCACCATTTTACAGAAATGGGATATTTCTTATTTAGGAAAGATTTGTAACATCTTTGTATCACATAAAGAAATATTGACTTTTCACTGACTTTGTGCTGGCATTTGTATTTTCTCCAGCTCTTTAAAATCTCTAATAATAATTTCTGTGGCAAGATCCATTTTTATACTTCACTGCAACTGCCTCTGGTAATGATTAGGTACCTTCATGGTAGTGATATGCACAGCAAAAGATATTACTGTGTCCAGCCACAGAGAAAATGAGTGTATATGAGTGCACTAACATGCATTTTTTACCTATGATCATCATTATCTATCTTAGGATATCTAAACAAAGTAACAAATTAAGAGCATATGGAATTTTTAATGTTCAAAAGAAAAAGTTTTTTCTAGTTAGTGATCCAGGTAATGTAACATTCAGGTTTGGTTTTTTTCAAGAATTGTCTAAGTAGTATTTATTGAATCTTTTATTATTATGCATCTTTTTCAGGACTTGATTTTCACATGAAATAGAAATATCTATCTATGAGTAATCTTGCCATGATAATTGGATTTGAAAGGAAGAAATTACTGTTGGTTTTTTTAATGGTGGCTAAAATGAACTCTTTTCCAAGGTCTTAAATGAAGATTATTGATTTGAGTGAACGATGTCCTTTTGTGGCATGGGGTTTGTGTAAGATTGTTATGCATATCATATGTTTTATATGGATATTTCATGTCCTAATTCCATTTTGTATTCCCTTGTATGTTGTCTGTATCTCAGCCTTGGCTTCTGCAAGAAAGATATTCCCATATTTCAGGTTGCTAAACACAGATTTGTATGAGAAAAATGATAGTTATTATGATAGTTCAGGCCTCAATTGATTATGATAGTTAGGTAGGTGATTAAGAGGAAACAGATGTTTAAGTCACTTGTTGAATAGAGAACATCAATGAGCATTTTACAGAATCCAGAATACTTTCATAGAGTAGGGATTCATCATGTAATTTTTTTTACCATAAAATTCCTTTTGACTCTGAAACTATCATTGTGATTGTGTATCTATCTACAGAGACTATACTACAGAGCCATGTTCCACATTTTATCCTGATTCTTATTTGATAAAATCAGAAATAATTTTAAGAGCAAAGTCAAGAAATGAAGTTCTCACCTCCTTGAATGCCCTGTCTACTTAGCTGCAGTCATAGTCTTTCCTTGTTCTCTTTTCATCACACCAGTGTGTGGCCTTCACAGAAGGACTGCTGTACACTCTCAAGACAGTTCATATTTTTTTTTAATTAGGGAAGTAGATTGTGGACTTTAAATTTCTGAACTGATCAATTTCCTGGATGACTGCTGAATCAACTGGTTCTTTGTATAAAAGATGCAACCTTCCTAAATCGGTGGAAGTAAAAGATATAAAATTATTTAATGTTAAGAAAACACTGGCAGGGCTCTCTTGCTATTCACTTGTGAGTGTATTTTGCAGTATACCAACACATGTAAATTTCATTATCAAGACTTTAAAATAAAAGCGATAATGCATAATTAAAACCAGCCTTGTATGAACTGCCACAGATTCTCCTGAAACAAGGGTGAATGCTTCTAATGAACATCGTTTCTAGTTTAATATAAGCAAAATATATCGGAAACTGTCATAGAGACACCATGCATCTTGACAATTTAGCAGCAGGTCTAGGCTTTGATATAAGTCTTCTATGCGGCAACTAAACTGTCAGCTAACCTAAAGATCAAATAATTGTCTGACTTCACAAAGAAAACCAACATCGTTAAATAGGTGTAGAGTGGGGGGGTGGGGGAAGCACCTTCAAGAACCTTTTGGTGTCTGCAAACTTTAAGGTATTCCTGAAAACAAAAAATAAAATAAGTTAATTCAGTTATCCTATCAAGAAACCTGTGAATGGCAATATCTTATAGTGATTACTGTGATGAATTGGAAAATTAGAAGTTACCTCTGTTTGTTTCAGCATGATCTGGTCAGCAAAAATGTTATCCTTTCAACATGAAACTGACACTTTGATATGAATGAGAAAATTTGCATGATTAAACCAGCAGAAGCATAGATATCTATAAAAATTTTGCAAAAATTCCTAAGATTTCCAAGATTAAGGAATTTACAGTGAAGGTTATTTTTAAGACAACACTACTTACCCTTTAAGTTATGTTGTGATAAGCTAGAATGTGTGTCATGGCAGGCATGCTACTGGCCATCCAAAAATCCTGTGAAGTGAACCCAGTATCTTTTGTACACTTCCGAGAGGGAAAGTTTAGGAAATGTAATGCATCACTGGATTTAAGGGATTTAATGTCAGAGGATCATATGACTGCATATGTGCTATCTGACAGAACAGGAAAGATTTAGACGTGAGATTAGAGAGATCAGTCAGATTATTTCTTTAAAGCAAAATTCTGTGCTTATGTTTTACTTCTCTGATCTTCACAGTCATAAAATACTCTAGGTCATAATCTCAGTCCAAATCAATTAATTAAGAACCACTGAGCTTAATGGAGCTATGCCAGTATTTATTAAAAAAACATCTGGGATTCGCATCCAGTTAAACAGCTAGCTATCCATCCTATTATAAAATGACAGGGTTTGGGTTTTTTATGCAAACTGTGAATGATCTATTTTCATGTATTATGTAAAAGGTACATGCTTTATTCATCCTGAATACCAGCATCCAATATCTTGGTGTATGTTTAATAACTTCAAAAACATTTTAGTCTTGTGCTATTGCTTTCCACGCTAATTGCTAATGTAGGGCCATGTAAGTAAACATACTTTTGGAATTGTATAATGTTTTCTGTCAAAGGTAATTTAAATTAATTTTACCAGTCTGCATGTATGCTATGATAATAGAATCAGCACATGATATTAGATGGAGGGTTGTTTCTCAATTGCATTTAATTGTAATACCTGTAATTTTACTGTATCTGGCTATATTCTGACTTCCAGTACTGGGATATGTTTATAAAATTTGCTAAATGATTATGACACCATTGAGGTACTGATGTGAGTTGTTTCAGAGTTGAAGGACAGGTTTTTTCAGTTAACATTGAGGCTTAAATCCAGGCTTGGAAGTTCTCATACTCACGAAGGCAAAGTACTTCCATGAATTCCTGTAAGATGACTTTTCAGCGCAAGTAATGCACTGACATTAAAGCTTCAGTTTCTAGAAATGTGAATTATTGAACCCAACTCTAAACGATTACAGTGATCGCTTCCAGGAAGAAAATCCTATTGACATTTATTTTACTTAACCGAAACAGGTTTTTATCAGCAACTATTCCACAGGAAAGCCAATGTTTTAAAACACATGTTGAAGTCATCTGACTTCAGTATGAGTATTAAGATCATTAATCTTTATTTCCAGAATGAGGTTGTAGGTGTAGGTTGTGAAATGGTATGATTCCCATGGCTTTCAGGTTTGTCAAGCAAGTAAAAGTACTGGAGGAAGGGAGGAGTGAGAAAATAATTAAATCCTAAACTGTTAAATTAGTTGCAGAATTACTAGTGATTATGACAGAGGCCAGGAATTCACTACATATAATCAAGCACTGATTAAAAGGGGTGGGAGAAAAAAAAGAGATCTCTTGTGACTTTTTGCTGCAGAATTGCATTGCAGGCCTTCTTCAAATAGAAACAAATCCAGAATACACAGTGTTGGTGGTGTCACCAAAAACATTGATGTGCTATTTAGATAACAACGCCAATGTAGCAGCAGGAGTGGCATTTTTCAAAGTTGTTCACAACAATATATTCATAATTGTTGCATGATTTTCTATTTAGAGTGCTGTAAATAAATGCTTAATTGTGGCTCTAATTAAAAATTAAATTTCTGTTATTAAATTATGCACTGCCCTGTGTCTGTGTACATTTATATTTAATGTGTTTATTTGTACTTCATATCATATTTTGAAGGTTTTTTTCCCGTGTCTCATGAAACCCCGTGTTCCCTTATCCTTTACTTGGCCAGTTATCTTGGCAAAGTGAATAAATGGTTGACCAGCACACATTTATATATACAGCATGTATGTGCTGTGTACAGGGACCTAGCAAAGATCTCTTAAGTCAAGTGCTCAGCTGCACAAAAATGCTGGTGAAATGACAGTATAAGTATAGAAATTTACTGTGCTTTGCTCTGTCTTATTCTGCAGGCATGTCTGGGAGATCAATAAGAAGTCTTTTTCCATCAGGTTGATATTAGAACTCAATGTACTTCTCTCTTCTAGTGTAATGGGGTTTCACTGTGCAGAATCCAGCCGTGCTCTAACATAATGGCAGATGGTATAAAAAGACACAGTTGATACCTTGGATCTATTTAACCGTGATAAAAATCTTTAAGTCTTTTGATTAGGTAGCACCAGAGTGTTTTCTGTAACTTTTTGTGTATTATTTAATTGCATTTAATATCTAGAAATCAGAGTATTGAACAGATACCTTTATATACATATAAGCACACACAAAGAGAGGGGGCTGTTTTGTATTTTGGGTTTCAGTTGATTTTTTTTGAGCAAAACTACTTCCTTGGTTTTGAGCAGAAAAACTTAAGTCAAAATATATTAACATATCAATACCAGACTTAGCAATGATGTATGCTTTCTGTATTTCAATATTCTTATGTTTCTGGATCAGATCTTTCAGGTAAGGGCTGGATTTGTGCTAAAGAAAATGAATTGATTTACAGTATGGAAAAAGTGCTATCTGACAGCATATCATGTTGTGAAATGAAGCAGATGCAAATATGTATACTGAAGAATGACTTTGTTTTCATAGAAGGAAGTTGCAATGACTGCAAGCTGTGCTTAAACAAACACCCCCAGTCACTAATAGTAACCTGACAAGAAGCCATGCAACTGCGTGTTGAGAAACTGAAACCTCAAGATCAGGAAATCTTATTTAGTATTGTGAATAAATGACTACTGTTCTTATTACCATTATTTTCTCAGCTGCCTTGAGAAATAGTGTAGACATGATTATCTCTGGCTACCTGTGAGGAAACCCTTTTGAGGGCAATACTTTATATGCAAGTATAACATTGTAATCTGGGGAAATATGCTAGTATATGATCAGAATAATTGTAGTTTTATTTCCTTTTCAGTTTATTTGTTTAATAGTTTTATTGCTCCCTAGCTGACTAGTTTTTCTGTGTTACTGGAAGTGATTTTAATAAGTAATTATATTAGCAGGATGGAACATCTTTTTCAGATAGCCTTGCAGCTGAAAGATAACAGGGAATTATTTAATGTATTACATTAACATATTCAATTTTTTGTACCTTTGTTTATTATCTCTACACTATGGTAACTTTCAGTCTGTTCTGAAAGGATACATACACAGTGGTTGAACTGATTCCTGTCCCAAGGACACAATGAGGGCTATTTTCTCTTCTTATAGTCCTATTAGTTTCCCAGAGTGCCCTATTTTATCAGACACAAATACTTAAGATAATCCTACAATCCTGATTCCCTGGCCTCCTTATTGCAACTCTACAATAAACAGGTTTTGTTTGTATTCTAATTAAATGTAAATCATCTGAATAAATACACATCATAGTGGATCAACTCTCTGTTAAATACAATCAGTACAAATTTTGTGTTCTGATATAAAAGATCTTTAATCTGTAGAATTACTTCTCAGTAATCTGTAGAATTCTGTTTTCATTTTCTCTTTAAAGCAAAAGCAGTTTTTTTCCAAGGTTTCATGATTGCACTTCTTTAATGATCTGTAGTTGACCAACAGTGAATTGTGTTTAATTCTGGGAATTTTCAAGACGTGCACATATATTTTACTGCTGTCTCACACTTAAACTGGACATCACAAGGAGACACCTGACACCTATCTCCAACTCAAAGAATTTCTTATGGTAAATTGGTAACCAGCCTATTAGTCCAGAACTGGGGTCTCCTACAAGTTAGCATAAGGCAAGGCATAGTTAGCATAAAGTCTGTGGCCTCCTACTAGCAAGGATAATGCTGGTTTTATTAAACTATTAGCTAGAAAAATGATAAAGATTGTGCTTATGTTTGGGTTCAAAAGAAGCTAAAACTGAAAATCTGCTTTGTGTGCTTCTGATTTTGGGGGTGCAAGAGGCTTCAGCAGAATGAAATGTTGGTGTTCTAAAGGTAAAGTCTCAGAGCAGTATCATGGCAAAAAGGATTAGTCTCAGCCTTAAGTGTGATGACAGATGATGAGTGCAAGAGCCTGTAGAGGTAATTTTATGCCTCTACATGACAACAGTTAAAATTTTAGTGGAGCAATATGTCTAATTCTTGTGTGCTTGAGGAAAGGTACAGAAAAAATTGAGCAGTGTAAAAAAGTACACTTTGGAATTATTTTCTAGCTAGTTAGAGTGCCTTAGGTGAGACTTACTTTTTGGGCACAGTCTATTTTTCTTTTTTTTTTTTTTTAGTACCAGGCTAAGAGGTAGGAAAAATACCATGTAAGTGTGTCTAAAAGAAAATGGCACAGTTGTCAGTACTTGAAGTAAAACAAGAAGTCATACGTAAGGCTTCTATGTATTCGTTTTCCATAATAGTAATGGTGATTAACCTTTGAAATAGTTTCCTAGATGAACTGCTATCCTCTCTTTTGGTTAAAATTTAAACTACTTGTCTCTGGAGTATTATTTTCTTTAGGAACAAGTTGTTGAATACAAATAAACAAATTAAATATAGTAGTTTTTCTTATACAGTAGGTTAGACTTTCATATGCAATAATTCCCTTTTGACTAGTGCTGTTCAATTAAAATGTATTACTTAATACATTGTATGTAAATAGCTAAAGGAGACATGCCTAAAAGGAGAAAAATATTCTGAAAATGTGTTTAAAGGCTCCAAATTCTGTATTTCTGCCAGAGGGAATGTTTAGCCAAAGGAAGAAGTGAAATGTATAACCAAATTAAGAAACAGGAGGAACACTTTACAAATTCTATCTGAAATAAATTGTCCAGTAATATCTTAATGGTAAGTAGTGATCTATTGCGGCCTCAGGACTGCTGGGATAGATTGAAAAGCTGTATCCATTGATAAAACAGAGGCAAGGTAGATGGGAATTGCAGATAATCAGCTAAAACCAAAATAAAACAGAGTCTGGATTTTGAATAAAATGTTTAAAACCCATGGAGAAAAGCAGTAATTGAAACAAAACCCATTTCCAACTTACACATTTGAATAGTGGAATAAAATTATGCTAATCTAACATATCTGCCTTATTGTGCTTTTCTGTTCATTATGCTGCATGCATAAGTATGAGATGGTTATTATCCCTTTGATAATAGTCCTCACTTATCTGCTTCAAATTGGTCTGCTCTTTCTGAGCGCTGCAAATACTGTCTTTTGAAGGATCTTGTTTACTAAATGAGCTTACTCTGCTTGTTATATTGTATTTTAATTTGGTTTTGTTTACATCATGTAAAATGTATTGCAAATGATATTTACTAAATTGTATTATAGGATATTTGATGCCTACATATTACTGGGTACCTCCCACATCATCTCTGGAGGATGCTATATCAAGTTCCTAAGAACTATGTTGCCCAATAAAAGTCATTCACGACTGGCATCCTTTCTCTTGTCCACAAGCAACACTGGGCTTCAGAGAACACTTCAGAGAAAAATTCAGGCTGTCTTTATAGTGCACTTAATTATGGACCTGGGAGGCACTTCTTTGGGGATTGTAGCTGGTGATAGTGCTTTTGTGATTTATGCATTACTTATCTCTGTGTCTAGTGTTATTTTTTTGTAGTAAGATTTTTATTTATTTTCCTGCTAAATATTACTATTTCAGAGTACTGTCTGAGTGTTCAGCATTTTGCTAACACACATTAAACACTGGTCACACAGTGAGACGTGACTTTCTATTGGCAGTGAGGTCCAGAAGCATCCCGAAGTATTTATTGTCACATATTTTGAAATTCAGAGAATAAAATCAGCTCATTGATTTAATGCTGAACTCTTGTTAAGTTTGGCCTTAAAGAGCTATTAAGATCATGTTTCAGTGTAACACAGATCTAAAAATAGGGTGTGCAATTCTGTAAACCTTAAGTGATCATCTTATTTCTTTCTCTCCTGTGCTTCGTTTCTATATATTACAATACCTCCTAAAATAATTTCTTTCTAGCACAGTTTCAGCATGAGGGCTAGAGAAAGCCTTTCTTTGCCTCCCATGTTAAATTAGCCCCAAGACATTTGGTTAGAGTCCTCACTTGGGAGACGGGAATTTGAGCAACTTTGGGCAAAAAAGTAGATAGGCTTTTTGGTCGTCTTTACAAAAGTTACTGCAAAAACTACACTGTTGAACAAGAAATTTGGGTTTATTTTTTTTCACTTCTTAAAGAAAGCCGCATTTGTGTGTTCCTCCAAAAAAGAGTAGTATGTGAACCTTTATCAACTTCAGGCATAAACTGGGCACTGAAATGCTGAATGAAACTTTCCGGAACTGAGTTTCTCAGTGCATTTCCAGAATTAAATTTTCAGGCCTAGAGGGACAGTCAAAGTTTAAAGACTTCAAAATTTCAGTATGTCATATTGTAGGTAACATTAGGGTAGACAAGTTTACTGGGGACAAGGAGGCAGGGGTTCACTTTCTGTTTCTAAGATGTGCCTAGAAGTTTATTTCCATCATGGAAAAGCATATTTTTGTGTGGCTTCTTATGTGAATCAATGGAACGTAAGAGCTTGAATTCAGTACATACTAGGATATTCCAGTAGTTTTTAAGGAAAATGATCCTGTGCATTTATTAAGTGCATTCTCCTTTTTATATACTTTGCTGCGGCGAAGTAGAGTCGCAGGCAAACCCTAGAAAGTCTGGTGTGGCCCAAGCTTCAATACTTTGGAACTTTTATTGAGTGTTTGTAAAACAGGGCATTGTAAGCACCTATTAAACAAGTATACAGAGGAACAGGCTTGCTAATGAGGTTTAGGTGACAGCCGAATCAGTTGTCAACAAATACTGAAGACAGATACTGTTCTGTTGGACTGGCACTCATACAAGCCTGTGTGTGAGACTGCATGTTTGCAATTGTAGGTTTCTGAAGAATAGAAAAGTGCTCAGCTAAAAGCATGGTGCCTCAGAGAGGGAGGGAGATCAGAACTTAGGATTCCTGACTAAGCTTTCTGCCAAAATTTAGGTATGTGAAGTAAGTCCGTGGGTTTTGTGGCTCACTTTTAGATTTAGGGCATCTAAAATCTTCTTAAAATATTCTTTAGGATATCTAAGGACCTACTTTTTGGGTCTCATCCTAAGTACTTTGCTAAAGCACTCTGAATAATTATTTTCAGAGTCACTAATGTTTTCTCACAGATGTCGCATCACCATTTTTATTCTTTAAATATCCAAACAAATTCTACCCTGAAAGTGTAGCTGGAAAATTGGCAACAATTCTTGGAGCTATAGTTTATTAAATGAATTCTACAGCTGCAAAGTTTTAGCAATTTTTATTTTGGAACTATATCAAAAGCTTTGCATTGTGTAAATGTGCATAAAAGACTTGTTTAAATTTAATCAGTGATGCATAACCCAGATTTAATCGTGGCTGGCTATCTGCAGTGCCCAAATCCTTTTCTCAGTGGGGGACGAGTGTTGAATCAAATACCATTTAGATCCTTATTCCGCAAAGTACAGATTAATCTCAGAATTGCCTGAGAATCTTCTCATTTAATGTGATAAGAACACTGCAAATATGGAGCACTTAACCTTGTTTACCTGGCACATTCTGAAAAACAGTAGACCCAGATTCCTTCAGAGATTATTTATGTTTAGTTTTAGAAGAGCACAACCATCATATCCACCTGTACTATAACTTTCTACCTATTACATCTTTTAAGATCTATCAGTGCATTATGGTAAATACACAGCCACCAACTTTCTAAGACCATCTCTAGCGTTTTACTAATTTTATTTACCTTGTTACACTTCAGATGTATTTGATGAAAAAACAGCTTAAAAATTTGATGTGGTTCATTGGAAAAATCTCTGAATTGGAAGAAAGTGATAAGAATGCATTCATCAAAAAATAGCTGACTTCCAGACACATACTATCTCAGAGTTATGGTGGATGTGATTTTAAAAGGGTAATCCACAGGTTTCCCAGGCCCATTTTGAAGCACTTCAACTTTGGCATATAAAGAACTGAGAAAGATGCTCATAAAATAAGGTAAATTGAAATAATCCATTTATATTTAGCATTCTTATTTGAAGGATTGGTTACTATAAACGACTTACTTTTACTTTTGAACAGCACAGATAAAAAAAAAGTGCATATTGTAGTCTTTGAGTCAGCTGTAATGGCAGAAATGATTCTTTCAAGAGTTTTTGTGGTATGTTCAGAAGAAATGCAAGAGACTCATATTCTTTTATGGTACTCACAAGAAGTCAAGCATATATTTTTGCAGATTAGAGTTTTTTACTTAGCAATAAGAACAATTTATGAATTTATGTCGTCCACGTATTTTAGGCCACCTGTGAAAACCAAGTCTTTGGAATTGGAACATCATGCCATGAATATAGAGTAGCATGAGTGTTTTCAAGCATAAAACAGGAGTGTGTTTGCTGATTTTCCAGGATGCATTGACTCGAGTGTTTGTCGACTTCCTAGTTGGAGCAATAGAAATGGAATAGAAGATTCAAGAATTAAAGTTTTCTTTTATAATAGTTGGAAATCTTGAAGACGAAGCTGATCTATTCTCTAAAGTTGTTGTGTTTGTTTTTTTTTGACTGAAGATGTGTATACAATGTTCTCATATAATAATATAAAATTTGGCTTTACACTTTTGTGTGCTCTTGTAGTGGCAAAGAAGTTTCCTGATTTCTTGGTGACTTCCTCATCTCTCTCCCTCTTTTTTCTCATATAATGACTGAATGTACATTTTTACTTAGCAAACCTGAACTTTAATAGGAGGAACAGTGGTTTCCATTTCCTTCTTTTGATATAGTTAAAGAATATCTACTTTGAGAAATATTTATAAACAAAAAATAATAATCAGTTATTAGAGTTGGTTACATACATCTTTATTTTTGTTAAAAGTTATATAGACAGGCTAGTAGCAAGTGCATTTCTGTTTTATTATTGCTTAATTTCAGTTGGTATGTGTAGGATGTATGTATTAGGTTAAACTTTTATTACACTTTAAGTACACTACTTGGGACTTTGTTTTGATTAGTTCATTTAGGACGTAAGCAAAAGTGCATGGAGATGTTTGTAAACTCTCCCATTGCTTATGGTGGATTTTAAATAGAGTAAATAACTCATTAGTTGCTCCAACCAAGAATTTCATGCAAATTTTAAACATTCTAAACTGGAAAGAATTTTTTTTTACTATATTGACACCTAACAGCTTTTAGTTTGGTCCTAAAGAAGATTAAATGAGCAACCTGTAAGAAATACAATGAAAACATGTATTTATTAAAAATGTTAATAGTGTTATTTTCAACTCAGTTTAACTCCAATTCAGGAAAGGAGCTGGAGGAACCATAAGTGAATGCTGTTTAGGCAGGTGAAGAGAGAATTTGCTTCTAGTCCTTTCTTATTTAATTTTCAGTCATTTTAATATGCCAGCTGTTGCTTGTTAGCAAACATACCAGCAAATTATGACGGTTTCCATCACCATTTATAGATTTGGTTTTTCAAATCCAGCAAGTTTCATCTCTGTGTGTATCCATTAGGTGTGCACCAGTAATTGAGGTGGTTTAGTCATCTCTGAATGAGAAACCTGAACACATACCCCAAGTTCTTTCCTGATTTTTCTCCCAATCTTTTCTCCTGGATTAAGGTTACTTGGAACAAACACATAGATATATATCAAAACCATCCTATTTTATAGAACCCATTAATTAGAAATAGTGTGTGTGTAGACGTTATTCTGATGGAAAGGTCAGTTAGCACTTCGTTCACTAAATATGCCTTTCTCTCAGCCTGAACTATTATTGCTGCTGATGTGTGCCTAATCAGTAAGGAATTAATTCAAACCCAATTTATATACGTCGGAGGGGGTTTCTCTTGTCTATATAAACTAGATATTAGGGCACGCTTCTTAGTGGGTGCAAAAGGTGTAGTTCCTATTAGGCATTTCCAGTGTTCCACGGACAATTGCAACTGGGATTTCACAAATTATTCTGATTTTGAACTAACTGTGGGATAGTCTCAGTTTACTGGCACTTCAGCTTGAAAGTAGGACTGTATACACCTAATCTTCTGATAAAATATTAAGATTAGTTAGAAACTACAAAGATATTCCTTTTTACTTTTTTTTTTTAGATAATTTTATTATTTTTTGGTTTATTTATCAGCACTTAAGCAGTTAACTGTATTAATATCCAGCCAAATCAGATTTAGGAATTAGTACTGCATTGAGATGAAGGGGATAATATATATTTTGTCACGTGACTGTTACAGGCTGTCTGCAGCCTTAGGCAGACATCCTATACGTGTCACATTTAAAAGGTTAGCTCTGTATCTGAAATAATGTTTAGAGCCTCGGGCTCTAATTTGACTGTGTTTTGCTTGATATCTCCTATTGCGAGGACATAAAGCAGCTATAAACCTGTCTAACCAACCTGTTAATCCCAGTTTATAGCTGTTCTGCAGGTTTAGAATGATGTGAAGTAGTCGGCGTATGGGGAAAAGTCTGGCTCTCAGTTTTGTTTCTAAAAGGAAGCTTAGATTTTTTTAAAGCTCAATTATGTAGAAATTTGAAAATAATCTGCAATTATGTGGCAATTTACATGCTTGCATAGTGAAATGATACAGAAGACACTGCTTTCACTTTCCTTTGAAAATATTCTGCAGATGCACAATCCATTCTCCTTATATACACAGATGCAGAGATCCGTTTTGGTGTCATAAACCCCTGAAAAATGTCACCCACAGTGTAGTCCTTGAAATCTTTTCTAGTTTAAATGATTGAATATCAATAATAAGGACGGACTGAGGAAAGGAAGTACGTTCATTAAAAAGAAAAGTATATATTTCCATGACTAAAACATAGAAGCATAGAATCGTTTGGGTTGGAAGGGACCTTAAAGATCATCCAGTTCCAACCCCCCTGCCATGGGCAGGGACACCTCC
>JAOQGH010000004.1:8489167-8594274 GCA_025769975.1 Gallinago jamesoni
ACCCGTCCCTGCTTCCACCCTCTATAGGCCTCCTTTTTGGTCCTGAGCTTGTCCAGCAGTTCCTTATTCATCCACACTGGCACGCTGGCTATTTTGCCTGACTTCTTTTTTGGGATGCACCACTCCTGAGTTTGCTTGGATACCAACCAGCCCTCTTGGACCCCTGTCCCCTACAGTTCTTTTTCCCATGCTGTCCTCCCAATCAGATCTCTCAGGAGACCAAAGTGTATCCTCTTCTGAAGTCCAGGATAGCGAGCTTGCTGCACACTCTCCTTGCTGCCTTATGAATCTTGAACTCCACCGTTTTATGGTCACTGCAGCCAAGGCTACCTTTGAACTTGACATTCCCCACCATCCCCTCCTTGTTACAAAGGACAAGGTCCAGCACAGCTCCTTTCCTTGTTGGCTCTTCGATTATTTGAAGAAGAAAGTTATTATCAACGCATTCCAAGGACTTTCTGGATTTCTTGTGCCCTGCTGTGTTGTCCTTCCAACAGATATCGGGGTGGTTGAAGTCCCCCATGAGGACCAGAGTGTGTCAGCATGATGCTGTCACCCTATCTGTCTATACAGAGCCTCATCCTCCCTGTCACCCTGATCTGGTGGTCTGTAGCAGACCCCAACTCTAACATCACTTGCCCCTGTGGTACCTTTAATCCTGATCTATAAGCTCTCCATCAGGTTCATTTGGGTTCATTTTTCAAAAACAAATTTAATTTGCAAGGGAAAGTGTCTATACTGATTTAAAAGCATACTCCATTGAGGTTTATTCTAAAAAATAGTAATATGTTAATCTATTGTAGTTTATCGTCAGTGCTAGGGTGATGAAGAGCTGCTTTATCTGAGTAAAGAATGCTTTTTTGGTTCATTATGACAGAATTTTTGATAGAATGCAACTTCAGAAATCTCTCTAATTAAATCTATTTTTAGCTCTTAGTTTTCATATTGCTCTTATTGTAAGAGAAGATTCTAAAATGGAATAATTTACTAAGTGGAATAAAGAGGAAGGGGAAAATCAAGTCAGCATTAAAGGTCAGTGTCTTGTTCAAAATACTTTGTGAGGAATATAGTTTAATGTTAGTTTAAAGGTGTTTCTTATTTCCAATAAAAATAGCAGAAAACTTAATCATTAAACCATAACTTATTCTTGGGGGGTTCTGGGAGATTAGTTCTTCATTCTTGCAGGTATAATGACAAAATAAATGTGACACCTTGAATCAGAAGTGAATGAGAATGTTTTTGCAGGCAGTGCATTGGTTTTTTTCAGTGTGTGCAGTTCCCCTCAACCAACCTTAAGTTCTTTCAAGCAATCAAAACACATTTTGAGGATTGATGTATTGACTCCTTGCTAGGTAATTCTATTTTTACACCTGAACGTTAAGATTCATTAATCACTTATGCTCACTAAAGCCTATAGGACTGTAAACCAGAATTTTGAAAGAGGGCTTAAGGAATTATGTATTCTAACAAAACTAGGCTTGGAAAAGTTTTGGAGGCCTCACTTTTACTTGAAAAATTCTAAGGTGAAAGTGGGATCTGGCTTGTCTAATTCTGACTAGACTCTCTCTACAGTCAATTGAAAATGGTGTTGATTCATCTCATGTATCTTGGATACCTATTTTAGAGTTACATCAAATTAATTCTACATGTCATGAATAATTGCTGCAAATATACTAATTGCAAATTCTTTCAGAGACACACGTCTTGTATTCAAGATGCTGTACTTTTAAAGCAAGTAGATGCATAGCTGAAGAATTTTTGTTTGTGGATTCTTTATATAAGAGCAGATATAGATTATAAAACAGGTTACATTTCTACCATTAAGGATATAGACTATTTCAGAATGCTTATCTAAGTTTATTGCAATTCTCCTTATCCTCAGCAGCTGTTGAAAACTTATCTAAAACTCATAAGAGTTATTAGAATGGAAAAAAATATACAGTTTGATTTTTTTTCTACTACAAGGAAGAAATTATATTAACTAGAATATGGTTTTGATAATCATCACTTGAAGAAGGCAAAATGCTGTAGCAGTAAGAGATTGGTTTGGCCTATTACCCGTGGGAGTAGGATATTTCTAGGTAGTTTAAGACACTATCCATTGTTCACTGAGACGAAAACCTGCATTTGGCATGATGGGTACTTTCGCACCTACATGAACATGTAGATCAAGCTTTTAAAATTTTTTTCACCCTTTTTTTCTGGACAGATGTGGTGGTGGTATATTGCTTTACCCTGAGCTTGTGCTACATTATTTTGAGTTTCAATGTACAGACTGTGGGAATCTTATTCTTATGTTAACAGCATATGATACAATTATTTTTTTTTAATTGGAAATAACATGAATGTAATACTCACTTCCAAGGGTATTTCGCTGTTATTTGACATCAATTAACTTGACATAAAAATCATTTGTTACAATTCCCATGTAAAGCAGAAATATTTATCTTAAGTGGCAAATTATGCTTAGCTCTTTTGATTTTTATGTTGATGTAATTTTATTCAACTGTAACTAATTTAACATTAATTAATGTCCATATTAGCATTTCAGTGCTAATACATCAACACTGGGAATTGCTAGGATTTTCCTTTTACGCAATTTAGTTGGCACATGTAGTTGGGAATCAGGGACCACTTGCTTTCTCACTGGAAAGCTGATGGAACTGCCTTTCTGTCATACTCTGTGGTCCTGAATAACATAGTGGATGGGTTTCTCCATTGGTCCATTGATATGCTATAGAATAGATGTTGAAGTATTCAGATATTACTCCAGCCTCATCACTGCAGGATGTGCATTCTCCATAACTGCCCTGAGGAATAGACTAACTTCTCTCTAGGGTAGGGATCTCACTCTTCTTTTAATGAAACTATGTGATCAGTTGCTAATATCCTTCAAAAACATAGTAGTCACTGAAATACATAAGAGCAAGTACATAGCCATTCATTCCGTCTTGTTCTTTCCACTAAGTGTAGTGACTCTAGAGCAAGTTCTTTATTCTTGAAGGAATCATTTCTGTAGACTTGTCCAATTGAAAAGCAGCTATCTGTTGATTTGCATTATTGTAGAGAGTACAAATTTTATGAAGGAAATGATGTGTTCTATCAACCTTGAAAATTCTTTAATCATTTAACTTCTGTTGTATTATGGATTATCATATGTGAAATGTGTAAGTAGAATAGTTATAAATATGCATAAACTTAAGTCAGGAAAAAGTTATTGAAAGTTTAGCCCAGTTGTGTATCTTCAATCAGTGAAATTACTATCAATGACTTTGCAAAAAAAAACCTGGAAATAGCGCTGATATAACTGCACAAGAAGATAACTTATGTTTTCTTACTATATGCCAGTTCTGTGCTTCTAAGAAATTATTTTCCTTTTGTATTTTCTTTCATTATAATCCAAGTGCAGGCCAATGCAGAAGGAAAGACTTGGGATGCTTACCCAGGGACTCGTGTCAGTACAGAAGGTATTTTATTTATTGGTAAAATAGTTAAAACTGAGTTTCCACATAGGCCCTTTGTTTCACAGCTGCCTGAACAAGCTGTGGTGCCCAATTATCTTTGTCCTGATTGTGAATCAACCCTTTGTCTTCACTGTGAATAGCCCATGAACATGCTGCTGTTTTGGAGGCTATGTTTGCTATTCAATGAATGTCTTATGCAGACAAGTCTTTTTGCCTCCAGATTGTTCACTGCTTCTTCAAGGAATGACTGAGGTTATAGATAAATTCCCCTGGAAGTTTACTTCTTGGTGATTCACTGGATAGGTATGAAGAAAGAGCAATATGCAGGCTCATGTATTTCTTATTCATAATGCAGATCCATGGATAAGACTACTTCTCAAAGGTCTTTCCATACGTACATACGTAGCTTCCTGAAATAACACAAAGTCTGAGGCTAAATTATCAGAAAGGGGTGTTATGGAAAGGGACTCATATTCTGAAGGAGAAGGTATTTTCTATTAGTTTCAAATGATCACTTCAGGAATATTTCTCGTATTTCATAAAATTTAGTCATTAGTCCCTCTAGTCTGCATCAACGGCATTCTATTATTCTTCCATTTTTCATAACTGTTCAATTTGTAAGTCTTTTTTCCATAAGAAATATTCCCATGGTGTTCAGTTTTTCAGCAGCTACTGGGTAGAACATCTTTCTATTGTTTTTTAGAAGGATGCCCATCTGAATACAGTCCCCAAAAAACAGCCACCAACTTGAAGGCAATTACAGAGAGTTAATGGCAGCTGAAGCAGAGACAACTCAGTCGTGTAGAGTTCCTTTTGTATGATTATATAAACTATAAGAGAATTCATTGGAGGGTAGTTAACAGCAGTATAAATTGGTGGAAATGAAATGGGAGTCAGGCTTTGTATGTCTGAGGAAGTAGTGGAAAATTAGAATGTCCCAGCAAGGCAAATACAGAAGTTTGGAAGTTACAGAGCAGATGATGTCCCTGGGCAAAAAGAAGAATTTTACAAAGAATGGTGCAGAACATTAGAGACCGTAAAAGAGGAAAACTACCTTTGTGGAATAAAGATTAACCATTGAAAAAATATTCAGAAAAAAGAGGCACATGAGGGATGGTTGTCACTCATTGCTTGGTTTAAAGCCAGAAGTTGATATTGTTACTATTGTTATGGGGTGGGGTGTGGTGGTGTGCTCTCCCTGTTTCCCACCCCCACCCAGGCCTTGGCCACTGTGGCCATTACAACATCAGTTGCGATAACTTGCACCTGGACTTTGGGGGATGGCTGGCAATATAGCCAAAATACTGTCTGGAATGGGGACCTAGAAATTTTGTTCCCATGAGAATATGACTATAGGTCAATTATTTGACTGTATAAATAGTGGACAGACCAAGAGCCCTTTGAGCTCCCCTGTATGGCAGCAGGCTGCACACCAGGATCTCCCCTTCTGTGAGGACCCTCACTTAAGGTTCTACTCAAGGTTGAGAGATTCCTTGCCACAACAGATTCTTGGTAAGTGACTTATAGCACGCTAAACTTTGAAATCTTCGCTAAGTAATATAAAGGATTGCTTGTGCATATATAATCCTTTAGACATAAACTGCTGACCAAGTCTGGGACTAGGATTGGATCCAGCCGCACCTAGGAACTCCTCTTTGAGGAGTTCAGAAAGCAAGGGGGTCCTTTCTGAACCTCGGGACTCAATGGGAGGTTCTCCCTGACAGCTTGTCTGACTCTGTCCTCTATGCAGTAAATAATAGTGTACCTTGACATCGAATCTTGTACAACACTGTCACATTTACTACTGGTATTATTGCACTCACTACTGATTTTGTTAAATCACTGTTTCACCTTAATAAATATTTCACTACTTCATTCTAACTAGTGAAGTCAATCACTTAATCCACAATACTCTGAAAATGGTTCTACTGAGTAGAAAATGTTGCCATCTTAAATTAAACATGTTCCACCAAAGCATGATCCCAGCATTTGGCTCAAATGGGAATTTTACACTTGTCACTAATGCCTTTTTTTTGGCTTTGTTTGATGATAGTTAATCGGCAACGTTAAAAAGTGTGTGTTCTTATTAGATTACTTATAAATTTTTCATCCTTATTACTCCAATGATGGCAAGTTTTGAAATGGACACAGAGACTCAGAATTTGCTATGTAGCAGATTTTGAAATTAGTTAAATTGTAGCTTTGTTTACATTAGATATTCCATTGCAATATAAGTACATGAGGAAGTTATTGCTGAGATTGCATATCTTTATTATATGTGATTCAAGGGTTTATTACCTGGTCCCTTGATCCATTGTCACAATATAAACACGGTTTGAAGATTTCTGAAGGAAAAGGTATTAGTTGCACAGTGCTTGTGCAGTGCGCAGTAACCTTGTGCTAGTCGGCCATATGCTGGGGTGCTTTCAAAGAAAAGCTGTTGGCTTAGTCTCTTTCAAAAAGAATCCAATTGCGTGCACCAAAAGCTCTGTGAAACATTAACATGTGTCATATGGAGACATTCAGGGGACTTTCATCTCCTGTGTACAGGAGACAGTCAGAACAACAATGTTTCTCCAACTCCCAAACTGCATGTTTAGACTTGATATGATGTTAGGCTGTTAAAACAGCAGTCAGCTGTCTGTTAGCATGGTCACTGGGAGTGGAACAAAGCACCTAAAGGCTGAAGAATAGGCCAAGTTGGTGACAAGCACCTTTGTGCTTTGCCCTAGCTACTGAGAGCTCACACTTCCTTTGTCTCTTAGTGGACATTTAGTAGAGCCAGCTGTAGCCCACCAGGTACTACTGCTGCTAACTTCACAGAATCACCTAGGTTGGAAGGGACCTTTTAAGATCATCTAGTCCAACTAACTTCCTTGATGCCTGAACTGCTGCATACATATAATTTCTTATGTAATCATAAGTACTGGTATATAGTAACTGAGAAAGGAATCCAGCTCTTTGTGCATCCCATGACTTTGCTCTGCAGTGGTACAACTCATGCTATTGAAGGGTAAATTATTCATTGTGATTCTTAGTCCTCCTGTCAGGTACTGCACAAGCATTGAAGGAAACAGTCCTCCCAGCCTAGAGGATACAAAAGTGATTTCCATAAAATTTTAAAACCAACCAGTGGCAAAACCATGGAAATAAATTCAAGACTATACCATTTCTGATTGCTGCCTTAATCAATAGCCGCTCCATCCAGACTTTCCCTACAGTGCTATTTTTCATCTAGTACAGTTATAAAGCTGATACATAAAGATTTTTTGTCAGCCTCTGCAGCAGCAGAGCTATGGTATGTATCCATGGGACTGTTCTGTCTTGAAAGCAGTGTTGTGTGTTAATGATATCTTTTGCTGTTACTAGACATTTTGAGGATGAAGTAGCTTTGTCTTTGTTCAGTGTAATATATTGTATTTAAGAAGTAAACAGCCCATGCAAGCTATCATTTTGTGCTAACTTGAAAGCTATGACCTGCAGCAAGGTAAATTGTATAGCTAACCAAATGCCAGACTTGCTAAATGGGCCTTTATTTACCTTGAAATGAAATCCGTTTGAAACAATGGCTATTTCAGGTAACAGGCATTTAGCCTTCTTTGTGCTTTGTTTTGATCTTTTTGTACATAATAAATTGTTGCACTTTACTGTGAGAGATGAGACAGTAAGTGAGACATAGCTTGCGTGATATTGCAAATAGAAAATATAAAAACAACAGCTTAGATTTTAAAAATGAAATAAATTTAACAGAACACATTTAAATTACTCTGAAATAAGTAGGACAAGCCTGCAAACACTAGGGAATTCAACATGAAAGTTTGATTCAGATCACATGGATAATTCATACTTCACATTCCTTCTTCTGGCTCAGGATAAAAGTCATGCTAAGATTCTAATCAGGACTGCTATAAATTACCAATTCTGTTTCCTTCCACTAGAAATAACGTTGTATTTCTCAGGACCTTATTCTATACCTGTACCTATTTATCTACAAGGATGTTTCCTAAATTGCTAAAAACTCCTCTGTGCTGCCCAGCTGTTGGTTGTTGTTGGCTTGTTTAGTTTGTTTGTTTGTTTGTTTGTTTTCAAAAGATGCCTTTCATTATTCTCACCCCTTAAAATTGCCACTTCAGTGAATGGTCTTCATCTGAGGCTTCTGTCCTTGTTTAGGCTTTGCCATCTTCCTTAGGATTTGGTCCAAAGTGCTTTGAAGTCAAGGGGAACATTTTCCCTGTTTTCCTCACAGGTATAATTCACTTCACGTGAATGTTCTCCATCTTCTTCACAGCCATGGTTTTTCTTAAAAAGGTTTTGGCTTTTTTACAGTGTTGTATATGAACATGCAGCACTGAGGCATGACACAAAAAGTATATTGGTGTGAGTTTGAATGATTAGTTAATTATCCTAAATAAGGTCCTGTCAAACTTTTATTCTGCCCACTGCCACAGGATGTTCTGTACATGAAATAGATTTTGTAGCAAACTACTTTAGAAATATTTTAGACAGTTGTAAACTATTTTTACTGGCATGATTTTTTTCAGAGACCTTTGGCCTGTAGAGTTAGGCAATTTCTTACCAGCAGTTGAGTTCATTGGACCAGAGAGACAGGAACTATTGCAGTTAAAAATGACCAGAAAAGAGATGTATGGTCATCTTTGTGTTAAAAAGAAACTTTGCCTATGTCCAGTAGCTCTAGCACCTCTTGAAACCTGAGCATCTGTGGCATTGTCAATTCATATGCTACACAAATGGATGTAGTGAGCAATATTCCCATTGCAGCACTGTTCAGGGTGTGCAGTCATGAGACAGCTGCCTTCTGTGTATGGCGTTTGTGTAACAGAGCACTCCTCAAGCTCTTGGCAAGATGTCTAAATGAGATTGGCTGTTACAGGTCTCTTTATTACTTGGTCAGTGGGGATCTTTATCCCGTATTTATTGGAAGTATAGAAAAAATTTTAAGAAAGGATGCTTGACTGGAATCTTTTAGCATGCTTCTCCAAAAAGCATTCAGCAATTATAACCTTCTACCACTCCTGAGAACTTTGATCCCTTGAATTCCTAAAGTTTATACATGATATATATGAAATACATGTTATGTATTTCCACACCCCGCCTTAGCTATATGTTTATCTCTTAGTAGCATGATTGCTTTGAGTCTGAAATTGTTTAGCTGAAATGATTCATGTCCACATTTCTATCTTAAGAACATGGTTTAATCTTACAGCAGCAAAATTTAAATACTTGTGTTGTTTGGTTGTTGTTTTACAGCAGCGTTTACAATTTATTCAGATTTTTCTGTATACTTGAAGCTATATGATAGAATTGCATTCTATTATTACTATGCAGTAAAGACATGTACAAAATACATATTTTAGAAATTAAAATTGTTCTTATCTATAAGCTAAAAAGACACCTTCATCAATACTAGTATCTTCTGTGAAATATCTTGCACAATTGCAGTCTTAGACAACCAGACAACTTATTTTCCCAGGTGACATTATGTCTGCAAATATCAGAGAATCATAGAATGCTTAAAATTGGAAGGGACCTTAAAGATCATCAAATTCCAACCCCACTGCCATGGGCAGGGTCAGCCTCCACTACACCAGGTTGCTCAAAGCTCCATCCAGCCTGGTCTTGAACACTTCCAGGGATGGGGTATCCGTGACTTCGCTGGGCAACCTGTTCCAGTGCCTCACCACCCTCACTGTAAAGAACTTCTTAATATCCAGTGTAAATCTCCCTTCTTTCAGTTTAAAACCATTACCCCTCGTTCTGTCGCTATGCTCCCTGATAAATAGTCCCTCCCTCTCTTTCCTGCAGGCTCCCCTTAAGCCCTGGAAGGCTGCTCTAAGGTCTCCCCGGAGCCTTCTCTTCTCCAGGCTGAACAACCCCAACTCTCTCAGACTGTCTTCATAGGAGAGGTGCTCTAGCCCTCTGATCAGGCACATATCCTTCTTATGTTGGGATCCCCACAGCTGGACACAGTACTCCTGGTGGGGTCACACCAGAGCAGAGTAGAGGGGTAGAATCGCCTCCCTTGACCTGCTGGCCGCACTTCTTTTGATGCAGCCCTGGATGTGATTGGCTTTCTGGGCTGCCAGCGCACATTGCCAGCTCATGTTGAGCTTCTCATCCACCAACACCCCCAAGTCCTTCTCCTCAGGGCTGCTCTCAATCCATTTTCCACCCAGACTGTATTTGTGCTTGGCATTGCCACAACCCATGTGCAGGACCTTTCACTTGGCCTTGTTGAACTTCATGAAGTTCATATAGGCCCATGTCTCCAGCCTGTCCAGGTCCCTCTGGATGGCATCCCTTCCCTCCAGTGTGTCGAGTGTGCTAGGTGTCATTGGAAAGTTGCTGGGGGTGCATTCAATTCCACTGTCCATGTTGCCAACAAAGATGTTGATCAGCACTGGTCCCACTACTGACCCATGAGAAATGCCACTCAGTTCTCCTTCCTCGTAATTTCAACTTTGTATATGGTAGCCTAATTTCTAACTAGTATGTTGACTTCAGTGCAGTTTCTGCCCTCATACTCTGCATCAAATACATTCAGTCTTTGAAATAAGATTCGTTCAGTAGCTTTTCATCACGTAATTCATGTATAACATCTTCACAAAATGCTCAAGCTTAGGAGGAAAGTTCCTTGATGTGTTTAAAAAAATAATAAAATTCAGCAGAATGGAGGGGTTTTTTCCCTATTCTCTAAGCAAGAAAAAGTTGAGTCAAACTCTTCCTAACTTTAGAATCAATTCAAGAGACATACAACACATGAAGTAAAAAGCTGACTTATCTATATAAACACCTGGAAAACGAAAATTTGGCTTAGTATTATCATTTTGAGTATTCCTATTGTGCAGCGTGATTTAAAAGGTATTCATTCTCTTCCTATTCACAGTTCTTTAGAGTAAAGTTTGTTCTATAGCTGTGCACTATTAACCTAACTCCTCTTTGTTTATTCCTTTCAATTATGCTTTATGCTGTAGAAGAAATAAATTTTTAGGGTTGCTGATAAATTTTTTAATAGACAATATGGGATTTCTGTTAGTGCTTATAAAATAGTTTTATAGCCTATACAGTGTTCAAGTTAATGTAACTTTTACTGCTATACCGACTTTTAAAAAACTCACAAAGACCAAGCATGTATTTTTAGCTTGGTTTGACCAGTTTGAAAATCTTCCTCTCTGTTGGCTTCTGCTCTAGTAAATTCTTTTGAAGAAAACTCTTGCTGCTGTATGATACAAGTACTGGGTTTGATGCTGATGATAATGTGGGCAATTATCTGCCAGTTAGTATTCTATATTGCTACCTTGCTGTCTATTTACTCCTTTATTAGTCTTTTCAGGCTAGCCATCTTTGAAATGTCCTTTTAAATTTTTATTTAAATATGTCATTTGTTTCTGATTTTGTTTACAGAGATCTGTCAAATTAATATGGGATCAAAGGAGGTATTGCTATAAATTTAGAGGTCTCTCTTTAAATGATTTTTGCATACTAACTAGTTCTTGCATATTAACAGCAAGTCCTTTAAATTTCATTCATATTGTTCAATAGTGACTTCACACAAATATGATACTGACAACTGATTTTTGAGAAACAAATAGTTTTTAGTTTTGCTGTAAGCATTAAGGACAAAGCAAACTGTTAAATATCTGATTCTGCTAATCCCCTTAAAAATTAGTAAATGAAAACTCTCTCACCTTAGCCCTATCTTCTGTCTTCCCTGACCCAAATAGACTGGTCTTTCAAATAGATATCTGCGATCATATCACACAAAAATTACAGAAAAACCTGTAAACTGCAGCATTTTCAAGACTAAAGGTAAAAAGTTATATGATCCTTTATTCCATGTTTACTACTCAGTCATTTTACTTTTTCTTTAATTCATTGTATTAGACTTTTTCTATATATTGTCTGGTATACTTTGATATACTAAGGGTAATAAAGATGCTCAGTGAAGTGATTTTAATGATTATTTCCCATAAACATCCTGGAAATATATACTGATTTAACTTTCTCAATATGTAAGTCATTATATAAAGAGCGGAAAAATTATCTCTGCTAGTGCAGGGCTCGATGCTTAATTATGCTCCCATTCAGTTCTGGGAATGTCTTCAACTGGAGGTGGCTTGTTCTTAAAATGTTACTAAGTTTCATGGGTAAAACTATGATGTTTCACTGCTAAAATGTAATTTTATAGTGAGACTAGCTTTTCTTTAGAATTCAGTGTCAAATGTTTTGCCATTCAGTGAATATACTTTATCACCTTCCCATAGTCAAGCTAGATGCAGAGTTTAAAGCCTATTTTCTTATATACCACCCACCGGGAAAACCATTGAACAGCATGAGAATATGGTTCTGGTTTTAAGCAGTTCTTCTTGCTGTTTAGGAGCTGGGCCCCTAGCAAACTCTGGAGTATTTTCCACTTTTTGAATGTGCCACTTCTCCAGATAAAGCCTTTTTAAAATTCTCAGGCTTGCCAACATGTGCATCTGAAGTATCATACATCTTTATGGAGGCACATCAAATTGAATATGGATGATTTCAAACTACAGCATGCTTTTGCACTAGGAGCCATATTTTCTTCAGATGTATTTTCTAATCCAATACCTTTATGGGCAGTACAGTGTCCATAAGCATTGACAAAGTCAAGCACCAACCCTGTAGAGCTAGAAAACTGGCAATGAAGTTTTATGTAGAGTGTCCATTTTATATAACTGCGTACTATCATTTCAGTGGCAAACTGCCACTGGGTGAAACTGTTTCTGCACTCCAGATTATTCCCTTCGCAGTTGTATACAGAGTTTTACTTTGTTCCAATCAGTTCTGATTATAGTGTATCTGAAAAAAAGAAACCAAACAACAAACATTTTTATTTTCTCATATACTTTTCCTTTTGTGCAGACAAGGAACTGTTTAGAGCCAGTTGTTCAGCAAGGGCAAAAACTGTATTTCAGATATTTGCCTTAGTGAAACTGTTCTGATGTAATGGTGCTAAAGAATGGGATCTCCCTTTCCGTACAGTTTGGCTAATGTGAACTTTCATGATAGGAAACAATCAAAAGATGCCACTGCAATCTGTAATTGCTGTTAAATGGGCAATGTGTATACACTTCTTATGTTAAGTCATCTGATCCAGGATCACCTTTTCCCTTCATTTAATCAGAGTTTAGTACAGTAGGGCCCTGTTCTTGTCCTAGGCGCTATGACAATATAACTTCATTTTAGTAGTAAGCATGTCATCAAGTGCAGTTTGCAAACTGGTTTGGAGGAAGATTATGGGTAATTAGAGGTGTAAGTCTTTACTTAGAATTTCTCTTCTTTTTAGGCTGCTATCTAGACAAGTAAATCACATTGAGATTCACTAAATCTGGGCATTCAACTTATGTTGGCAACACTGAAAATGACTTAATTTAAATGTTTGAAATCACAGACACTTCTGAATGCATTTTCTTTCTTCCTGAGTAATTTTCAATTATTTTAAAATTCAAAATACTATCTAGTCCTTCTCTTGCTTGATTATTCTATCTGCTGTACTTATAATTGGGCAAGCATAATCGTAACTGAGATAATTCCTCACTGGGGAAGTAGGTAATAAAACAAAGATTGGTCACAGAACTGATCAGCCAAAGAGGAATGCTGCCAGAGCAGCACATCTGGGGTTTAGCATATCACAGTTCATTCTGGTTCTCATCAGTCCACATAGAGTTGAGTGACAGGTGGTGTTACCTATAGTTTGAAATTAGAACCTTCTGTGTTTTCAATCTCTTGTAAGTCTGAATTTGTCTTACTCTTTTTATAATTTTTCCAAAACAAAGGTATATATTTGGGGAAAACATGACACATGTACTGTTTTCTTAGTTGCTCCAGGTTTCCATCACACTTTATAAAAGTATGAAAATGATTACTATTTCAATCCCCCCCCCCCTCCAAGTAGTTTACTTAACTTTAGTGTCTTCTGCAGGCAAACCAACTATTTTAGTTGGTTTGTATTGTAGTTGAAGATTTACCTTTTATATTTGAACAGTGACATGTTGAGTTTCTAGATGTTCAAGAGCTGTGTGGAACAAATATTAGATTCCTGAGAAACATCTGCAGTATATATGTAAAGCAATCTTGTCTCATATTGTATCTCATATCATAGGAAATAGAGATTTAATGTATATGTGATGTTGTTGGATGCATCCTGCATTGTGCAGTTTGCTGTGAATAAACTGCTAGTGAAATCTTGTTACATACTAAGAACCTACCCAATTTTGACAGTATTAACGTGCATTTAATATTGAAATTCCTAATAGGTTTGAGTGTATGGCACTGGCTACAGAAGAGGAATTGGAAGCAATTTCTCTTTAGTTCTATTATTTCTTGATCAGTTGACCTCTTTTGTATTTCCATGTAAGAATTTATAAAAGAAAATTTGAGGTACTAGTTCTTAATCGGACTGGTTTTAAAATAGAAAAATGAGTAATTCTGTCTTCAGCCAGGGTATATTACAGACTCCAAATGTGATGTAGGCAATAAAGCTTCGTGAATACGTGATCTCTGCTAGAGAAAGATATGGTAGTTTGTTAAATAACAGCTGTGGAAAACACTATGTGACCAATGTCTGTATATTTTTACTATCCTGTAGCATTGACAGTCCCAAACAGTTCACATATAAATTGTTTCTCACTACTGAACATGATGTTCTTTAAAAGGAAAATTATTTTTTTTCCTGCGGCTAAGTCATCCATAACTCATTGCACAGAGGATATATTATTTTTAATGAGAGGGAGACATTGGAAGCTGCATCTAAAACTATCAAATCAAACTTCAGATATCACCAGAATGGCACTAAAATTGCAAAACCTAACAACCTTGACCTAACTGTTGTGTTTGGAAAATTATGGGTAGAGTGATAAAATTACAGCATAACTAATTATTGTTTCTCATTTTCCTGAAGGAATTGATAGGTTCAGAGTTTAGTTTTTCCACCTCTCAATTATAAAAAAGCTCAAGAGTATTTTAAAATTGGAAAACCTAACAGTACAGTTCTAAACAGAACAGCTAAATTGCTTATTGTGGAATGGAGTTATGGATTGGCACTTCATGGAGATTTTCCACATAGTTTGAAAGAATCACTTAATCATAGAATAACTAAGGTTGGAAGGACTCTGTGGTGCTCACCTGGTCCAGCTTGAAAACTCAATCAGATTAGCAGGCCTCTGCTGATCCACGTTCTGAACATCTCCAATATTGGTGACTCCACTAAGCAAATATTCATGGGAATAGAGTAAGACTTATGTGAGTATGACTCCCTAGTTTTATGTAGAAATGCCCAGCCTTCCTGATCCTACAAGCTGTCTGCAAAATGTGCGAGGAGTGTTTTTGAAATAGATCATGTGGATATTTATGATTCCCACCATTTTGTACTGGGATAGCTGGATAGATGTATACCAGGATACTTAGTCTTAAAAAGAGTCACTAATAACTGCTGTTTTTCACAGCTGGTGTTTGCTTTACCAAGAATCCAAACTTGTGTCAGCAGAGTTGTCTGCTAATGGTACAACTTGGTGTGGGAGTGTGGTACTTAAGCCATTCAAGAGCCGTACAGAATCCAGCTGCCTTGCAGTGAAAACAGTTGCTTCTGAGGAAAGTTGGGGATTAATTTTCAGTTTGTAGGGTGCTGCTTCAGATCATGACCTTCAGTGTAGTATGGCGTTATCCCTGATAGTAATACAGAAAGCTTTTGCTATTATTTATACAGGTGGGTTATCACCCAAACTATTTTCTCCATTTTCAAAAGTTTGAATTTAGCTTATTGGTCCCAAAGCTACAAGAACAGATTTTTGGCTGTATAATATTCAAATTGAAAAGTTTGTGCATGTTTATGTAATTGTTTAAATAAAAGATCTTGTTGCTTTAAGTGAAAAGGAAACAAAAATATGTAAGGTAAAGTTTTTACCTCATTAAAACCAATTGGAATTTTCTATTAATTTGCTTCTAGTTTTTTCAAAGATTTTATCTGTAATACTGGATTAAACCAATCCTGAGGCATAAAATACAGTCTCCAGGCTTTTACCTTTGGGGTAAAGGAAAGTTAAAAGACAAAGCCAGGGATAACCAAAGGTAGTACTTCTTTAGTATTAAAAAGAGAGGAGGCATTTACTGAGAAGCAAGGACCATAATAATCAAAAGGCAGGTTCTTTCCAACTCCAGTGAGCTTTAGAGCTAGTCTTCTTTCCAATATAAAGAGTACACATTATGTAAAGACAAGGATTTCAGGAATACACTTTGAATAAAATCCTAAGCCCGTCTCCAAAAAGCATTAAGCACAAGGTATTAAGAAGAAAATAAATTTTTAAAATGGAAAACCACTTAGTAAACAGGTATATCTCAAAAGAAAGTCAGTCCATTATGACCTGGAAACGGATTAGCAATTATTTATATATTTGAAAGTGGTTGTAAGTTGTTATTAGAAATGACTTTGTAGAAAGTAAACTCTTCTGAAATATGAATAGAAGAAAGAGAAAATTAAAATGCAGTTCAGGTATATTTTTGGGTTTGCATCTGTCATTTTGAGCCACCTTGCAGCAATATTAAATATATAGGGTAAAATAGTTCATGAGAGAATGTTTGTGAATTTTAATGACTGCTTCAGGGTTTTCATGACCGATCAGCTCTGGAAATAATACTACTGGTTTTTAAAAATCATATGACAATAATAATGGTGGGCTATCTGTAGAAAGAGCAATTGTTTAAATACATATAAAATGTTAAGCACTGACCTTGGTAAAGCTAAGGCTTTTTGGCCTGAGATCAAGAGATTTGCAGTGATTCAATGCAATAACTGTTGGACAAATATAATATATTTTACAGCTGTAATTTGAAAACAGCCTGTGGCAGATTGGTGTAATTTATGACAAAGTGTATTTTTATTGTATAACTCATTACTCTTTCCAGTGGGAGCCAAGAACATAACCTGTGTAGGTACTACTGAAAATCCAAGTAATTTCATATTAATTGTCTTAGTTACATAACTAGCTTTGAAACTCTAACCCGTTAGATGCTATTGTCTTGTGACCAGAAAAATGGTATTTTCTTTGGGAGGGTGAGTGCATACAAAAATGAATAAGAAGGCTGGAGATTCTCTTAGGAGAGAAATTTCTTCCCAGAAAGTTCATGGCAGGCATTTGGGTGATTTCTGAGTTGTGTGGGTTTTTTCTGGTTGTTATGGTGGTGGGTTTTCTTTATAAAGAAACCAAAAGAATAGAGCTGTTCCCTTTGAAAAAAAAAAAGATTTGACATGGCATGATTTTAATGTATTTATTGTTTGGAAAGTGCTTGCCTTTGGATATATAACTGATGCCAAGAGTATTTTGAAGTCAGTCCTAGACTGCTAGTGGCATTAGGTAAAACTGTGAAATGGATGACCCTGCACTTCTTAATCAATGGCAAGGTGTCAAATGGCTACCATGCAGTGATGTTGGCTCTTTAAAATCCTCATTCACATTCTTTTCTGTGGGAGAACTCTCTTAATCAGCATTTGTACTGGGCCTTATAAACCCTTCAGAGCTGTCCTCATTGTGATCTTGAAAATTATCCAGTATAGTGAAAGGATAGTTTGGCTCTGAAGCAACCAGAGTTGGTCTTGAGTTGAGCTAAATAGTCAGACATTTTCTTTGCCAGTCACTGAAGTTCTTAGCTAGTAGACTTAAAAAAAAAACAAGTCACATGGGTAAATAAACTTTCTTAGTAATCAAAGGTATGAAAAAGGACTTTGTTAATTAAAAATGCAACAAATATCTTCATAATGTACTGTGCACTGCTGTCAACAAGCAGCTGCAACTCATTACATTGGTGTGTTCATTAATGCTATGCAACATGTTTTCAAACAAAATCCAGTCAATTATTGTAGATAGATTTATCATCAATATGTGAGATAGTCAACAAAATATTGTTCTCAGATGAATGAACAGACTTTGATTGACTTAAAACTCTGATTTTTGTCAGTGGAAAAGAATGATCAGAGGTAGTTTCCTTATAGAATGTTATTAATAGTAGAATCTTTGCGAACATAGTTCCCCCCAGAGGATCCTTGTTCTAAGCAGCTTCTCAATGCTGCAGCATCTGAATTCTGGACAAAACTGAGGTGCAATTTTTGTGGGCTTAAGTGTGCTTAAAGGTAAAGTTCTGTGAGCCTTGTTCTCTTCAGATGCAGCAAAATCAATTATGTAGCACCACATAAAATTCACTGGACTGCTTCGATATACTCCAGAAAATATATTTTTGCAGTCTAATTTTTTTACTGTGAAAGGCCCGTCTAGCTGCAGGCATTTTTCATATCTTATCAGTGGAATTGCATTCATCAATGATGCAAGATCAAGAAATCCAAGTATCAGTGTACAGCTGGGCTAAATATTGTAAATTATCCATTAAGTTGTACTAATATCCATTTTTACAAGGAGAAAAAGACATCCTTGGACAAAAATATATATTTTTTTTTACCCAGTTTATAATTGTGCATCTTTAGTGAGAAACCAGGCCATAATAAAACCTTGAAAAGCCTTTATCACCTATCAGGAGAACAAAGGTAACATTTTGCTTAATCTACTCTAATTTGTTGGCTAATATTCAATAATAAAAATGGTTTAAACATTTTATTAGTGATCTCTTGGTTTGGAAAATCTGTTCCTGCTCTTTAATGTTTTTATAGTGTGTGACAAAACAAACCTACAGAATTACTTTTATATTAGTACATTAAGTATGGATGAATCTGATGCTTTACATTCTGTTGAGTTGGGGTGAGGGATCTTAGGATATTTGCAACTTCCACTGAAAACAGGGACAGTATTTTCAAAGACTTTTTTAGGAGTTTGGTACAAATATTTAGGCTTAGTGTTCTTTTAAGTATAGTTATCCTGACGTTTGCATTTCTGGGAGGTTAGCTATTCCTGAAGTGATTTATTCATCAGTAAAAATGATTATAAAAAGACCTCTGCTTTCTAAGTGATCAACTTAAGGTAATCTGTCACTGAGAAATGCATAATAAGGATTTTACATAGCTGTATCATTTCAAAAATTAGGAGATCAGAAACTCAGCAAGTGAAAAAGCTTATAGTAAATTTCCTAAGTAGAAATAAAAACCTAATGGTCAAATAATATCCAGAGCATCATTATATGACGCATGACCAAGGCAGGACAAGCTGTTAATCAGAACTGGTCCGAAAATCTTTGAGTGCTTTGAAAGTTGTTTAAATAACATTTTCTCTCTCTGTGTCTCTCTTTCTTTTTTATTTTTTATTTTTTTTTTTTTTTTTTTTTGTGGTAGAGATATAGAGGATTTTGAACTAAAAATTAAGACTAAATATTAAAATGTTTCTTTGTGCCATTGTTGGTTTTTGCTATGATCTGAAAAAATTTACCATATATATTTCAACAAAATATTTTAACTTATTTAACTGTTTTTTAATATAAAGTAGTACCCTTGATTCTCATAAGCTTTGTCTTTCTGCTTTTCATATGGACATTGTAGTCTTTTTCACATAATTCTAAACAAAATCTACTATTACTTTAATGGAATTATTTTAATGAAAAACCATAAGTTTACCTGAAAAAATCCCACCCCACTGTTTATTTTACTAATGTCCTATTTAAATTTTTGGAGCAGAACTTAATTAACATGTAAGTAAACTAAGGAAAGATGTACTTATTTTGTTAGAGACTGCTGACAGCAGTAACATCTATCTGTAACATTTTTTTTCTCCTTGTTGCCTGCAAAAGGAATAGCTAAATAAAATAACTAATTCCTTCAATGAAAAAAAGAAAATATTAGAGTATTTAACTTACTAATTTCTTTAGTTTGTTATTAAAAAGATTAACCTCTATACGTTCATTAAACTTGCTTTAAATAGCCATCCTACTTCAGATTAAACGTAGATGTCTTTGCCAATTCCTTATATTTTGTATATGCCTTCAACATCTGCACAAAATTTTTCCACTAATTTTTAAGGCTTTTTTTTTTTTTTGTCATGGAATTGAATAGGATGACATTTCTCTGAAATACTCAATGCCATTTATTCATTAGGCTCATTTATTCAGGGAAATTCATTTGGTACCTCTAATCTGAAAGGAGAATGTCATGAATCTTTAGATACAACAGGAGAGAAGGATGGACATTTTTTTCTGTTTTCCTGTGAGTATACTAACTCATACAACTAAGAATGAGTAGTGAAAGGAAGCATTTTACCAAGCTGAAAGCAAAGGCAGTGAAGTCTTTTAAATAGACTCCAAGAAAAGTGAAAAAAGAATACTGGAAAAATGGAAACGATAAAGATTGATTTAAAGTGTCTAGGAGATTAAAGCAGAAATGAAAAACTCTAGAAGACAAAAAAAAAAATTAAGGAAGAAATGAAATTCTGGGACTTAAGTTTCTAAAGTATTGGCTAAAACAAAAAATACGCTTTGGTAACTTTTACACTTGAAATTGTATCTGGAAAATACATATATTAATAGTCTGTAAAAATACCAATGGTTATATTCTGTTAGGTGTCCAAGTTTTTCAGATGCCCTCAACCCATTTCAGGAAGCGGAAGAAATATAAAATATTTCTTGTTTTGGAATCAGGAACTAGGCCCTATTAAATTGTATGTACATCATCAAAAATACTCCATCTCTTTAGGGTGTTAAACTCTCATTAGAGAGATACACGTCCACCTCTTTTCATGAGGTTTCAACTCTTCTATCAAAGAAAAGTCAACTTACGTTGATGATCTATTTGGGAAAACTTGTAAAAGAGGTTCATGAAGACTTGCCAGGAGAGTATCTCTTTCCTAAGTAGCTTCTAATCAATGCAAAGGGGTTTTTACTGCTTTTTTATGGAAGCCTACCCATCCTATATGGGGGTTCTTGAAGGGCACAGGTTTGGTTAACTGAGCAAGTGAAAGCCATTTGAAAATGAATTAACAGGGTTTTAAAAGCTCAGTGAAATGGCAATAGAGTCCTTTTACCATTAAGGAAGACACGGGAATTATCTATGTTCTAAGACCTCTACATTTTTTTGTAGAGTACCAACATATACATCTTGAAGATCAGCAATTATGTGAAAAAAAATACCAAAATAACATTTGCCATTCCACTGATGCCAGTGGGTGTCAACATTAAAAGATACTTTGAAAGGAACTGGAGGAAACAAATGGAATTTGTTCAAAGTTTCTGAGAAGCTTCAGTAGTTGAAATATGTTTCGCTTTCCTTGTTTTCTATAGAGTAATAAGATAAAAATTTACAAATGTTTGGCATGGAAAGATAGTATGTACATCATATTTACAAGACATAAATAGTTCTGTGAAATCCAATGCCATCAGGCACTACCTTAGGCCAGATTCTCAAGTGAGTGAAAAGAAATGACTGAAAACAAATGACTGCAGGGGAAAAAAAAGCATGTCACGCCATTAAATTTGGTCCAGGGTAACTCAGAACAGCTTTAATCGCTCCGTTACAGAATATTTCAGGTCATAACATGGTACAGTCAGAAAGTAAAGTTCTTCCTGTGTTGAAGATTCTTTCTCTGCTTATTTTTCTTTAGTTGACAAACTGTGTCACAGAGTCCTCATCATCTCTAATTGCTGCCCTTGCAAGCTGACTTGCAAGCTTGCACCTTCTTCCTCTACTGACGTACCTGGGCCTAGGTCTGCCGTGGAGTTGCACCACGCAGCTTTGGAAATAACATGACTCCACAAAGTCCTTGATACCTGTAAGGATTGTTGGCTTTTGCCTTTTGGGCCTCTGTTTTTTGTTGTTCTGAAAACTGCTGTGCCATCAGTCTTTCCTGATCTTTAGTAAAATTAGTATCAACCTCCTGCCTCCATCTTTGTGTGGTTGGAGGATTAATTAACGTTCATTATTCGTGTGCTGTGTCAGTGCCTCTGCCAGCCCAACACTGACCTCTAGTGAGTAAAGTCCTACGTTGCAAGTTCAACATGACACTTGGAAGATCAGAGGTTGACAAAAGAGGATAAAAAGAAGCTGCCAACAGTGTACGAAGCACCAAATTCTACCATCAGACTTTTAAAAACCTTTGCATTTAAACGTATAGGCTGTTCATCTTAAATTCACCAAATGCATATAGTTTAGCTTTTTTTTGTTGTTGTTGCCTTGAACTGTTTCTGTGTTTGCTGTTACCCACTCAACAACTATAATAGAAGCACAAAACAGTTTTCAGTTAATTAGCATCTTTTTTTTTTGTGAGCATCTTGGTGTGTTAGCATGCTTTCGCTGCTTGTCTGTTAATTTATGTGGAGAGCAGGAAACTGAAGCAGTTTTTAAGACACTTTTTCAGAGTCACAATACAGCCCAGATTGCTCAGTTCTCTTGTCAAAATCAATCTGTGCTTGTTCCTTTCTGAAAACATAGGGAAATTTGGGTTGTTGAAATTGTAATGCAGACTTCTGTCCAAAGGGTCATGTTTAGAGATCTTGAAATCAATTTCACATAAAATGATGAATATTAGTAATAATCTTATTATTTTTTTAATATTAATCCTAAAATTAATTTTGCTTAATGAGAGGCTTTATTGGAATCAAAAATGTATCCACTGAGGCCCAAAATTTACATTAACTTCAAAGGAATACTGCAGGCCATTTGTAATAACTCTAGATTGCATTTTCACCGATTAACCCAGTCAATACATACGTACTAGAATTGCAGCACTTTGTTTTAATCTGTCTATATTGGGAAGTATGAAGAAATTCATGTAGATAAAGAGAGTGCACAGATGGATTCCTTCACTAGATGCATGCTTCATTTTAAGGTCTCTCTTCCAAATTTCTAAACAGCCCTAGACCATGTAGCAAGAAGAGCAAAACAGAGATGTCCACTCTGCATCAGAAGCTGTTTATTAATTTTCCTGTCAAAGAAGAAAGCCCGAGAACTTATTAACAGCCATTCCGAGAGGGCTGTGTTGCAACATAGTTCCCATCACTGTGATGGAAAATATTTTTGCAGGCTAAAATAGTTTCTTTGTGATTATTTGAAAATGTATTTTGATTGGTAAACTTTGTTTACAACGTCCTTTGCATACATAATGCTTTAGGTTGTCTTTGCTATGGCTTTGGGTATATATTCTATTGTTCTGATTTGTGCAAAATTGATAAAAGCTGAAGAGATAGCAAATGCTTCCATTAAATTAATTTATTTTTCCTTTTAGAATGTGAATGCCATCTGGTCACTGTATTTCAAAACAGACTGTTTAAGTCAGCAGAAGAGGAAGAAAAACTGTCCTATAGCTGACAGTATCAAAACCATCAAAACAAAAGTGAAACACTTGTCCTGTTCTGATTAATGCTGTATTCAGAACAGAATATTACTACTAGTCTGTTTAAATCACATCAATGGTCTGACCTGACCATCTCAATCTCTTTAAATAACACATCCATAACATTAATTGGAGTTTGAAGTCATTAACTGAAGGAGAAATACCTTCAGTTCCTACATCAAACTTAACCTCCACCCATATTCCAGATTTATTCTGGATTCATCTGAACTACAGTCATTTTTCATGAGTGCCTCTCCTGTCAAATCATAGAAATGTACTGGTCACAAATTGTAATGCAGAAAGATGTCATCAGGGAAGATTGTGGGTTTAAGACCTTTTTTAAGCTTCCAAGACAATTAATTAAACCTCCAATGCTTTTTCTGTTTGGTCCTAACTAACCACTGAGAGAGAATCTTTGAGAATGAGCACCATGGGTCCTTCTAGCACCTGCATTAATTAATATTAATATTTCCATGTCCTCTCCAAGCAGTCGGGCACTATATAAACCTATTCAGAAAGAGTGTAATGAAATTAATATTAGCGGTCAAAGGCTTAAGGAACTATGTATTCAAGATTCACCAGGTCTTTCAGGTCTTCCACTGAAATGTGCTTCACTTAACAACCCTTTAGATGCCAGATGTTTTGAAACTTCTTGAAATGGTAAGAAAGAGAGTGTTTCAGTGACAGGCACGGTCTCTTCCAGCATTACGTAATCCATTATGAATGTTTTCTTGATTTCAGAGTAGGCTGTTACCTGCTGGTTGAGAGAATGACAAGAACTTAGAGGCAAGAAATATGCCATAAGCCTTTCTAGCATACCATAATGGCTGGACACAATGGTCCATACACAGTATTTTTTTTTGACTCCAATTTGCAGGCATCTAATGTCTTCTCCACTGTCGTGAACGTAAGCACATAACAAGGGACCATGGATTGCAACAAACAGCAATATATGCCCTTCAGGAGTCAGCATTCCAGTAACTTTATTCTGTTTGGTATTTACCCCTTTAGTACCAAAACCTATTTTCAAATGTAATGAAGGCATTTAGGCACGTTGGCAATCAGTAGAATTTAAGTGCCCCAGAAATTTTTAAAGTGGGCTTAGTCTTCTAATTTGTAGTATTATCTCTTAAACCATTTTCTACATGCTATTTTGAAAATAGCTGCCTTTGCTATCTCTAAACTGTCTTGTATTTTGTGTACTTGTGTTATTTGAACTTTCTAATAACACACTAGTGGTTTTTCAGTTTTGTTATAATTTTATTTCAAATATCTGATACGGTCAATTTAAACTAAGTTAAAATGTAAATATAGTAGGTCAAATCCTTAGTTGTCTTAATTGGCGTATGTCCATGAGCATCAGTGGCACTTTGCCAGCTTAGGCTGTGGGGGGATATCTAGGCAAGGTTGGTGAACTAATCTTCTTGATTGACCCCTTAATCCTCTTACCTTTAAACTTACAAATTTTATTTGCTAATGGTGTGTATATTTTATATGCTTATATAATAGCATTTCTCAAAAAACCCACTATAAATAGTGTAGATACTTTTACCTTCTTCATGTCTGACATGAACCCTAATTCAGTCTTAGAAGAGCTGCATTCTAGAAACACTAGATTATGGAAGAATATAAATACAAATCCTAGCAAGTCCTTTTATTCTACTTACCATGCAATAAGGTAACAGAAGAATGCCTGTGGTCACCTACTTGGAAAAAAAACCTTTCTTTAGAGCAACCCTACAGGTATAATAATATACTGTGATTGCATCGTGAAAGTGACTGCAAAAATGCTTTTTGATTTAAGGCTCGTTTTGGTAGGAAAATCAGTCACTCTGCACTTTTTCTGTTCTTCACTCCTAAAGGTTTGTCATCAATAACTTAGAAGCATGCAAAAACACATCTCTACTGTCTAGATGATTACAGGTTTACAGTTTTGTCTGTGCACAAAGGCGATGTGAAAGTATTGGATGTCTTAACCAGCCAGGGTCCTGCTCTTTTCAAAAAAACAAAAAAAAACCAAAACAAAACCAAAAAACTCCAGCTGTGACAGAAAGGGAAGGAAAAGCAAAGGAAATTAATAACAAATATGACATTTTGAATTTGTTTTTTAATAGACTATTTTCAGGAAAGCTAAAATAATGACGATTGAACAGCAGTATTGTACACAGTTTAAATCCTCCAAAGGTGAAAGTCAACATGGGATTCTGAGATAAAAAAGACAGATTAAATATTTTGAACATAAAATGCAGTTGATAATGAAATCTATAAATGGAAACCTTTTCTATGTTGTATAATGTTAACACATGACATTTTGCTATCCATATAACATTTGGCTTTTCTGTCAATATTTTTGTGCTGCACTGATTTCAGAAAAGGCATTAAACACTGTCAGAATGAAAGACGTGTTTTAATAATAAAGCAATTATTATCCCCTTATGATGTAGGAATATAATAGGTTTTTAATGTATTGAATCAAAGACTATCTGCTTCAACAACTGTGTTGCTAAAACTATGATCTATAATTTATTAAGTGGAAGAAAATTTAATGTTAGGAATGTAAACTAAGCACTACAACAAACATTTGTTGCTAAGAGGAACAGATACTTAGCAAATTATGACTGAAGAGTTCAAGTATTAACATCAACCCAAGGTTTAATGCTTATTTTATTTTTAAGATGAAAGCAAATTGAATTTTTAAATGTATAAAAAAAATGTCAAAAAGCAGCAGCAGAAACCAGATAGTAGCAATTGCATAAGCGTTACTTGAGACATTCTGTACATGTAGGACTGTTCCACTTGTATAACCTGTGATATCATTTACAAATACAAGGCATGATCTCTGAGTAGTTAAACAAAGCCTTTTCAAGATTCAATTCTTCTGTCTAGTAGCTTTCCTTTTTTTTTTTATCTTTATCTTTGCTTCCAGTGTGTAATCGGTATGCTGATTTGTAGAAGGATGTCAAATAGTTTTTAAGTTGTAGGCCTAACTTTGCCTAAGCAAAATTTTGTGTCTACAACTTTTAATATTCTGAAGTACATGGCTGTTTATGCTTGCAACTGTGTATTGTGGAGCTTGTCTGATCTGCTTTCAAAGTTTTATTACAAATGTAACAGCAAGAACAAAATTTTTTCTTGCAATTTTAAATGCCTTTTAAGAAATCGAAAACTTTGACTTTGCTCTAAAACTAACATCACAGCAGTTTGTGTTCGTTAAGCGACAGAACAGAATTCTTCATAATAATTAAGGTCCAAATTCTGCAGATCATGAATCCTATGGGTTGCAGAGCAACCATAACAATTTCTGCCTCTTGTTTTCAGATTGATTTAACAAAAGGTAGCAATAGTAAGGCATTTAATAAATACAGATTTTATATTGGTTTTCAGTATTGAAGAAAATACTTAACAAATGATCAAGCAGACTTTAGAGTTACATGTCAAAAGCAAAGATAAATTCACAACAAAATGCCCTTTCTTGGTGCATGCTCCGATATCAATGGAATTATGTAAAAAAGCAGTGGAAGGAAATCGCTTCAAGGTTTCACAGTAACTTTCAATTAGAGACACTTTTATTATACTGCAGGATAAAGCTACAGTGGCTGTTGTTAACTTCACCTCATATTCCTGCTGTTTATTTGAACAGAAAAGATAATAAACAGAGTTTATGAAGACACAAGCCTAGGTCCTGGTTTTGTCATCTAAGCTGTGTAGGTCTGCCAGGGAAGATCATCTTACAAAATCTTACAATATGATACAACATCCGAGGATACGTCTGCATTGTAATCTATCAGAGAAAAAACTGAGCTATCATTAAATGAGTTTCTAACGAGAGATCCTCTGGCTGTGGCAGGATGGTAAATTATTCTCACACAAAGCTGGGCTATTACAAATAGATTTCTACTACCAAAACCAACCACTGATTATCTGTACAGTGCACTGCGCTGAGTAGATGATAGGAGAACTCAGTGCTACCTCTGAGCTTGAGTCAGGACTGCAGTGGTAGAACATCTTGTTCTGCCACCTGCTCCAGGGCGACCTTAAAGTCTAGATTTTCTGAGCCACGTCTTTAGATTTATCTAACACTTCCTATATTTTGTCACTAGAGTAAACATCTTACTGTAAGCTTAGTCCTTCCTGAATTTGTTTTAGCTACGTTTGAAAAGTATCATTATTTTGATTCAGCTATTTAGAACATTGATGCAACTAGCTATCTTGTGAAGCATCTTGGAAGATTAGTAAAGTACTCATGAGAGGTTCTTCAGTGCTCATTAAGTGCCAATTATTCATCCTTGTCATTAACAATCTCTTTGGAGAAACTGACCTCCGTTACTTCTGAGACTTGGTTCTGAGAGTGTTCTCATCCCACTAGCAATGACTGTAATTCATATACCCATTCGAATGGGTGAAATTCATTTTCAAACTGAACTGGCAGCTGGGGTTCAAATCTGCAAAAACAGATGCTGCAAGAGCAAAAAAAACAAAAGCAATTTTCTAGGATCATGTACCACTAGATTGGCTAAAAATTGTTTATCATCAATGAGTTTATTTCAGAAAGTCTGTTCTTCCTACTTTATAATGAGGGCTGTTTGGGGAATTTTAGCACATTGGATCTGACTGAACACTGAATATACCTCAGACTAGAATGATAATAAAAATTCTATATTCAATTACAAATATTAAATGCAGAAGACACACAAGTAATGCTTTCATAAACCTGTTAGTTAAGTGCAAATGGAATCTAAAACTGTGTAACAAGTTGGTCATACTAATTTATTTTACTGCTGCAAAGTTTAGGCTGGGCTGGCCTCTAAATGAACAACAGATGCTCTCTATTAGCTCATCTTCCTCCCTAGAAAAAAATGAAGAGAGAATAAGGGAGAGAGACTTATAGGTTAAAAAAAAAACAACCCTAAAATAGTTTTAATGAACTATCAACAATAGAAAGGAAAAAAATGAACCTAATGCAATATATACAAATATTTACAAACCCATTATTAGTAACGGGATAACCATCATGTTGCCAGTAGCTGCTGGGAAAACCCTCAGCTGAACTCAGATGGGAACTAGGTTCAGGAACGCACAGATCAGGATGAAAGGCAGAACAGAGAGAGTATTCCTTAGACACTGGCCACTGATCCCTCAGCTTTGTACTAAGGGTGATGCAGATGAGATGGAATATGTTGATGGTCAGTTTTGGGTCACCTGTCCTGACCACTGTTCCCCACAGGTGTGAGCCCTTTATACTCTTCCACTTCTGGCCCTCCAAGTCGGTAAATAAGGAAATTAGCTGACACTGATTGTTACAGGAATTCCTTAGTATTAACTATAAAAATCAGACCTTATCTGCTAGAAGCAAACACTGTCTGAAAAATATAGTAGTAATTTCAGAGACTGCAGTTATCTAGAAAAGACTTAACTGAAAACTAGAATTACTGAAAAGAAAATTGGTTTGGTTCTGTTCTGTTGAAATAAGGGCAACTGTTTATAGAGGGAACTTACTTTTTAAAATCAGGTAAGAGCATTTGCATTAAATTTCATTTTTTGTGAGTTGTTGTGATAGCGTTTGTAACAACACAGTTAATTCTGGACTTTTAACATTATAGCAGTTGTGAAAAATACTTATCTTACATGTGCATGTACTCTCTTCAGCATGCTAGACAGAACTTGCTCTTAACTGAACAAAAACTGTTGTTTCTACTTGCTTCCACTCTGTAAAGACAGCTTTAGTATGAATAATCTGCAATACCCAATTTATCTTTCTCTCTATGAACAATTTTTATAACTGCTTTTGATTAATTTACATATATCCTGATAAAATGTTTTACTAATCCATGCAGTAAACCTTTAAAAACTCTGAATACCTTCTCTCCTAAAAAGAATACTTGCTAGCTCCTTACTTCTTCTAATTGGCTTGTTTGGCTTTGGAACATGATCTCTAGAAATTATAGTGCCCTAAACTTTCTCCTTCCTTGATAAAACACTAAAGTAAGAAATTTTAGACAATGCACTCTGAAATACTATGCTCGTCAGAGCAGGAAGGATTTATAGTCTCTTTAGGAGGAGGCAGGCAGCCTAACTTATAGCACCACAAAATCCAAGGATTCACAGTAAAATACTTTCTAAACGTGAATAGAGGAGATTCATATTCAGATGATTAAATTATTAGAGATGAGGAAAGTGTTCCATAGGAAGAGGGTTTAAAAGATTGAAGATGCTTACTTTGCAGAAAAAAATGCAGAGAATAAAAAAAATGCCTATATATATATATATAAAGCAATGCTGTAGAGAGGCAATTACTTTGTTATGTACCAGTGATCTGTATTTCCAGAACAGATGAAGGATTTAATGAACTTTTGAAAGGGACATTTTTAAAATGACAAAAGTAAATACTTGGGTTTTTTTTTTTTTTAAAAAAAAGGTCTAAAAACTGTTGATTTTAGGATTGTCATATACTTACTGAGACCTAGACATACATTGGTGTCAAAAAGACTTCAAGGTCGAACTGTCATTCCCAAGTTATTCCATTTATATGTTTAATTTAATCTGGGATATTCACCCTTAAAGATAGAGTCGACCATTTACTGGCACAGGATTTTTTCCACTGAAGTGTTACCATTGGAGACAAAGTCACAGCATGTTGTTTTGTTCTGGAAAAATAATTGTTGTGCTCCAAAGATATCCCTGTGGCATCCCTGCCAAGAAATTATTTCCCTGTGAGTATGCAGCTTGATTGGTTAGCACACAAGGAAAAATGCAAAGGAGGTATTGCAGCCCCTTTTTATCTTAAAATTTTCACTGGTTTGTGTTCTTATGATACAGGCTATCCAACTGACTTTTGTCTGTTTCTTGCTATTTACTATGCACCTCAAATACAAGTAAGTGCACAACAAATCACTGCAGATACCTAATGGAAGGTCAACTAAAAGTAGCAGAGTGGGCTTTAACTCCACGATATATAAGTTTTGGAGATAGCGCCTGAGTGGCAAAGACTTATATCTGTAACACACACAAATTTAAACCGCTATCTGCCAGAAAAAAAACCACAACAAAACAACAGCAAGCAAACAAAAACCCCAAATAAACAAGAAACCAAAGCAATCAAACAGACAATAAAACAACACACAAAACAACCCAAAAGTAGAATATTATAATAAAGATGTGCATTTTTCCTGAATCTAGGATGCTTTTATTTTTGATCAAACTAGTAAAGTATTCACCTTCAGGTTCAGACTGATGACTTAAAATGTCATGCCTATTATTAAAGAGTTGAAGGAAGAGAAAATAAAAATAGTTCTGTAATCTTAACTATAATGATTGCTCTTCTGTCAGAAACCCAGGAATCTGCCTTACAAAAGAAGGCATATTAGTAAAAACTTAAATGACTCAGGCTTTAAAGTGAGTGGATGTATTCAGTTAGGAGATGAAGTTAATTAAAGCTGATGTTATACTAGCTGCTATAATTCCATTTGTTAGCAAGAAAACATTAAGGAACTATATATAGCTAGATTGAGCAAGTGTTTTATATAATTACCCCACATTCATAGTTAGAGGGTATTATCAGAATCACACATTAAACATGTATTCTCTTGCTGGGGACAAGTGAAGCACAAGAAGACAGCCCTTCTCAGCTTCAGAAGCAAAACTTAGGTATCATCATGAGGTGCCAGATATTGTGGATGTTCAGAATAGCACTGAGGAGCAGATAACTTGGGAACACATGCTGCCCTCATCAGCAGTTACAAGCAAATAAGTAAAGCTTCTTTAATGTGTTCATTTCCCCCTGTGGGCAAATCTCTGCTTGATAAATCATTTTTTCCTCTGCCATTAGTAAATTAGTGTTTAAAAAGAAAAAAGTTAGACTTGAAATATCTCTGATATGCCTGCTAGGATCCAGTAGTGAATGGTCATTATAATAAAAAATATATTCCTTCCCTAATTTTAGGCTTTCTGCAGCCTAACACAGACAAAAATTGGTTACTAGGTCTGTTCCATGAGAGACTGACACTTTGAACAAAGCGGTTTCTTTTCAGAACAAAGGATTTTTTTTCCCTAAAATTTTGGTTTTGAAGGAAACAAATTTATAAAGTGTTTGGAAATTCTTAAAAGTAACTGAATTTAGGAGTCCAGATTACAAGGTTCCTGTCTCAGCCATAACGACTAGCTCTCAGGTCTAGCAGACTGATAAATCAGCAAGGTTTTATAGTCATGTCTGGACAGAAAGATTAACAGCTTCAGAAGATCCTCAGATGCAGTGCTGTAAAGTCAATAACAAATCCTGTGAATCCTTGGTTTAGCTGAGACCATGAGAGTTAATGAGTTCCTACCTGCACAACAGGGCTAGTGAATGTTAGGAATTCTCTCTGTGCTTTCCTTCTCTAAAACTTTAAGAGAAGCTTCTAGGGCTTCCAGGCAGCATAAAAATTTTGAAGCCTTGTGGTCCATCACCTAAAGTTTGGGACAGAAAGGGGAGTTATTTTGTGCTATGGATCTTTGAAGAAGTCGTGTCCCCAACTCAAATTCTGTCTTTTGGCAGGACCACACAAGAACTCGGGCTTGTATGCAAATGTATTCCTGCCTCTAATGTAGGAGCATAAGGGACCAAACCAGTGAATGGTGTTTCAGTCAACATGCATGGTGGGGATGTGCAATCACTGCTGCCCATTATCGATCACACTTTCTTTACCACATCTGTCTTGCAAAAATGCCAATTTTGGTACATGTGCTCTTGTTTTCTTTTTTAATCAATTTACATGAAAATAAGTTTTGAAATAAAAATTTCAAATGTTACCAGAATGTTTCCAAGACAAAGAGGTTAAAGACATCCCATTTAAACAAATATATAAAAATTGTTTTATTTTTATCTTAGAAGTTTAAATGTTAAGTTTCGTGGCTTGATAGAGAAACTATTTAGGCTCTCAAATCCTTGCTGCAGTGCTGTTTTTGAGTCAGGTAATCAGATGAGCTTCAAGGCTACATGAACTGAAAACTCTATAGAGTGCTTAAAAATGAGTATTGTTTGTGAAATCAATTGTGCTACAATAACTGTTACAGGTCTCATTTGAATATCTTTGAAGCCAATAGGATTTGCATATCTGTATCCTCAAAATAGTGTGGGAACTGATTTTAGAACTCAAAACATACTGTGCAATAAAACTTCATTGAAGTATCTCCTGTATATTGAGGATACTATAAAAATTTTGAATCTAAATTTACATCACAGAATCACAGAATTTTGGGGGTCGGAGATCATCTAGTCTAATCCCCCTGCCCAAGCAGGTTCACCTAGAGCAGGCTGGACAGGAACACATCCAAGTGGGTTTTGAATATATCCAGAGAAGGAGACTCCACAACCTCTCTGGGCTCTTGTTCCAGTGCTGTCACCTTCAAAGTAAATAATTTTTTCTGTGTGTTCAGATGGAACTTTCTGTGTTCTAGCTTGTGCACATTGCCCCTTGTCCTGATTCTTAAAATATCTGCCTTATCCCCTAAGTTTTCCTTCAGAACTTACTGATCGTGTCACCAAATGTTCTACCTCTGAGCAAAAGAGTAACTATTAAATTTGAAAGGTAATCCTGTCCATACCATCCCTTTATTCCCCACCATAAATAGAGCTGGAGGCACTCTCTGGGCCTATAATTACCTCAGGGGTGTGAAACAGAGTCTAAGACCAATAAAGAAATATTCTAATCTTCTAAAGTAATAGTCCCAAATGCTATAATTTAATATTGTAAATGATCTTATCGTGGGACATTGTTTTCTTCAGGGGGGAATTGGACATGACAGTACTAAATGCGGGTGGGAGCACCAGCACCACCTAGGGCAGTTTTCCTCCAAGCACACTGGAACCCTCTCAGCAGCAGAATTGCTCAATTTCTCCTTTTCCAAGTGGTGCACGTGACTTTCTACTGGAGCTACATACCTTTTTGTAAATAAACTTTGCTGCATAGTCTGCAGCATCAAAAAGACCATATATATGTTTTCTGCTCAATATGGCTTTTAAATAAGTATTTGTTAATACCGCATTAACTTAATCTGCCTTAACTGTAGATGCCCATTTTTAACATACTCTGTTACGAGTCACTTTGCTCAGTATTTTAGATCTTGACCCTACCTTTCTGTTTATAGGTAAATTTCCTCAAGGCGTTAACTGTTTCTGATGACCTTTTCATTCTAACACCATTCATGCAGTTTATTGAAATACATTTTTCTTTGTATTTCTATTTGAAGATTTCCATGCAAAAATACAGAACAACCAAGAGTATTAATTAATTATTCATTCCAATTATTATTGGAACTTGATGATCTTGAAGATCCCTTCCAACTCTAATGATTCAGTTCTAACCAATCATAGGATTAAAAAGTATTCATTCTGATGAATGCTTCTCTAAACTGAAAAACATGATAGAAGATTTAATATTCTATGCTTTCCATTTGGTAGTCATGCTCTTTTAGATGTAAATTTAAAAAACCTCCAAGGGCTCCTCGATATTTAGCCCTTTACCTGTTTTTCTGCCATTACTAACTCTTGTACACTGGCAGTACTTACTTGAGAAGTTACCACTAACATTCACTGTCATCATTAGGAGACAACTTTAAACTGATTGGAATATTTATCTAAAGGTGTGCTAACACTCTCAGTTGGGCTATAAATCATCCTAACTGAATTATGCTTTGTCACCCTCTGAAGCTTGACCCTTATTTTATTAATCCACAGGAGAAAATATATTAGAGAGGAGTGGATAAAAAGAATAATAAATTAGCTGAATAGTCCCTAAATAGACATAGCTGTCTGCAGAGAACAGGGTAAATTTGAATAGTAAAAAATCAGAGAAGTGTTTTATATGGAAGCTAAGGAAATAATTCTTTGAAATTATAATGTGTGGTATAATAAATTATATTACTTAAACTACATAATTATGTAAATGCAGGTTGTCCCCACCCAGTAATCAATCTGCTCATATTCCCAAATATACAGACTGTTTTTCTCCAGTTAGTTTTTCCATTGCAAGTAGGAAGATAGATTTACATTCTTTCCCTGACACTGTGCTCCTGCTTAAAATGCTGTCCTGCTCATAAGTATTGTGCTCTTTGTCATGTACACAAAAAAGCAAAACCTTAGAAAAGCCTACTGGCAGAAATCTCTGATCCTAGAGAGCTAATGAGAATAATTCAATTAAAAAATATAACAACCTTTCTTGTGTCTTTTTAACACACCTATCCCGACATACATCCTCAATTCCTAAAACACAAAGGAAACTCTGTGAAACTGCTGGGTAGCTGTAGTTAAAAGTCCAAGAAATAATGCAAAGGAAGCAAACTCTTCACTGGCTTGCTATATTCAGAGTCATTCCATGGGAAAAAAAAAAAAAGGGCATTGAAATGCATGGAATTTATGCTTTGTCTTCCTAATGTATCCTCCTGTGAAATAACTTTTAAAGGCAACTGTAAGGTAGAAGGATCTACATTAAAATAACAAACAGACATTTGTTTCAGTGTGTGCATGTGTATGACCAAAACCTCCCAGTCTGTTATGAATATATGTACAAGAAAATGTGAAATTTATTAGCTGCAGAATTGTAACTGTGTTACTGGAATGCAAAAAAAACCCAGAACCTCAAATTATTTTTCAGGATTTTTCTCATAAGTGGGATTGTCCCAGGTCACGAAGTATGAAACAATTACTCTGAATTAAGACTATCCTGACTAATGGGCATTCACATAATTGTAAGTGCACAAGCTTGTTGGTTAAGAGGGCACTGCCTGTAAATGACTGCAGCTACTAAGGCTCACTGTTGGCCAGCAGACATGAGGTCATCATGTGTGTCACTCAGGTTATTGACTATGAAATAGGAGAGGGATGAATTGGTAAGCGTACCTGCTGGTAGACAGGAGAAATGGGTGTGTGAGTGCAAGCTGGATATTTAAACTTGTTCCTTTCAATTAAGTTGGTTTTTTCCTTTCGATTGAGTTAGAAACTCATACAGTCTGTTAGAACATCTCTGGTGAGAGCATATCATAGAGTGCAGTAATTTGATCACCTGCGGTCATCTGAGTTTATCCCTCAGGCAACAACATTAACTTCCCTGGAACTACTCCAGGGAGGAATTAAACCCTGTGCTTAGACAAATAAAAAATGCCTTATATGTAAGTTTGCTCAAACTAACTGTGTTGATATCAGAGCATCTTTCATGTTGATAAACCAAATTCTAAATTTGGCATCCAAGTTAATTTGGCAGCTATTCACTTATCTGATTTTTGTCTAGATCTTGGACCAGAATAGTATTGTCAACACTAGGCTTTGTTTTAGGTGACTAATCCATGGTCTTTTCTATCCACAGTTCATAGGGGTGAACCTGCTTCTTTCAATTCTTAGATAGTTTGTCTCATACTGGTTTCTGAAAAAGCTGTGTCTGTGCAAGATCCTGCCCTTACACAGAGAGGTGATCAACACTCCATTGCAGGTTTTTGCTAAATCTCCTCCTTTTCCCATGAAGTGCCCGGAGAGGAGTGGCTCTCACCTCTTGGCTTATTCACGTTCTGCTTCCTATGTCCGAGACTTGCCCAGCAATCATCTCTGTGAGTGATTTTTGTAGAAAGTATATCCCTGTTATTTTTCATGTAGATGTACATTAAATGTACATTAATGTACATGTACATTAAAATACTACACATGTATATATCCAATGGTACCTCGCACACAGAATCTCAAAATATGGAGTAATTACAACACAGCAAATGATCACATGGAAGGACCATAGTAAGTTATTTGCCAGAAATCATGTAATGAAGCAGTTGCAGAGCTGTGGAGATACATTTGACTGCTAGTGGTTCTCGTTTACAGGCACAATAATCCTCTTGTGGCTCTAAAACCTGATGAATACTAATATGATGATTCCCAATGTCTTTGTACCATTGACCTTAAGTCTCATACAAGATCACTCTTACTTTCTGAGGTGATTAACAGTCAAGTTGGGCTTCCACATACAGATGATTCATTTCCCACATTCCATTTTCATATTCCTGTTCTTTAATAATTTCTCAAGTTTTAAATAACAATTTTTTAGCATAGAAAAGAAAAATACTGCATTTTTTAAGAGAAAAACTGTCTTTCAAAGTAAATAGTTACTTATTTGGACTTTCTGTAGTCATACGGTATTGAATTTAAAATTAATTGAAGTATTTATTAAGCTAATATTCACAATATTATTTTATTTAGTTAGTAATAGATCTAATTTTTTTCTAAAAAAGGACAAAGCTGAATTAAATTACTGGTCTTTACCAATCTCCAGAATTTGTTTATGTCTTTTCTAGGATAACCAAAAGCACAGAAAGAGTTATTTCTGGTAAATGTTATGATTTTATTATTCACTTTGTACATTCTATATTTCTGAGTACCATAAAGAGAAAGGAGTTAAAAAGATGCTTTCCATGGTGAAAAACCATGGTACAGTGCTTTACTTTCACAGGGTGCTTACTATATAGCACTATGTAAAATATATTATTTTGTATTAATTCAGATTTATTGGAGGAACGGCCCGGTATATAACGCAGAAGGCTTTGTTTTCTTTTTAGGCTGACACCATTGTGTTAGATAAATAATTATGCCTTGCTAGGATATGCAAGTCTAGATTTTCTTGTACGTAAACACATTCAATAATATAATGTTATATGATTAGCCATTTGAAATTAGTACAGAATTTATGTTCCTCATTGTGTGAAAATGGCAGGCTGGGAAATAGGATTGAGATCCTAGTTCTGAAATCTAGGTTCTTGTAGTGAATTAGAATAATATTGCATTAGCAGGCTTCCTAAAGCCAAAATGGCCAATGAGTTCAATATGTTGTACTCACCAGTGTTTCTTTAAAATCACGTCTCCAAAAAATTGAGGAACTTGAGAAAAGGTGGATTCTTTTGCAATATTTGAGCCACTCATGAGTCCTTATTCAGCTAACTGAGAAATCAGCCAGCTTTCTGTTGGCACAAGGAACAATTGCAAATTCAGCTACGACTGTGAAGCCTCTTGCTTTGGAAATTAGGCCTCATAGTGTGTAAATTGTTTTGAAAATTGAATTATTTGTAGTAACTTTTAAGATTAAAATAAGATCATCTTCTCTTACTGAATAAGACTAAATGATAACACTGTTATCCTCTGCTCAGTTTCCAGATTCTGAACTGTGCAAAACAGAGAAGGACTCTGTTTGGGCCCCTCACTACATGAAAGATGTTGAGGTACTGGAGTATATTCAGTGAAGGACAACAAAGCTGGTGAGGGGTCTAGAGAAAAGTCTTGTGAGGAGCAGCTGAGAATTGTTTATTCTGGAGAAAAGGAGGCTGAGGGGTGACCTTATCATGCTCTCCAACTACTTAAAAGGAGGTTGTAGCAAGGTGGAGGTTGGTCTCTTCTCCCAAATAGCAAGTGATAGGATAAGAGAAAATGGTCTCAGGTTGCACCAGGGAGGTTAACATTGGATATTAGGAAAAATTTCTTCACAGGAAGGTTTATCAAACATTGGGACAGGCTGCCCAGGGAAGTGGTTGAGTCTCCATCCCTGGAGTTAGGGGCCTGGAGCATCTCCCTTACGAGGAGAGGCTGAGCGACTTTGGTCTTTTTATGTAGAGAAGAGAAGGCTGAGGGGAGATCTGATCAATGCTTATAAATACCTAAAAGGTGGCTACATCAAGAGGATGGGAGCAGTCTTTTTTCAGTGGTGGCCAGGGATAGGACAAGAGGTAGTAGGCACAAACTTGAATATAAGAAGTTCCACCTAAACATGAGGAGGAACTTCTTTACTTTGAGGGTGGCAGAGCACAGGAATAGGCTGCCCAGGGAGGTGGTAGAGTCACCTTCTCTGGAGACATTCAAAATCTGCCTGGGCATGTTCCTGTGCAACCTGCTCAAGTTGAACCTGCTCTGGCAGGGAGGTTGGACGAGATGATCTCCAGAGGTCCCTTTCAAACCCATGTGATTCTGTGAGTTATTTAAAAGATATGTAGATGTAATGCTGAGGAGCGTGATTTAGTGGTAACTTGGCAGTGCTAGGTTAACAGTTGGACTCAGTGGTCTTAAAGGTCTCTTCCAACCATAAAAATTCTATGATTCTATGATCATCCACAGGATTGCTATTTCAACCAGTTCCCTGCTTCCTCCTGCTCACATCACTGGCTTGGAGAGTTGTAGAAAGCCATGGAAAAACAAAAATAAAAATCCAGTGAGGAGAACAGGGGAGGGTATTAGTTTGTTATGTGTTTATTTTGTAATCAGGCTGCCTTTATTTACAGTGTTTGTTGGTCTGATCTCTTGACATTTCTCTGACCAATGCTGATTTCAGAGAGGCAGAATTGGAATACGTAGTCTTGAAGTTCATATATTGCAAGGGTACAAATAGTTGAAACAATAGCTTCAGAAAATGCACATTTTCAGCTGTAGACAAGATTTCTTATGTTGTCTTTGTGTTTAACTGGATTTGATTAATGTTTTCATGTTGGGTAAAACAATTATTTATAATAATTATTGTTGTCATCTGATAAAGATTTTCTTTTGTCTGCATATCATTTGTAAAAATGAGACCGGTTTTGGAAAAAGCGAGGGATTGCCCTACGTTGTATGCTATCAAATTTAGAAAAGAGACTGCTGGAGGAATGGGCCAATGCTTGGTAGGAGGTTGTCAAGGAGAGCACTTAAATAGGGTTTGCATTCGTTAGTAGCATTAGGGAGGTTGGAGACCATCAGTGGAAATTAGAAAGTCGTATACTCAACACGTCTATTGTGAGGTTTTTCAGGCAGGTTCCTAAATAACTGTTATTATTCTTAAATCTCTTAAAAGTTTATGACATAAATTATTGTTTTGTAGTATGGATATTTTAGTCTGTCCCATCCTGACATGTTGATAAGCGAGAGTCTCTTCAGAGCTTAAAAATGCTTCCAAATAGAATAATGCTATATAATGATGATAAGTTTATCATAGTTAATAATCATATAGTTTAGATTTTAATAAAAAATTAGTAAAACTGGCACAAAGTGCCCTGGGAGGAGTAGGAAAGTAGTGGGTTGAACAGTTAAACTGAGTCGTTCAACCACCTGTATAAAATACTTGAGGCAGATATGCCAGCAGCCAATGCAGCATTTCCAGGGAGCAGCTCTTGGAGTCTGCTCTATTTCATCTAATTTAACAGATGAAACTTTTGATGTGGAAGTAATGGGAAAGTTTACATTCTCTTAAAGGAATGAAATTTTACTTTGCAAAACATGGTATAAATACTTGATAGATTGAACATAGAATCATAGAACACAACAAATTCAACAAATTGAATTCGGTTTGTTTCCCAGAGTGCAGGGCACAGAACACTGGACGGTGGAAACTTGGTGAGATGTCAGACTGCAGCTAAACAATTTCAACTATTAAATTCCTATCCTAACAAAGAATCCTTGTAAAATTGTCTCTTTCAAATAGACTTCATAGGTAATGATAGTGGTTGAAACAATAGCCTCACTGCTTCAGGAAGATATTAATGAATCTCACAAAAATTCAGTGAACAGCCTTTGATAGAATGAAGTTTGTAACTGTAAATTTTATTAAGATTATTAAAAATAATTCATAGAATCAAACAATAGTTAAGGCCCCTTTACGATTCCAAGATGAAGTCAGGGAGCAGCATACCTACATGAAGAATACTAACTGTTTATGATTAAACGTGAAATGAAGTTTTGAAAAATACCGTCAATGTGCACGATGCTTATTGATGCTATAGGCAGTGCAATAGTCCTGTTTCTGTCTCTTGGATTTCTATTAACTTAAATGGGAGAGCTGCACTTCACACAGCAGGAAAGCCAGATTGTACTATAAATGGGACTACATTTTTCTAAGAAGTTCACCATAATAATCAGCCAGGCAAAGTTTCTATGGCATTGAGAAACAACTGCACAACTTCAGAATTTGGTTCTGTTATGCCCAACTAAACTACGTTACTGTTGAAAAGAAATATATGTTGGAACTGATAAAAGCAATTCCAATTCTTGGTTACTATATGGCAGGAATTATTTGAAAGGCAAGGTGCAAACAGATGCTTATGCAGTTGCAACCTGCTAAGTGTGTGTTAAAGACCTACTCTGTATTCATGAAAACACTGAGTTGTTAAGCAGAGCAAAACCAAGTACTGCTGTATATATTGAGATCAACTTCCCAAGTACATTCTGCAAAGGGATGAAGGAAGGAAGCAGTTAATCTATATTGAAAGTGAAAAACGGAGAAGTTAAATATACTTATTGTGCCTAAAAAAGAGTTTGTTTCGTTTGTTCCTAAATGGGGGCCAAGCATCCTGCAAGCTTGAACATGAATCTACATACAATGAATGTAGCAAAGAGATCAGTAAATCTGAAGATCAGTAATACAATAAAGGTCATTGCAGTCTACCGGAGCAACTGAAATCTAATGATTTACAGAGTGGAGTCTAGAACTTCTATATACTGTAAACTTACAAACAGCACTACAGGTAAAAGGAATTAATACACAGCTATCTGTTGCATTAGATATCAAAACTACTGTAAGAGCTAATTGATAAAATAAAATGAAACTGGTTCTTGGTCCTGTATCACAAGGAGTTGCCCATGCAATAGATGAGTTGATGTGAGGCAAAGAAGAACTGAATTGATATAATTATGCTATATGGATCCGCAATGTAAACATCTCAGTAGAAGAGACCATAAATGTATTCTGATCCTCAGGCAGTTACAGAGCATTTCCCAAAGATATTGCTCCAAACAAGCCACTTGTATAGGCTCTGACAGGGGCAGCCATAAAAAAAAACATAACCCAGCAGTTGTAAAGTGATAAAACAACATCATTGCTCTGCACAGTTCGCTACTCTTGTCTTCTCCATAAGTTTTACTCTTAGAATTTTACTGTTTACTTTATAACACACCAGGCGCAGTACTAAATGGTGGAATTTTTAGTTAGTATATATTAATAAGCAGCAACATATTCAGCATCTCTTTATGGGGACACTGAGCGATTATTTAATTCTGGTCCCAAATAATTTAATTTCCTCCCAAACATTTTTCATATTATTTAAATGAAGTTCTGTGAGACTTAGACCTGTGAATAACTGTAGTAAGATCTTACACGGATTACAAATGCAACATAAAATAAACCATGTACTGTTTAATTCTCTGCTGTAAGGTTGTTAGAGCTGATCTGGTTGAGTTGTATGTAGTTAAACTGCTTTAATTATCAAGCTACAGGAAATTCTATGGATTGTAAGCAATCTTTTTTCTAAAGCAAAGCCAAGATTGAATTTGAACTATAGTGGTTAAATTGCTTTCCTGAGCTACAGGAAACTTTCTATCTTTGTGCCAATGAATATTTATACAAAGTGGAACAGAATCAACAGGAGTCAATTTAATTCTTTCCATTTCGGCATATGTTTGTGTGTGTGGCTTAACACACATTCCTATAAAATCCAATGGGAGCAAAGGAAATGTACAGGGCTGCAGATCTAAGCTTTGACTCCCATAACAAGTAAGCACATATCTCTTTGTGAATCTAAAATTGATGATTTAGAAATTGATGTCTCAAGTTTCTAGCTGGAGAAAATAGAAGCCCAACACAAATGCCTCTTACATGAAAAGAAAATTAGAATCCTAGGAGAGGAAGTTTCTTGAAAATCATATTTACATGTGTAAGTCATCTCATATTTGCATAGTACTCCAGCTGTATGATAATTTACGTTGAAGTAAAATTGTTGTCTAGGCATGAGACTAGAAAAGAGATGCAAATATGTTGCCTTAGAATCCTTGATAACAGACAGTATTTAAAGACATTTTTAGCTTAAATTATGTATTTCTTGAATGTGATTTCTTTATATTCAGAATTACAAATCACTGATAGAAGACGTTGAATATATTCTATCATTTTCATAAAACTTATAATAAATTGTAAGTTCTTAGGTATTTACTTAGAATCACTTTTGTTGATGTCATGCCGAGAAAGGCTGCAAGAAATGAAATAGAATGCAGATGCATATACCTAGCGTTTACACAGGTTATGCTATTGGCTATAAAGGAGGATAAAATGAAATGTTGTGATTTTGTATGAAGCTTTGCCATCGCTACAAGTGAAGGACATACAGTTATTCAACACTTCAGGAATTCAGCCTCAAAGAAAGAGATGAGTAATCAAAGCTCAGTAGACACTGCGTATGATAAAGGACAAGGGTAAAAAAATATTCTCAGTGGTATTTAAGACTGCTGTTTGTATCTGGCCGTTCCCTTTCAAAGCTCAGCAGCTTTGCAGCATCTAGAGTACCAGCAATATAGACTACCCTACTATGAAATAAATAAGTCATAAGGGAATTTTTCACTGCATATGGTTTGCAGTGGAAACTGTCTCAGTCAATGGCCCACAGTTTATTTCAGAAGAATTTGACATGTTGTTAGGTCTAAATGCAGTGAAGTATGGCAAAGATGCTTCATTTCATGAAGCATCAAATGAAGCAGTGGAACATTTTTTTTCAAACCATTAACTAGACAATCTCACTAACAACACTTTATCACAAAACTGGAGTCTTTTTGGTTCGTTTTTTTTTCCCCCTTTTTTGGTACAGAAAATCCTCTGTATGTCACAACAAAGGAAACAGTTAGTTGATAGTTTTTAAATAGACTGAGAAATCCCAAGGCTTGTGCTGTTACCGTAATGCAATGCTTGTGGCCTATTACAAGCAGTGGTAACACTAGGCTAGGTAGGGTTAGAAGCTTTCCTGGCTGGAATCACAAAATACTGGCCTTGTTTCTAAAGCTCAGGCTTTCGTGAAGTCAATTACAAAATTCTCACTTGCACAGAGGAGAAGAGGTAGTTTCCTTCCCTTTGTCAGAAAATGCTCAAGTTGAAATTCGTAGTAAAGCAAAGAGGAAGCTGAGCAGAAAGCAACATGTGTAACGAGCAATGTGTCAGATAAGTCATTTCTTACAAGGCTCTGAAGAGTTTGTTTTTCTACTTTTCTTTCTGTCCTGGGAAAGTGCATGGCATCACTCTTAAAAACTATCATAAAGACTAAATTGAATGAGGAATAATGATTATTATTTTATATTGAGAACAACAGGGTTTTGGTGTCCTATAGGGATGAATGGCTCAACTGACTGACAATCAAAGTATCAATACTTGACTGACTTCTCTACCACTGATTTATTATGAGGCTATTTCTATTAGCTATACAATAAATATTTTGAGCTTTTTTCTTATTCTTTGTATTATCTAATCAGATTGAATGGCAGCACAGATTAGTTCTTACTGTGTGTCCACATGGTGCAGGGGCATCACAAAAAGCCCCAAATAATACAGTAAATAACAGAATAAAAATTAATGTTCAGAGCTGTCCAAACACACATGCAAGTTGTGAGGAAATTTTAATCAACCAACTTAGGGCTTTTTAAACTGTGTATTTGCTTGGGAGAAAATCTTGAGTGAGTCTAGTAGAGCTAAAAAAGTAGCTAGACTTCTGAAAATGAGAAAGTAGATCTCAGAATGTGAACTATAATCAATGGCTAATAAATCTTTCAGAGCTGCAATTTAAAATGTGAAGTTTTATTTTATTTTCAGGCTTTACAGTGCTTTTTAATCTCCTTCTTTTGTTGTTTTCATTTTTGTGTATGTGTGATTGGATTTTTCACTGTATTTTGGAATTGCTTATGGCTTGCATGACTCAGCAGCAAAAGAAAATTCCTGTTGATCAATTTTAGAATGTTGCAGGTGGGAAATTCTCCTCTGCTCTAGTTTGCCATAACTACATTGACATGAACATATCGGAGAATTTATACTGAAACCTGCCTCCTGTATTTTATAGGTAACATTTTTCTGTGTATGAAGGAGTAGATTTACTGAGGGGAGGGTTTCAAAGAGCACAGCCCCCTCTCCCTTTCTCTCAGGTGTGGCACATCTGTCCCCCGTCGCACAATATAGCTGCACAGCTCTGCACAGTCTTCTTTCTCCTCTGCCGTTATACCTCATTCACTTTGTGGCTGCATCTGTCTGATACATTGAAATCACTGAAAACCTTAGAATATTGTTAGTATTTTTTTGCCGAATGATGGTTTTGAAAATCGTTTCAGTGTATCTGTGTTCTGAGTACAGACAACTTGATCAAAGAACAGTCTCTGAATTCTTTGGGGAGAACTATCACTGTCAAGTTCAGCACTGGTGGTAAGGTCACCAAGGAGAAGGTCTTAAATGACAGTGTCATGAACTTGCCAACTGATTCTTGCCAGCTTGCTGGGGTTCTGGCCAAACCCGTCAGCATGATGGACAGGACAAGCACAGATGAAGCCTTTGCCCTGTTGCAGCTAGAGAATGGCTGATGATGAATAGAAATGACTCCCAATACCATGTATTACATTATATTTTATAAACACAGCTGAGCAGCCTCCAATTTACTTGCAGGCCTGAATAACTTCCCTTTAAATAGATGTTCTTAACAGACATTCATATTGAAGAACGTATATTTTTTTGCCACAGGCTTCTATTCACCAAATATGGATATTCTATGTTTTCTTTGACATTTTTTAGTTTGGATTGTGTTTTGCTCTTTTTTTAAATACATGTTACGTCATTATTTGTGGTGACTTCAGCTTCTGTGCATTTAGTACTCTTGAATTGTCTTTTTTCACACGTGATTTTAACATGTATTCCTCTCTGTATTTTGCAATATAGAAAAAATCCAGTTTACAGAGGCCATTTCAGGATACATTTACTTAGGCTAAAAAGTTCTAAATTTGACTTAAAAAATTTCAAAAGAAATCATATTCTACATTGTTGAAGTAATTCACATAAGAAAATTCAGAAGAATAGAACCCTGCTGTAGGATAACATTTAAGAATTTGTAAAGAAAGAGTCATAATTTTAAAGTGCATCTTGCACTCCATTGAAGTAATTCATTGTGAAAAATTATGGACAGTCACACTCAGGAGATTTATTTATAAAGAACCTAATTTAATACAATGCTGAGTCTAAAGCTCTCCTCTCTCTTAATCTGGGGATGTAATTTTTGTTAATATTAAAAGAGGTGTGTGCATGAACTGAGGATGCCTGTATCCCTAAGTGCTTGATTGCTGTATTCAAAATCATTCTTCTCCTTACAAAGGATTTAACATTAGGATTGTTCAGAATTATATGTGGCTTGACTTTAGCAAATAATGTTGGATGTTACTGGCCATTACTCAGAAAAAGAAAGTTACAAGTGGTTGAAAAAATGAAAGTCAGTCATTATGCATGTAGGATCCCTGTTAGCTTCCTTCCTTGCAGTATTCTCTTCACTTACACTAAACAGTGTATGCTGTGTAAGAATCAGTTTATCCGTGGTTTCTCTATTTTTTCAGGAATTAAGAGTTTTAAGGACTTCTTATTATTCTCCAATATTGAAAAGTCAGAATATAATTCAGGTCAGAAAGGACATTGGGAGGACTCTTGTCCAAGCCCTTGCTCAAAGCAGGATCAGCTGTGGGCTCAGACTTGGTTTCCTGGTGCTTTATCCCGACAGTTTTGGAAAAATTCCAAGGATCAAGACTGCAACAGTCTACACAGAAATGTCCAGCTGACAGTGATTTCAGTGTGCTAAATATATGCTTCAATTGTTACAGACTCCCCAGATTAACTGCAGCTTTGGAGATGCACCCTGAAAGGTTCTTGCCTGCTCCAAGGGAGGTCTGTTTGACAGTGAATTTACATCAGTCAGTGTCTCCTAGGTGCTACACCCTTATCTGAGCAGTGTGAAATGCTGGCTACTTAGCTGGATCCTCTCAGCTAATGGTCAAGGATGTGGTTGTACTGAAATGGGAAGAATTAAACATCTTTATTCCCGTTAAAGATCAAGTCAATTAGCATGTGGCTAGGCTTTAAGTCAAGAAGTATATGCAATTGAGCAAACCGCCAAGTGATTGAATTGATTTGGTTTGGCACTTAAACTGCCAGGAGGAAGAGATGACTTTCTTATGTGCCTGATGAGGGCATATTATACTTGACAAGCAAATGTCAGTACCAAAACAATCCTTACACAGAAGATGTTTATACAATATATTTACATTAACGCTAATAACAGTAAAAATGAGGATAGTGATGAATACAAACTCCATCTCTAACTATAAAAACAGTAGCTACATAGATTGGCACTGGTTCAGCTATCTTCAGAAATTGTAGTCCTTTCATTAAGGATGCCAGAAACAGCTTCAGTAGAAATCTTTACTTTTTTATTTCAGAGCAGGATAGCCTCACGTAGAAGATGCTTTTGTTCCCACTGTAGTGTGAGGAGCAGAAGAATTCATATAAGCTTGCTTGTTTCTAGAAATGAAATACCTGATTATATTGGAGATATTTTAAGCTCTTATTACGGTAAATTCCAAAACTAAATATTTCAATACTGGGTTCTGCAAATCTTAGTCTATATATCTTCATCCTCTTGCTGCTTAATTTGATAAAGATTTGAGTCAAACATTTGTCTCATTTACAGTAATGAAGTTCATGACTCTTTGTTTAATAGGAAACTAGCAAAACCTTAGTATAGCATCCAGAAAGTTAGTTCAATAGTTAGAAATAATGAATAGTTAAAATGCCTACTATATGCTGCAATGGAAAGATAAAGAGCAATGATGTAACATTCTGACTGTATTATGGATAGCAGACATTACAATGCATTATTAGACTGATCTTTGAATCAATTATGGATTTTTCAAGTTCTATTTATCTTGCTTTTCCATAATCTAAGATTTAGCTCTAACGTTTTCATAAAGGAAGCTGTAGTGCCCTTGAAAGTAAATAACATTATGAAATAAGTCTTCTAGAAGGAGAAGAGATCAAGAATGTAATCACCAGTACCTGAAACCCAAATCTCTGTGTTTCTTAGCAGATGTGTTACTGAATAGAATGGCCAGACATTAGCATTTTTAATGTCTTCTAACACCCTATGACAAATGTGTCATGGATAATTAGATATTACTAACTACTGAACAGTGCTTAATTCGCTTACCTGCCGGTACATTTGCCCTTTCTATCTGACAGCTCAAGTTGAGTAAATGCTAGCTCTGGCTCTGAACCACCAGCTGCATAGGGCAGAAAGGTCAGTCCTTCACATCCCAGAGTGAAAGCTCTTCATACTGAATAGTAATGCAGCTCCTGAGTCTCTATGATTTGAATGAAACGGCCTGGATGGTCAGCGGTATGAACTGGTACCATACTTTGCCCTCTGATTAGATGGTGTACTAGCCTCATGGTTTAAATGCAGGTGATGCGTGATGCAAGAATTAATTTCAATGAAGTAAGAAAAGAGTTCCTCAAGATATAGATCTATAACTATATGTCAAGAAACTTCTTCTTACATATTAAATGTCACACTAGCCATGTCCTCAGCTATTAAAAACTCCATTTCAAAAATCTCTGCTATCTTCTGCTACCTATAGACTTAGTTGACTGCATGGTTTGGAACAGTGTACTGAACTTCAAATCTTTAGATATACTAAAACCTACAAGCTCCTTTAAAAATACTGATGGGACTATAGTGGATATGTGTGTGTTTGTAAAGATTTTGCTGCATTTGTTTTAAATTTGTAAGGTCAGGTTTACAATATTGTTCTGGCTTAGAGTATTCTTCACACGTATCTCTAAGGCTACGCTAGCCAATAAAATCACATTTACAGTTGGAATAGAATTGATTACATTAGCAACCTTTGCCAATGTTGTCAACAATTTACATTTTAAGCAGAAAATAAGGTTACATTAGGGGCCAAGACCCTGCTCCAAATGCCATTGAAATTAATGGAAACTTTCACACTGACTGCAGAATACCTAAAGGTCAGGCTCTAAAGTCCAAATTCTGATGCTGGAAAGCTGCCCAGCCCACAGAGTTGGCCACTGAACAAATAGGCACAGAAGGAAACTCAGATCCTGTAACAGGCAAGTACTTTAACTATAAGGCTTAGAAGGAGGCAAAATTGTGCTGCAAACAGTAGAAAAAAGAGCAGAGAAAGTTTTTTATTTAAAAAAAAATACAACAGATCAAATGCCATAAAAAAATTATTATAGTGATATTTTGATTCACTATGCTTAAGATTAAAAGCAATTAATATAAATTTTATTTATTTTATTTATTTTTCATAAAATAGAAGAGTTTGATTTTCTTTGAACATAAACTTCAAAGCATAGAATATAATAAATATATATGAGTGTATTTGGAAAAAATACACAGAAACATTACCAAAATGAGCAAAGAGCAGTTGGATAAGAAAAGAAACAATTAACTTTTTCAATGATCCGGTGTGTTTGCTGTGATTAAAGGGAAAACAAAACATTCTAGAAAAATGGGAGTATAGATGATTTAGACTGTGGAAAATCTCAATATGTAGCTCAAACTATGCAGAACTCTATGAATGAAAATGGAGGCTGCTAAATAGGAGGAACAGTGAAAGAGACAGTGAGATGGCAGGGTCTTCCACATGAAGATCATGATAGAGGTTTTGTGATGCCTTGTCACACTTTCCACATCTGTGAGGAAGAAATTCATAATCATTCCTAAAGTTAAACCTAATTTAAAGCACAGTGAAATCGATGCGGTGCTGGAAAGGTCATTTTTCTTTTATGAAGCTGCCTGTTAAACTTTACCTTTCTCAGCGTGTACTATCTAGTCTCTGTCTTAGTCTCTTCTTAGTAAAAATGCTTTGTGTGTATGCTTGAAAGATGCATTTTGATGATAAGATGGGATGGGAGCCTTTGCAGCTAAACTGAGGAAACAAGAATTAAAGCAGCCTTGAAATGAGCTTCTGTGCTGTGCTTTCCACTGTTGAGGTGCGGTGCAGCTGTTTCTCATACAAGTAAGCAAGTACATAATAAGAGAAAACACGGTGTCTTTGCTGAAATAAGTTGCCATTTTGTCATGGGAAGATATGACTATAGGGGAGAAATGTGACATTGTTCATTCACATCAAGAGAAATACTAAGCGAACAAATAAGATTACTTGTTTTTTGACTGATGTGAATACACTTAGCGCGCATAAGTTATTGACATAACCACAATTCTGGGCATGTCAGTCTTGATCCATAAAAAAAAAAAAGAATCCCCGAGTTTTCATTCTTATCCATTTGATTATTGACTGTCTTGGGAGTATTAAAAAAATTGGAAAAAATTCTTTTCTATATTCGTAATTTCCTTAAGTCTGTGGGAGTCATCCAAGCACAGGATTATGTAGTACATATATTATTTTCCGTTTGATCTTAAGTGAGAAAAGGGCAGATACTGTATTTATGAGTGCATGGAGTTCAGAGGCCAACTGTAAAAATAATTTCATATTTTTCATATAAAAACCATTACAAAATTTTTATCATTCACTGTCTGTCACAGAGTACAATTGTTCATAAGATGGTTTTAATATGCCAATTGTGAGTTTGTGTATGCATCTGATGACATATTGAAGATAAAGAAATTCACCAATTTCACCAATCATAAACTACATGCTGTGATTAAGCATAATTAAAAAGGAGGAAATGTAAGGAGTTTTGGCATCACTCGTTGTTGGTTGGTAAGTTGGTAAACTCTTGGAGACTAGGATTATATCTACTTTGTTGGTTCAGTCCTGTGCTTTTCTATGATAAATGATATTTTTACAGTTAAATAGTTCATTATTTTATTTATGTGAATATTTACAAGACTCTGATCCAACCTGTAGTTGCTTAGCATTTTCATTGTCATTGTTATCTGGGACATAACTTTTAATGTATGTTTTAACTACACTTGACTTTTAAAATATGTGAAGTCCATCCAGTGACCATCAGGTATTTTTTGTGCCTTCAATGCTTCTGTTGGATAAAGTACCAGACAGGCCAATGTGTGGGTGATCATTTGCTCTAGATGCTTCCTAATGACATTGTATGTATAGGCTATTAGTAGGAATGATTCAGCTGAATCTTAAGATCTATTACTTGTGCTACTCACAGAACTCATAACTGGGAAGATCTCTTATTTCTTTCCAAACAGCATCTGCTCTTTTCTGCTCAGGTATGTGTCTGCTGATCAACTTGCTGTGTTGGTTTTCACATCCCTGCAGCTTTTGCAGGCTTTCATTGTCATTGGGATTTCCAGAATCTTCTCTATCCCCAGCAAGGAGGTAACAAATTTAATATTTTCTCTTCGCTATGTAAAGGTAGTCTTCCTTTCTGGTAGAGTGAAATGATAAAAAGGCTTTCAGACAGCTTGTGTATTCAGTCTCATAAATTATTTAAACATATTTGTGTGTTATTTTACCAGGCAAATACTGGGTTCTTACCATATTTATCATTTTTTTTTTTATGTTTTCTGACATATATTTTAGTATCATTAAAACTTTTCAGTAGTGTTGAAGGAACTCATGCCTGTAGCCAAATGGAAAAGTAATATGGTCATTTCTTTGCATTCACAATAAATTTTCTGTGCTGTTCACCCCAAGGCTCTTAGTATTGAGTGAAATGCACTCCTTAATCAGACTTGAGACCTCATTGTAATTGTAAATCTGCAGTCAAAAAAGCCTTAAGAGTACTTGCAATATAACTGTAATATGTTCCAAGTTGAACAGTTATAGCTCAGTGTTTAGAGTGGAGAGTGGAGTGCAGAGACTTAATCCATACCTGCAGTATGCAGAAACTCTAACTTGGCAATTGGAATGGGAATATCGCTGTGGATTGACTTAAAAGTTTTGAAGGTAAATATTTTTTTGCTTATGTATACAGTACCCACTATGCACATAGTCATACACATGAATTTAAATAAAGTGGCTACCTCCTAAACCTTTTGGATAAAATATGCCTTTTAGGCCTCCAAAATTAATGTTGCTATGGATTGAGATGTTGGGCTAGTCAAGTGACCAAGTCATTTAAGTTTCTCATCACAGGGAAACAATCTCTTCTGTAAAATGGTCTGTGGAAACTTAAGGAGTGTGTTTAGAGTTTGAGCGCGATGAGCTTTGAGGAAAGATGGCTGGCTGATAGTTAAGTAAACATTTGTTGTCTTCTGTGTTTGAGTACTGCACAAGGTGGTTTCTTAGCACTCTGGAATTGCTGCACGTAAATAATATATTTTTTAAAAATTAGACAAAGATTCTTTAGTAATTGTTGTATTGTGTTAGCAGGAATTTTTAAGTTACCAATACTTTCTTGTCTGAGAACAACCTAGATCAAAAATATCACCCTCAGAGCATGGGAACTGCAATTGAAGGCAGGCTTCCGAACAGCAATTTTTGAATTTGTATTTTGCTGTAGTGCATTCACAGGTGCACTTTGACATAAATTCAGATCATGAAATTTCTCATCAAGTTATTTGCACCAGTTCTTCTTTGACCCCGTCTTATTAATTGTTGTCGTTAACCTTTGTGCAAAGGGAACGCGATCTATTTGCAAAGCAGCAACATAAAAGAATGTTAGCATTGTGCAGCTGATCAGTTTTTCACACATGAAAAATACATAGTATCAAGATGAAGACTGGGCCTGGATGAAGCAAGGAGGTTTCATGAGCAGTCAGGTTTCTCTGCTAGGTTAAACCATTAGTGGGAAATAGCTTAAAATCACAGACACCTCAATGTTCACCAAATTCATGCTTCTCATCTGTTTCCGTTTATTATAAGGAACATGGATGTTATCACTAGACAGGCATTTTACTATTGGTAACAGCATACAGTTTTAACCAATGCCTTAAATACAATCGTGTACTACCTAGAGGTGTGAAAAGAAAATAAGCCATTGAAGCTCGTACTAAAACTTCGTGGCTTTACACACCATTGTCTCCAAAGTTACCTTAACCTACTATCAATAATGTTAATATTCTCCATACGAATTTATTTTGAGGAAAACCAAAATTCACAAGAACTGTTGTGGTTTGTGTTCTTCTTCTATCTCAGATTTTATTTTTAGAGCCAACAGACTCCAATTGAATAGAAGGACCAATATCCATTGAGAAAAAGTAGAGAAGGGAATAGGAAAATATAAGCAAATGAAAATTGCCAACAATGGGGGGGAACATTTGGTGAGAGCTAGAGGAAAATAAATGGAAAATGAGAAGAAATGATTCCTCAAATCTTGGCTCAGTGATGCTTTCTCAATCAAAGGATATTACAGAAATATATCTCCTGTGATTAAAAAGGCTCTACTAAGATAAGGAGCATTTGGGGGCACAGTTGGTGCTGCTGAATATTGCTAACTAAATCTTTTCTCCCAAGAATAGAACGGTAGGCACTGATGGTTTCCAAGGATTTGAAAAGATAACCTTTTGTTTAATTAAATGGAGAAAATTCCTCATTGAAACTTTCTTGTTTGATCTGAGTTTTTTGCAGAAGAACTGACTATTCCAATCACTGTCATTATTCGTAACTATGAATGGTGATGATCAGATGGTCAGATAATCACAGAAGAATACAAGTTTGAAAATCCTGGAGGTTTCTAACTTGATATTTCTATTTTTTGTGCATGGTTTATATTTTTTTCTTAGCCTTAATTCTTCTTTGTGGATATATATTTCAGATTTCCAAATGATGACAAAAAGGGGCCATAGCTGAAATGGTATTATAAGAACGGTATAGTTTTAAAGTCCTTTATAGAGGAACTCTAGGTGACACCACGTGATCTAACACCATTGAAATTGCCTATATTTCTTGTAAAGCAACTCTACCATGCTTTTCCAGATGCACCTGCAGAAGTTAACGATGCATTCATGAGATTGTATTACTCTGCTGTAGATTTGTCATGAATTCTGCAGAAAATAAACCAACTCTGAGTAATAGGGGGGCATATTTGCTGACAATCTTGTGCGTTCCCAGTGAAATACTGATCTGCTGCTTACTGACCTGTCTCCTACACCTTCTCTCATCCAGAGCCCTGTCGCATTTACTGTAGGTTACTGTGTGAGTTTACTAGTTACTCCTCTAACAAATGTAGTGGTCAAGCTCTAACTTCACACTCTTGTTTCTCATTATTTCCCTTTTTACGCTTTTAAAGATCAATGGCACCAGTTATACTCTTCGTACTCTTTGGTACTCCGCTTGCTGTGGAATTCCTGTCTTTACAAAAATCCAACAAAAACATTCATTGAATAAGCAAAGAGGTCATTCTGTCAGTTATCATGTCATTTATATTGATTTATGCCAGCTGAAAGTTTGGACTAATATTTTAAATGTTCAAAATATGTGTATCAAGATAATGGCTCAGATTGTTGCTGGTCTCTGAAGGTGTATGTAGAGCACAGTGAATATCACTCAAAGAAACTTCTAAATCTCTCTTGCTGAGGACCAACAACAGTGAAAACCAAAAGCCCTTGGATTCAGAAAGTGCTAATCTCTGACTGATCTTGAGGCACAGTGGGATACACACTTTCATTGACTGTTCTGAATATGGGTTAAATAGTTGGAAAAAGGAAAGCTTCCTTATTTTACAATAAGCCACACAGCAAACACTGCCCTAAAACCTGGGTTAGAGGCAAAGTGGAGCAAAAATAAATTTTAATTTATCTGTAGAAATAACCTTTTACTATACAGAATCCCCAATCATATGTGTTACGTCTGCAGATCTACATGCAGTATGGACGTACACACCCTACGAGAGCTCTAGCCCAAGGCTAGTGTGGCTGCCAAAGACTGAGCCCCCACTAAAATCAGTCACTTTGGTGGCAACATAATTAAATTGGTATAAAACACTTACCAAGAGAAGTCCAAACCCCTTAATAGTCCAGTTCCACCACAATTAGGAGGCCTAATTTCACATTGTTGTCATGCTTTCAGTATAATACTATTACAGGACAAACTGATCCAGTTTACAATCCATATAGAAACACTGGTAAAGAATAGAACAATTCTAAGCACGTTAGATAGAACTAGATTTTAATATAAAATTTGGCTGTACTATATGTTTTCAATATGTATGTGCTATGTTTTTATCCCGTAGCACGTTGTGGTATATGTTATTTCATGCAAACAAAATATAGGCTGCATGCATTGTAACATTAAGGTCTGAGGAATTATTTGCAGGTTTGACAGCTTTTCAAAACTTAAGATAGTATAATTCAAATTTTAATTGCTTTGTAATGAAGCAGTTGTTTTCAGATCTTCTTTCTTCTTAATAAATCTGTAGCACAGCTCTCAGAGGCTTAAGAAAAAGTACTTCATGGCCTTTCCCTTATCCTCAGAATCTTCATGCATAGATGTACATCTGCATCAGTTGTCTCATCTCCAGACTAATTATCTCATTTACATATTTCATGCTTTTTGCTCAGAATGCTCCATGGGACAGCCAAGATTTAAATTGTGTGCTGTCAAACACAAACAGTTATGGGAGGGATGCATTTTTATTTTATTAAATATTATTATGAATTGCATGGTACATTTAGTATTAGCAGAGTGATATGTCATGTGGTGCTTTGTATAAAATACTATGTTAAAGAATTGTTGCAAGACAAAGCTCCCAGAGCTTTAAAAATGCTAAAATTAAGGGGGTTGTGCAATATTCCCTGGTCACCTCTTCCACCCTTCAGTATTACTCCCCATGCATTTTGAGAGTCTTGAGTTAATGAACTTGTATCTTTTCTCTTATTTCCTTTAAGGTAATAGAAAGACTCTTGCTCTCATACCAGTTACATTTTGCATGTGTCATGTCATAGAAGTAAAAAATTGCTCGCAGCAGAATGGCGTATAACTGGTAAAATAGTAACCTAGTGGGCAAGTGAAAATACAGCAAGTTCTCATAGCTGTAGGTCTGTCACCCCTAATTAAAGATATAACTTTGGCTCCTTTCATGGTCTGATGCTTAAGAGGATAATATTGAGACCTTAAGAGGTCTCAATATATCAATTTCATTGTGAATTTGAGACCCTTGATACCACCTAGATGACTAGTACAAGTCTCCCCTTAAAAAACAGTGACCACTTGAAGTTTCTAGGTAAGTTGTCACATTGCTGTTGTATGCCCTTAATTTAGGTGTCTTAGTACCTTGAGTGCAGGTGGGCTTTTTTCTCTCAGCAGTTCCTTCAGGGAATCATACCTCCTAACTCTACTGGAAGGTAGAAACCTTGGTAGCCTGGTGCAGGCTCTGTGACTGTTACACGTTCTGCATTAAAGGCTTCTATTGAGCGAGTTATTTTACATGCAGAGTGCAGAAATGTCATGGTTCACTGGCTTCTAGCCACTTCCCTGTATAGCAAGATTAATATGCTATAGGATGAACCAAATAAGCACCCTTGACAGGCAGGATGTGTGTCCTTTCAGTGGCTGAAACAAATATGTATTCCAGTTAGTACTGACCTTTCAGTTTTACTGAAAGGCAGCTTAGTATTGTTCCTTCATTTGAGGATAGATATTGCTGCTCTTCCTCTGCTAAGTACTGCTAAAGAATAGAAGAATATGGGCTGTAATAAAATGTAGACCTTCAAGAGATGGTAGGTGATCCTTTGTGGTCCTTTTCTCCCCTGAACTGTACCATCAGTCACTTTATGTTTGATCTTTATACTTACCACTGATCCATACAATGTAGTTTCACAACAAGTCAACAGAGAAATTTCTGAAGAGCACCTGTCCACAGAAATCCTGGCTGGATTGTTGTCCTTAAAATGAAAACCCCATCTGAGCAGCTTCTAATAAGAACTCTTCTCAGATTCTCATAAAAGGCCGAGATCTATATGAAATCAGCTATGAAATCAATAGGCGGTTCCTAAGTCACAGTACATAAGAGGCCAACTATTATAATGCATATTTGTCTGCAGTTCTGGAATTAGTCTGCAGCTCTGGAAAAATAATTCTGCTCAAAACAGTATCAAGTCTGTGTGAATAACAGAAGTAATGAAAAAAGTCCCCAAACAACCAAACACCCTCCCCAGCCCCCAAAACAAAACACAAACATATTTTACAACACATAGCTCGTGAAAATTTTGAGAACTATTTTCCTTTATTCTTGTCAGCACAGTCTAATGCTTTATACTGCCTGTGGTAATGAAGAGGGCACTCAGCTTTTAGACTCAAGGTGTATGGAATTTAAGTATATGATAGAGCTCATTTATTGTACCTTCACACAAAGTGGCTTTTTCATACACACACAAAAAAGAGTTGAAACACAAACAATAAATATTTCACAGTCATGAAGTTAGAATCAATGAGTTAGTAAAATCACAAAATGATGTTTAATAGCTCAGTGGCTGAAATCAGTATGTTTATTCCTTTTCACATACAGAAGAGCTTATACTTTACTCATCCTCAACCAACTGAAACTATAAATAGATTAAACACAAAATCAGCTAATTTTAATCTAGGGTGTATTTCCTTTAAACATATATAGGGTCTTAATAGCTACAACATGCATTACTTCTAGTATTCATTCTATTTCAGTAATTCTACCCAGCAGCCTTGTTTTCTCTATGTTTTAATCTCACAGTTGTGTTACTCAGACTTCTTATGTGCTCAGTAATTTCTGTCAAGAAAGAAACAAGAGTTGCCAGGGCCTAATGGCTTTAGCTTTAAATGTCCCATTTAATTACAGTTTCCTAGACATTTACGCTGTTCCATATGCATTTTTGGCAGCTCTAAGAAAAAGGAATCCAGCTAGTAGTGGCACTGAAAGGGTACCTATTTTTAGACTGAATTTTGTGGATTCCAGTATTTAAATCTGTGAAAGGCACTGTGTCCTGATAAATTCTCATCTCCATATTTTAGTTGTTATTTTTCAGTTATAAAAATAATTTGCTTTCCATAGGCATTTTACCGTTAAGGGAGTATATGCCTAATAGACAAAGGATTGTAAACATTATGTTCAAATCTTAAATGCAAATATAAACACTTTTAAAATTATCTGATGTTTCTTTGTACATTTTATGAAGTGTGCTAGGTTTCCCTCAGAAGTCCTAGGCTTACTGGAAATGATGTTCCTGAAACTGAAAGCTTCTAAACAGCGAAGCAATACCTTTTCTTCTTTTTTCTTTATGAGGGAGTCAAATCCCCAGATACATAATTAAGTCATTGATTATATTCAGGTACAGTTTGCACTTATACGACTGGAAACTAGGTCTAGATGAGTATGTTAAAATTTGGCCCGACACTATCTGTCCCTCTCCTGAAGGAAGTAAATCCATATTGTTTCTGAAAGGCCAAATTCAAAATTACTTACCACTAGTTTAGCACTATCTTCTTAGAAGTCAATAATTATTAATTTTAATGTGAATGCCTAGGTCAGTTCTGAAATTCTGAGAATTTAGTTTGATCAGCCTCTGTAATGATTATTATCTTCCTAAATAGACTGCATTGTGAAGTTTTCCAAATGCAGGGAGTCCTGAGACTGGATCCAGCTAACTCTTTTTAAAGTTCAGTAACCCAGAACTTTGTAACTGGTACGAACTTGGAGTTCTCTGAAGTGAGTGTAGAGAATATGGTTTTAGATTGGGTCCTGAGCTGCTACGCTCTGCTAGTTTGGAAGCAAATTATAATTATTCTTATTTTAAAAGTGCATATTCTTATCATTCTGAGCAATTGAGTAAAATTACATTGCTTGTAAGAAGAGCTTTCTAAAAGAGGTGCTCGGATACAATAATAATAATGAGCTTAGTAAAAATGCTTAGGCAGAGTGTGATCTCAGAAAAGCAAAATGTGGCATAAGGTTAATTTATAAAACTGCCTTGTTAACTGAGATTATTTGTAGCTTGTCAAATATTAAGTTGCTCAAATTAGTTCCTGTAATTGAATTTCAGAGAAATAAACTCTGTTGTAGTAATGAATTTAGTAGATTGTATGTTTTGTGTATTTTCTCCAAATTAAAATTAAGTAAATGTATCGCTTATTCTTTTGACAAATTTGTCTTTTTTAATGTTGGAAAAAATTGAAAAGTTAAACGTCTCTACTATTTGCATTACTCTTAACATCAATTTGAAACTTAAGCGAGCTCAAGAAACCCACAATTCATCAGCAACAAATTTTGTAGGATGGCGTGTATTGTCATGATTGTTTTGAAAATGAAATGACTCTGCCTGATAATGGTTTTCTGCTATTTGCTCAGAGTTTGTTTAAGTTGTATTCACTCTATTTTTCTAGTCTTAAATGAATCTATACATTTATTTTGTACCTAACATACAGAACTTTTATAATAGAAAGAAAACCCATTTTCATCACTTTCCTACGAGACAATCTTCAGTAATTTCATTATAACTGTATAGCAAAAATGATGGCTAGTCATGGACCTGTGAACAATAAAGATTTGCCTGTGTAGCGCATAGATGACTTAAAAAGCACTCAGGATTCTAATACTTGCTAATGTCCTAAATTGCTATTAATTCCTAAATATACCTTTGCCTATGATTTCTCTGTTTCTGAAATATGCATAAAATGTTGCTTCCAGGTGTGTGTATGAGTATCATCAGTTCTCTATGATGCCTAAGAAAACTACGTTTGTGAGATCCATACCTTTTTTAGATGTCCCTAGGGTTCCTGTAATGAGTCTGCCTCTCTTACTATGACTACTGCAGAGCCAAAGCGTGGCAAAGAAATTTCAGACATCTGCTGAAAAAAGCACATCATAGTGTCTGGATTAAGGAGCTTTATGCAGCACATGAAGTTGTACTGCAGTACAGCATCTTTTAAATAAAAGTAATCTGGAAGTAAATGGATAGGGATTAAGGATTTTTTTTCCCAGTGTAAGATGTCACTACCCTATAAAAGATACTGTGTTAACAGTAACAGGGTCCCTTACTACTGATGGTTTTGCTAGCATTAATAAGAACAAAAATGCTATTAAATATAATGCTTATTATTACATGATGCATTATGTAATATAGGGCTTTAGTTATAAAATCTAAACTTGTTTAAATACAACTATATCCAGACTACCATCGATACCACTAGAAAAAAAGAAAAAAAGCTACCTCTAAATAAATAATTCATGTGAAATAAGAAAAGACAAAAGGTAATTGAAATTGATGTTTAGTTGTCTGGGTGATGAAGTGGAATAAGATCCTCTTCAGTGTTATCACTGAGAGGAACCGTAGGCCTTTGTGGTTAACCAACCACCCTGCGCACACGCTAGGCATACTTAGCTCCTTCACAGAGCCTCTAAGGGTATAGCAGATATCATCCAGGACACTGTTCTGTCTCTTATTGCATCATGGCTGATATTTGCGTTCGGGACCTTTGAAGAAAACCCTTTATTTTATATCTCTGTAAATTTAAATCCCACTGGGAAAATCAATAATACTGTTTTTGCAACAGTCATTTCAAATCTTTTCTTTAGAGCTGAACACTGTGGTGGAGGGTTCAGTGTTGGAGAATTTTTTAACAGTGGTTGATGTTCTGGCCAATAGATACAGTTTATTTGCTCGCCTGATTACAGCCTCAAGTTGTTGTATGCAAAGTTGTTAGGCTTTGTAAGCATTTCATGAAAGCTGTAGGCCCATAATTTGTTGCAGTATTTTTCTAATTGTCCTCTTGCCTAAGTGTCTGTGAAAGATGTAAATATCAGTGATTTTTTCTGGAAGTAGATAAAACATGCTGAAATAATAACTATGAGCAATACAGGGGTGATAATTTAACTGCTGTTTCTTTAATAACCTGCAGTGTGTAAGAAAAATATTTTTGTTCCTGGGTACAACTGCATAGTCAAATTATGGGACTTTTCTGCATTGTAAGACAAAATTGGCAGGTGTGTGGTGCTTATTCCCCAGTGCTAAGTGCAAGAACCTCTTATGAGGGCAGCAAGAAGAGGGAGACAATGGCAGAGGTTTGGGTTTGGAGTCTTCAGACAATATTTAAAAAGCAAATAGGAAACCTTTGATGACACAGAAGCTTCCACTGCTGCTTTGAGCCTGTTTTTAAAAACTTTGCTATCACCTCAGTGGAATTGATATAATGTGGAAATAGAACTTTTGGGGGTTTAATATTTTGTGTGGAGTTTTCTCTGTACTTCACTGTGAAGTACGGACTATAGAGTCATAGAAATAGTGGAAAATATACATCCAGATTTCTACTCTTCAAAGAAAAATATCTCAAAAACTCTCAAAATGACTTTAGATCAGCTCAAAAACTTGTGTATGTGTAAGTAAATAGCATTACTGAACTTTATATTGATGGCTTTTTTTTTTCTGTAGGTCTACTGTTCCCTCCTGTGTATATGATTAAGCATGTAATCAATTATATTTTTACCAAGTGTGTTTTACATGCATTTTTTCAGGCAATTTTGACTACAATTAACATTTCCTGTTCACTTCATTGCAGGAAAAAATGGGCTAAATCGCTCATCTAAAAATGGTAAGCACCATGTTGGAATGAAGGAAGATCCTAATTTCATTTATTTATTTGTTAATGTATCAGATGTTTAATGAACTAGCAATATTATGTAGTAACAACAACATTTGTGGTAACAGTGGTGCTTTCCCAGGAGCTGTAGCACCTGTTTAGGTCACTGAGTGAATGTATTAGTGCTTTAACGTAGAGTACTGTTACCACATACCATTGGTAGCTCTGCTCATTCTGCCTCTGAAAGACTTGTGTGTGCAAGAGTCCAATAATTTCCAGTTAACAAGGGAACTGTGATTTGCAACAAAAATCAAGGACTGAAACTTTGATGGGAAAATGGTTTGACAAGCAAAAGCAAATAATTGCTTTTAATAGCAATAAATAATAATAAGATACATAAACAATAAAATGTAGTTTAGTATCATTTTCGTTTTGAACAGGGCACTAGTGGCCATCTCAGATGGACAACCTGGCCAGTATATGCCACTGGTCTAGAAGATACTACCTGTTTTCTATACCACATTCAACAAGGGGAAAATGCCTTTTAGAAAGAAATACTGCTATTCTGAATTCTGCAAACTGTCAGCCTCTGCTAGCTATCTCTAAGTAATTATCACAGTCCCACAGACAACACAGGGGACCTGTGATGCAGCAGTAGAAACTGGGAGATAAGATGGTGTGCACTTGATTCAATAGAATAACCTGTATAAAGTTTCTAAGAGAAGGGTCAAACAGCTGTTTCTTTATAGATTGTAGTATTACATCCAGGGCTGTAGCAATAACTTTTACATTTTTATCCTTCTGATAGTACTGCTTACAGAAAATTCCAAAAAAACAAACCCCCACTGTTTCTCACTGGCCATACATTTATTACAAATCCTTATTGCACAGAGAGATTTTCAAATAATAATTATTCACCATGAGAGGTTTTTTCCTCATCTGTTTTTCAGTTTTCTGCATTAGACTAAACTGTGATATTACATGTCACAAGTGACTGAATTTACTGACAATTTAACTCTGAAAGCAGGATAATGGGAGTTACAAATGAACTGAACAAAGGGATGAACAAAGTATTTTATAGCATCATTTTTTTGAGGTGAAAATTCTGGAACAGAAAGCATTTTACTCTAAATTAAAAATCTATTATCAGGGTAGGAAGTGATATTAAATGATGTCATTTGGTTTGCCTTTTTTTTTTGGTGGAGAAAATAATCTGAAACATATGATTTGAAGACCCCTATTAAGCAATTTCACTTACATTACAGAATGTCCCATCTTCTACTCAAAAGAACCCAAATGCATTTACTCACTGCAAATTTAACATAATAGATAATAGTGGTTAAAGGAAGGTAGCATGTGCTAATGTATGGTCATTAAGATTTATGAAAATTGAAGTAGATGACTTCAGATTAGTCCAGAGTTCTATTTCATAAAATCTTTTGTATGCTTATTTTTACTGTGACAAGTCAGCTGCTATGTCAGAGCTCTGCAGTCTGTCTGAAGGAAGAAATGCACAGATGGAATTACAGTTTTGAGTTTCACTTAAATGATGTTGAGGTTTGTGAGTGTCTTTCTGTTATCAAACAGGGTACAAGCAAGTGTAAAACCCCCCCTGAAGTTGCTGGCTACTAATGACCCTCATTTCTGAGTTCCCATCTTAAATTCTCTGTAAAAAAAACCCCAAAACACGCAAAACAAAACACCCCAAAACCAATAACAGTAGCTCAGAAAACCTTTTCAATGTAAATGTTTTACATACTTATATCTGTAAATGCCATAGAGATAGATAGACCATGCTAATATATTCCTTACTTGCTAATATATTCTGTCGTTTTGTATTGACCACCTGCTGTCTCAGGTTAGGCTTCCATTGGGGACTTTCATAACCTTTATTGGTGAGAGTGTTTGTATCCTCATGAGGCTAGTTTTGAGGTCAGCGTTTATAAGGAAAGGCTGCTGAAGGAGGAATAAAAATAAACATTTTTTCATCAAACACTCTAGTGAGTATGAATAAATAGTGGCTCAACATTGTTCTGCAGCTTATTAGAAGGGAAAAATAGGTGAATGAAAGAATTTGAGAGGTCTCCACTGTATACTGTGAAATTTATTATTTCATCTATTTCAAATCTTGATGGAGAGGACATTAGATAATAACTGGGAATAGTTCTTTCTGTCCATCTTGGGACTTCCTGCCAATTCTGCAAAGAGTGCAGTCATTCAAATAAAACTATATGTAATGGGTTTATTCCATTCTGTATGGAACTTCACTTTAAACAGATTCTCCTCTTCAAAGTATTTAAATAACATTCATGGTGTTAGAGTTCCTGATTAGGAGGAAGTTTTCTTCTCAATGTCTTTATATCAGTGTTAGAGAAAACTAAACGTTTCACTAAATATTTATTAAAAGGCATTACATCTCTAGTTACTTTCTTAGGAAAGTAACTAATTCCTAAAATAATTCCTAAAAGAAAAAGTTGACAGCATCATTATTTTTTTTCTACCACTGTGTGAGAATCAATGTCAGATGTCACAAATGCTGATATGAACTAAGAAAACAGCAAAAAGATTATAATGAAGTGTAGGTCTGGGATATAAAATGAGACTGAAGAAACAAAAAGTCATAGTTATAAGCAATTGAAGGTAAACCACAAAAGAGTAATTTACCAAAAAAAAGTTCTATTTACATCAATTCAGATTAAAGACTTATTGGTCTGGAATAAATTTATTTTAAATAGTTTTATAATTAAAGGATAAATTTAAAGCAAAAGTATAGATTGAAGTAGTTGAGATCTCACGCCTCTGGATCGCAGCCATGCCTCCAGATGGTTGGAATGTGAGTATGGCTTATTTAATGTATATGTATAGAAAAAGAGTCTGTTTTAATAAATTGTCAGAGATGACAGAGAATAGTCATTGGAAGAAAAAGAAATTATGAACAACGTTAAGAGCCACAAATATAGAAATTAAATACCTTTGATTCACCTTCTTAATCAAACCACTGTAGTTCTTACTGCCTTTTTGTTCAGTCAAAATAAAATTTTCAAATAAAACTGCTTTGTGAAATTACTGGCCTAAGTAAAATCCATCCTGTATTGATGGCAGAAGAGTAAAAACTGAAGGACTTCCACGCCAGACCCCCAAACTAGATCTATGTCCTTAAGCTTGATGAAGCTTCTGTACCCCTGTTGTGGCTGTTTCATGACTGAGACCACTCTGTGTTCCCCAAAACAAACAAATATGAACTACTGCAAGGTAGCCCTGCTTAATGTAAAACGTGAGATTTATTACTGGAAGCACAGGCCATGACATGCAAATCAGAGGAGTAATTCCACTTTACACTTCAGGTAGCTGGCCAGTAAGGGAAAGTGAGTCTCAGTCCTACAGGAAATGATTTCATGGCATAAAATATGGAGAAGTCTTAGTCTTATCACTTCCACATCCTATACTCAAGATCTAAACTTACCCAGATCTAGGATTTTTTTCAGTGCTTCAATCAATAACCAATCTTCAACTTGTTTCCAGTTCTAGATAAAGGCTTGTTTTGTGGCTAGCAATGAAACAAAGTAAACTCTGGATCTAAGGGCACAGTATTTTCAGAAATGTAATCATTACAGTAATCTGATAAAAACTCTCTTTATCCATATCCATAAGAATTACTGGTAGAAGAAACACAGCTGTTCAGTGGTGGATTTTGTTAACCTTAGTCTTTTTCTCTTCTGTAATTACAACTACATTGTTTGGGCTAGAGCTGAGCAGAGATTGCTGATTACTTCTTGGCTGAACTTTCTGCAGTTACAAGTGTTTTTATTGAAGACTGTCTATTAAACAGTAGAAAACATTGTAATGGATGAAAACCAAGAGCATGGTTCTATGGCTCTGGAGTAAGATTTTAGTCAGTGGGAGTCAAATTCTAATAGGTCTTTCAGGTTGCTTAGCTTTCTAGAGGTGAAACAAAAAAGAAATGGATGTAGAATTTTCTTTTTGCTCAAGTGCAAAACAAGCAAGAGTTGGCCTGCCTATTCCAAAAATAATAGCTGTTTCCTAGAAATAGGAAATTGTTGTATAAAAACTATATTTTGTTGTGTAATATTAATGTATAAACAATTAGCTTAAGCTGAAAGCACAGAGGTAAGAGATCTCAGATTGCTCAAATAGGTATTTGGTTTTGCTAAAACAAAACTTCCAATAAGAACTGCAAGTAATGAAAATAATATTTGTTCTCAGAGTAAAAATAGTTCTGCTGAGTATGTATCATGTATCCATGATAAGCCACAAAAAGGTTTTTACTCTGTACTATGCTGTGTCTATTTGTGTTCACCATTTGTTTTTACAGGAATATATATGGTTCAAAATTCTTTTCAATAGATAATATTCCATAAAATATTTAAATATTATTATAATGTGGAAAAAGTAGGAAATAAATAGTTTGTGAAATATTGTATTTCAAGATGAGTTTAGAATTCTTTACAGCTGGAATTTTTTCTGGAATGGACAATTGTCTCTATGACCTTTTCATAGAAATCATAGCAGTTGTCATCTGGATACACCACTTCAATGAGCTTTTGATCAAGTCTGTGAATATTCTCAGTTTATCTTCAGTTCAGATGTCACGTATTACTGAGAACCTTGTCCAAGCAGATATTGCCACTGCACGTTTGGTTAAAAATGTGGTGTTTTAAGATGAAAGGTATTTTTTTTTTTTTTTCCTGTGAAGTGATGGCTGTTTTCTGTTCAGATGCATCATCTCATTTATGCTGTACTTGCAGACAGTATAGGCAGTTTGAAATTCACACCTACCAAATGCCTAATATTTTTCCTTTTCCATTAGTAAGAAAAAGACTGGAGCAAAAAACAAAGTTGGTCTGCTTTTGACACAAAGACATATATTAGAAGGTGTTTGTTTTATCATTTGGCTCCTTTTGCTTGTAGACTTCTGGATGGCAGAGTTTGCAGAATACTTTTATCTATTAGAATTGTTATTACCAGTGATGACCTTCCAGGTCCTGGTGTCATTTTGTTTGGTTTTCCAACCAAATGGTTCAAGCAAACTAGCAGTCCCTCAAAAATTTTATGTTTGATTTTTCCAATTTTCCTTTTGCTACTTACATATTTTTAAAAGAATCAGGTGCTAAGACACAGTCTTCTTTTATTCTGCCAAACTTCCATTTACCATTGAATAAATAAGTACAGAATTGACTATTGTAAATGCATTGAAATTTAGCCGATCTTTATCATGTAGAGGTCTAAATTTAGGGGTCTAGAGACAAGGGACATCATATATGCTTTACTATATTTTGGCACTCTTTCCAAGGTATCTGCTTTTGCCTGTTCTTTATGCAGGATATTGGTTAGATCAATCTTACAGTTTAACTTCTATACTTGTTATTACATTTTTATATTTAAAATTATTTAAAACAGATAACAAAACCCTAGTATCTTTAGTAGTCTTCTCTTTGGCAATAAGTATTGGTGTAAACAAAATTTCTATGTATTGCATACACAGAAGCCCCTAAAAGAAATAAATTATTGTTGTACATCATTAACTGGAAGCGAATTTTGAAATATGAGAAGAAATCTCTGTTACTGATGTACAGTTGTTCTCTGACAGAATGGAAATGAGGGTGATCTCCTTTGTACGAAAAAGGATTAAATAAAATGCAACCTTCAGCATGGAAAAGAACTGACTGAGGGGTCACAGAATGTAATTAGGATGTGGAACTGTTTTCCACAAGACATTGGGAATTCTGAAAGTTTCACAGAATGATGGTGGCTGGGAGAGCACTAAACGCTGGCCCCTGGTCATATACTGTTGGTTGTTGCTAGAGACAGAATGGTCACAATGGACAGAATAACCCCAGCAGCAGAAATATTTGACACTCTTTTGGAGGTGTTACAAAAGTAAATAACACATGAACGTTATGAACAACCTGATTTATATATTCTAGAAAACATTGGGTAAAAAAGTCACAAAGACAAATGCATCACCCTAAAGATTTTGTGACCATTCAAAATATTTCTATCTTATGATACTGAAATGCAAGCATTCTGAAGTACATTGTTGACTTTTGCAGGTTTTACAGTGCTACAAGCCACTCCCTTTGCTATATGAATATAATCTCTCAAACATATATCTTAGGAAAATTAATGTATCTTAAAACAACCCATTTGATTATTTAATGTTACAAATCCCCAAAGACATCACTGGGGCTTAATCTTGTTTACACTCATTGTATACATGAGCATGACCACCTACAACTCATTCTGGAAAATGATGAGGAAATCTTACTGAGAAAAATATTCTTGAGAATACAATACCATGTATCAAGTATCAATGATGCTAATGACAGGGTCAAAAGAATTCACTAATGTGTTTCTTGTTCTTGCTGTGGTCTTTAAAAGGCAGAATTACTGTGCTTTAGAAGACATACTTTTCCCCACTGGGAAATGCTTATAGTCAGTCACAGGTAAGCAATTAAAGGTTGCAGCAAAACACTGAAAAAAAACATACTCATCATACAAAACCCACATATTTATCAACACACTGCTGAGTAGTTGCAGATAGTTAAAGCTATCAAGTTTACTGAATGATATGTGATCATTGAGATAATTCAGTGAAATAAATGTGATAAACTTTCTGCCTTTCAAGAAGTAACATGATTTTTCATTACTGAAGTTTTTTTTCAAAATCATGTTCAGTTTTTTGAATGCTTTAGTGACAATAAGTAGTGATTATTTGGTTATATTCATCAACATAAATGCAAAGTTACTCTTAAGCTAATGAAGGACAGCGTTTGAACTGAAGCAATAAGTTCTATAGATATAAAATTCAAAGTTATAAAATGTTGGTTGATAAAAACTCTGCCAGCAGCAAGTGAAGTGACAAACTTGCATGTAAACCTAAGAAAATTCCAAGTGTACTGCACTATCAAGTACCATACAATTCCTGAAACAAATATACAGTTCCATAAAATAATGAATTGTGACCAATATGCACTAAGAAGTCAGACTTTTTCTTTTAAAATGATTTTCAGTCTTTTTAATAATACTTTTTTCTGGCTTGGGAATGGAAGTTCTAATGAGCAACTGAAAAGTAACATCTGTTATCTGAGTAGGTTCTGAACCTGGAAGCTGGTCTGTTACTTGGTGAAAATAATGCACCTCCACAAGGGACAACTAGAATTGTTTTAGATTCACCCATTTTACCCCCTCAATGCAAAAAATGACATCTTCAGATGGAAAAGCATAAAGTGTTTCATAACAAATACCTCTATTATTACTTTGATAATTCCAGTAATCACTTGTGAATATGAATATGCATTGCAATTATTTTTGTGATCATATTTATAAGCAAGGATGCATTATTCTTGAGATTATTGTAAAGATATTCAGCACTTTGGAACAGTGAGAATGGGTTAAATTGCCTATATGTTAAACAGGAATTATAAGGTATTTTAGACAAGTGTGAATAATAAAATATGAAGTAGAAGTATTAATTCCTACATGCTCTGAAAACTTAATTGTGAAGTCTACATGTTATGACTTCTGTATTTTATTCCTCACTTTGCTATCAAATCATACATAGTGCCAATAGCCGTAGAGTCTAATTCAGAAAAATGCCTAAGCATTTCTGCATTTAATGACACACTAAAGCATAGTGATATGCTGAAGTGAAATCCACATTTCTTTCATGCCTGCTATAAACGTTTTTCCTATGCATATTTGGTAAGAAAGATACCTGGAAAGCACATAGTTTGAAATTCAGGAAAAAGCTCAGGGTTTGCCTCTCCAAACTTATTCAAGTTCCTTAAGAAAATGGATGTCTATTACGACTCATCAGCAAAGTTTATTTCTATTGATATTCCTAGTAATTACACAATGTGAAAAATAACCGAAAAATCTTGAAATCTGGACAAAAATAATTTAAAAACATTTGTCTAACTTCCCTCTAGTGATATCCTCACTTAACCTGGGAGCCTTATAATGTGGTGTAGCCAAGAAGTGCTTAAATAATCCAATGTAGAAAAAGTTGCAATAAGGCACATGGAAACTTTGCAGTTTCAGCAAATTTTCACATTTGCTGAAAATGTGTGATTGTTTCTGCTTCCTGGTAGAGGATCAGTGGCTTATCCAAACAGTATAATATGTTCACAGGAGAACATCTGGCACTGCCCTTGGAACTGTTACCAGCTAAATGTCTGCTGACCACCAATGATTTATATGGCTCACTGATTATCTGGCAATAATAGGTTAATTTCCCATGTGGGAGAAACCTCTCCCTCCAAAGTACACTACTCTTGACTGTAGTAAGATGGGTAAATCAACGTTTCTCCACTTATAGCTACTTAAATAGAAAGACAGAATTTGAAGGAGAGACATGTGGTTCAGGCAAGACTCAAGGGAAAAAGAAAATGTAGTGAGCACATTCCTTGTGAAGGTATTTATTTCTGTCATTCAGCTCAGGGAGCAGATTGCTTTTTCAAGCTTAAACTCCTTTATTGGCTATCGGCAACTCAGGAATGGAAACAGGTGAAACATAATTCAACCTACAAATTAAATAATGATTCCTTTTCTTGTAGCTTAATGCTTCTGTGTACTGAGATTTCAACTTTGGTGCCCAGTGAATGAAAACTCTATTAGTATGAGTTATGTCCTTCTGGAGACAAGGTTTGTCAAGACAGCCTATGTAAGTAATAGACAATACATAGTACGGAAGAAAGTACTATTTTTATTGTGTTTAGCGGTATCCTGAAGAGTACTATGTGGTGTAACTCTTTCCATTCTGCTTGCCATTGAGATCACCCCAGATCTCCATAATACCCCTAAAATCTTCAGTTAGGTAAAATATTTCAGCCCTAAAAAATTTACGATGTCTGCTTAAGGTAAAGAGGAGAGAAACCAGGCTTTCAGTAATTTATAGAGCCTCCACAACGACAGCAAATTTTTTGGTAAGGAAATGTCGGTAGTCAAATCCTGGTATATAGAAAAAGAAAACAAATCTGCAGCTAAGATAGTTTGACCTGAGGAAGGTTCCTTTTAAATTCAGACATACTAACGGTGTGATCTTTAACAAACAAGCCATCTCCAGCCAGGTGGTGAGAGAATTTGATGTGCAGCCTTAGCAGTTCTTATTTACTCACTTAAAGCTTCTCATAGGAACACATAAGTATATAGTTTAACTTGTCATGGTTGCTCAGAAAAGTTTAGTAATATAATCTGAGGCCTAAAGATAAATAGGAAAGAAATCTTACCTGTGCTAATTTAAACCCGGTCTCATGATAAAAATATTTGCAGTTTTGGAAAACTCTGGGGAAGATGACTTGTCACTTTTAACTGTCACAACTTAGAAACCTCTAACTGCACACTTGGGACTTTCATTACTGTAAATGTTCTGCATGTCTCACCAATATAACAGTGAAACAGTCTACAACTTTGTGCAATATGTCTAATAAGAGAGAAAAAAAATAATCTTAATATCACAAGAATTTATTCAAGAGTTTTTTTAAAACAAGGAGCGAAGTTTTTCACTAAAGGGTCCAACTGTCTGGTCACTTATGCTTAAGCCTAACTGTTATATTAACCAAGCAGCCAAGTATCTTAGACACGTCCTAATTATAAAGTAGATGATGTCTCTTACTTGTAATGTTTTCCCCAAGAAAATTGTTGCCTGCCTTCATCTGTTTTGAAGAAGGAGATTACAAAGGTAACTAAAAAAAAGATTAATTCCAGCACAAATTTCATTTTGTTCTCATAACAAAGTACCCACAGTGTCGATTTTGGTAATAAAGAAAAACTGTCAATAAATGCAACACGTTAACAGAATTGAGTTAAGACAGTCATAGGCAAACAAATTTCAAATTGTTTTGTATTTGTAGGACAGATCATGGCAAAAGATTTCAGTGTGTATTTCTTTTTCTACTTGTTTATGTATCCTTTCACTGGGAGTCAAAAAAATATTGCAGTTCATGCTGTATTACCAGTTGCAACTTAGTTCTTAGATTGTGTATTTTCCTTTCTTTCATCCCTTTTAAAAATGAATGAATTTAAATGATTTGAATAAAAAATAGAAATAACTTTGCAAATTAAGCAAAACAAACAAGGAAAACTACCAAGACCAGGTAATCAAAAAAGCTATTTTATTGTGAAATGATAATAGCTACTTGTTTGGAATGACACTAGATCAGCTGTTTTTAAGAGTGTACTTAGAGTTTTTAGACATTAAATTATTTAAAATTAGTACTGATATTTAATTAACTGTATTTCAGGCATGAAAATGAGGCAGGATGTTATTTCTCAAAAAAAACCCCACATTTTTCAGCTATTCAGAGTCTTAATGGTCATATATTGTGTTAAATCCTCGTTACTTTCCTTTTATTATCTTGTAGAAACATTGAATTGGAACATCCAGTCATGATCATTTTTCATTCAAATTGATCACAGCTTTGAAATTTGTGCTATGAAAGTAATCACATCATAAGAAAGAAAGACAAAAAATTAGGTCATTTGAATAAAAAGGAAATTATCATACAACTAGAACAAATTTATATCTCTTCTTGCATACATCATTACAGGCAAAGTTGCATATATAGCATTTTTATGTTCCCTTGAATGTTTTAAGTTTTAATGAATTATGAATTATATTCTAGCTGTTGTTGCCTTACACAGCACTTTGAAAAATGTTTCTAATTACTGTGACCTGTGACAGTTCTCATTAGTTTGTCACTCTTAGTAGTCTCTTGAAATTAGGAATGTAACAGGGTTTGAATAAATATTAGTAATTTATAATAGAAAGTATTTGTTGTCATAATGATATAAAATAATTTTCTAAGTGAATAATTTATTTCTGATAAAAGGACAGGAAGATAGCTTTTTTTGAAAAAATCAAATTTAAAAAATTATGACATTGCAAAGCAGGGATCTAATAATAGAAATGCTTAGGTCCATTCAGATTTCACCTATAGCAGCTCCTAGGAGGAGTGCATAGAAAAAGAGTGATGTCAAAATAAACTACATCCCTCATTCTGTGTGATGATTTGTCTTCAGAGCTGGCACAAAGGAGAGGTGGGTAGTATTTACTCAATAGTTTAGATTTATAGGATGTTTATCTGTCTGTTTTCCATTTCATATTCCTAATATAAGAATATTTTATATTTACAGACCTTAGAAGGGCCTTATGATTATTACATTTTTTTCCAAAACAGAAGTCTAATGGCATTATTCCACCCATCAGTGCTGCCAAAACACACAAATTAAAAACCTTCTTGCTTGTCTCCTGGGACAGCGCCAGCTCAAGATGATAAGAATTGGAGTGTAGAAATAAGCCTTACTGTCATCAGTATTTGAAACAAGACTGTCAATCAGTATCTGATTTTTTTGTCACTCAGTACTGTCCCATTTCCCACATCAAAATACCAGGAATATTAAGTGTATACTAATTACATGAAAAATGCATAATGCTATGTCGCCTTTGTGTAACATACCTTTACTTCAAACTTTGTATAAATTCTGGTACGTTTTGATATGGCAGTACAGGGTATCTGTTGCACAAAAAGAGCCAAGTGCTTCTATCTGTTTACTCTGCACTGTCTACATAAATGGAGAAATTATTGAAATGTGGGAACATGCTGAGAGATCTCACCCTGAACATATTTTTCCACATAAATCATGTGCAACTTGGCTTGTGTTTGAGTTCAGCCATCTAGAGAATAGCATCCTTTTATTTTTCTGTCTTCCACTTCAAGAAATGAAATGACAAAAAGATCAAATGCACATGATTCTTAGCTTCCTCGTGTTCCTCCCTCTCAAATACCCAAAGCATTTTTTTTTCTTGCTTTCAGAACAAGGAGTAAGTAGCTCTATTTTACTTAATCCCTCATGAACCTAAAGTGGCCAAGAGTAATCCACCTGAAAAGATTATGAATGGGCTATTTGCATTGGAAAAGAAACCTAAAAATATATAGGGGGTATCTTGCTTAACTTCCTGCTGCCTAAAAACTTCCAACTTTGTGGTTGCAGGCGAAATTAATACTCTCTTCTAAGAAGTGTTTTGCTTGTGCAGTAATGGCAATTGCTTTTTACAGGTCCAACCTGAAGGAAGGTTGGTATCTATAACTCTGGGAACAAAAATCAGTTTTGCAGATCACTCTCACAATTAATAAATCATAAACTTCCTTTATTTCTCCTACCTTTCTTGCATTTAAGCTGAAATGTGCAGAAGTCACCCTTGGCAAACTTAAGCTGCTGTCATATGCTAAATAGCTTTAAATCTGAAGCAAACAACCTTTTGCTAGGAGCCTGTCAGAAATAAAAGAGGAAGCAAAATATAAATAAAATGCTCTTCTGAGAAGAGCAACTCTCATCTAGAAATATAAATAAGAATCAGATCCCTGATTTCCAGTCTGTGTCACGGATTTTCCACTAAACAGACGGTGAATAAGGTTTTGCTAGCAGGAGACTCCATTGAGAAATAAAATATTGCTTAATAAAATAAAAGATTTAACATAATAAAAAGACAGAAGCATTCTTTCTGGTTAATAATGAATAATAGTTATTTAAAAAAATATTTGAAGAAACCTTTTAGTTGAATACATACTCTATATGTATTCTGTTGCATTGTGTTTCTAGTGTGTTTTCTATTTGTCTTTGCCCTATGGCAGGATGCCTGTTACCGTACATTGGTTATTCCTGTTTCTTCACTACTAAATTAAATTTCTATTGATTCTATATCCTTATCAGTAGGTGTGTGTGAATGTAGGGTGGATTTTTTTTTCCCTTACTGGATCTTCTAGAACCACTAATCTCTCTACCACATAAACCACTATATTTGAAAATATGTTTGCTGAGGGTAACATAGGAGGTATGGGCTCACAATATGTTAGGGAAAGACAAAGATACTTTTAGAAATGGCAGTTGAAGATCACAATACTAATGGTCTTCACCTGCTTGACAAGTATTTTTCGCAAAATTGCTGATCTTATACCAGACTTAGCAGAAAAAAATTATGTGAGGACTACCCGTCTACTTCAGTGAAAAGTGAGGCACAGTAATCCACCAGCAAATATTATTTAAGGCTTTCCATTTCCGTGTGTAAAGAAATTTGTAAGGGAATAGGAAATGTCACTTGTTGCTCTTCTTACAGGAGAATTAAAGATAACTAAAGGAACAGCAGTATGGGTTCTTTTTATGTATTTTTATGCCCAGCTTTATGCGGTAACATTTCAGAGAGATTGAATGCATAACTAATTTTAAGCAACCAAATTATGAATTTCCAGGCCACTGACTTATAATTGCAGTTTGCTTTTTGAACAAGGTATGATCAAGGATTAACATGTGTGACTGGAAATAGATTTTCATTCTCTGAAGTGTAATCAATGATCCTCAACTTTCTCTTCAAATCAGAAAATCTCTGCAAATTGTGTGAAAGTGCTGGTCAGTATTTGTATTCTGTGAATTTGATAAATAAACATAAATCAGTAAGAATGCGTAAAAGCAATTAACTTAACAAACCATGCATAGCACTTCAACGATGTAATTCTAAGTGCTGCAAATGCAGTCATCTGCATCTCCAGTTGTGTTTACCAAGATAAGGAAAGTTATTTATACATTTTAACATGCAAGGTATTTGCCAAAGAGTAAATTTAAGTTTCTGTTGAAATTAATGAGAATTCTGGTTCATAATCACTTATGTATGTTTTGATTAGTGAGAAGTCCAACATTTCCTGGTACTAACATCTACAGTAATGCATAGTTCAAACTTTCACATACAATTAGAGATATTTAATTAGGGAAACAAGTATAACATTAATTGAGTTTTCTGTATCCGTTATCTGGTTTCCATAAATAGAAGCATTAAAACTGTTTGTTCAAAGAACATTTTAAATTTTTGCATATATCCAATAGCAATATCTATTTAAAACCCATACAAATGTAGGGAAATAAAAGTAGAACACAGGAAAGCTTGAAACACAGTAAATACTTCATTGTGGTTTTTTGGTTTGCTGAAAAGAATAGGCAAGAGATATTGATTTCAAAGCATAATACCCTCTTACTCTATGTAGTGGCACTCATTGGTCTTGATTCACTGTTGTACTGCATCTTAAATGAGAGTTTCTGGTGCAAATAAATATTACTTTACATCTGCAAATAAATAGTACTTTACATCTGTTTATTGCAAATGATTAAACAAACAACTGGTTAAACACAGGTTGCAGATACTCTGACACTCTGGAGTTGAGGACATGAGGACATGATCATCTTTTGACTTAGACACTGGAGTTGCTAGTGGTTGTGACAGATGCTTTTGATGAACTCAGAGGGAAAAAGCTGAGTGTCCATCTCATCCAGCTTCAAATCCTGATGACTTTCTTTCATTTGATCCTGTCTGTGTGAGCTGGTGAGGTGACTGCTGTGAGAAAACAGCAGTTGTCTGTGTGCATCTTCTGTGCATACCTGCATCAGAAATTACACAGCAGCTGGGGCAGGCCTTAGGCTAACCATGCTTCAGTGTAATGGTGCCATCAGACAGCATCAGACAGCATTTGTTGCAGTACCACAGTGGTGACCAAGAGCCAGGAAAAGAAGTGGGCTCTCCGACTGCCTCACAGCTCGTGAGTGCTGCATAGAAACAAAGTAGTAAGTGTTTAGGCTACTTAAACCTACTTTTTGAACATTGTTATCTGCAGTTTATGACAGTGGAGCTTCACTGAATCCTCAATGCATACCAAAGCTACGATTTAGCTTAGGTTTTCAGAGATGAAGACAAGGACATACGAAGATTCAAAGAAAGACCTTTTAGTGTTTCAAAAAAGAAGTAGATATCAGTGAGGTAAAAATGTTAAATGGCTACCTTTATAATTTTAACCTTTTTCTTCCCTTAAAATATTCCTAATTCCTTCTAAAAAAAAAAATCATTAAATTAGGACTTCTGGAGTCTTTCATGTTTTTCTCATTTGACTGTTTACTGTCTACCAGAGAACTGGACATATGCTCTAAATCATATATTTACTTTTTAAGTACTAAATGTATGCATATCCCTCCCTGGTAGGGAGGATTCTTTCTATTCCTTAGGTGATTCATTGTATTTTAGTAATAGCTCATTGTCAATGTCACTTTCAGCCAGTATTTTCAAACATGTTAGTACAATTCTTATTTCAAAAGTGGTCTAATTTTGTGCAGGTTGAGATGTCAGAAATTATTTAAATATACTTCTTACAACTTCTTTCAAAATCAAATCTCTGTACAGTACTCTTCTTATGTTGGTGAAGCGGTATACAGATGATGGGAACCCTCTATGAACAGCTGTAAAACAGTCAGAATGGCCATTTAACTAGGAAAGGGACCCAAAGCATATTTCCAAACTAATAGCAGTATAAATATTCAAACTTTTAGGAGCACAGAAATCTATGTTTCAGTGTAATCTTAATTTCCCTAGACATAAGGGTTTAAAATAATTTAGAGTCTAGTCTTTAGACAGTTGACTACCTTGTACATTGGAAATAAAGGACCTTTCAACATAGTTGGTAAAGAATTAGTGTCAGGAATGTTCTACAAGAAAAATACATAATTTTTTTTTCACAGGTAAAGGAGTATTAAGTGTTTACATCCACTTTTCTATGGCTTGTCCTTTGTTCATACTCCTCTCAGAAGAAAATGTGAACTTTATAAAGGAATGTTTTAAAAACATGTTTGTAATACATGTATGACATTTCACTGGGCTTTGAGGGGAGTTGGTTTAAGGAGGCAGCTTGCAGCTTGTCTGGAAAGGTGTGTTTCACATAATGACATTTTAGTCACAGTGAAAAATAAAATATGCTTTAAAAGACAAATAAACCTGTCAGCTAGTCAACACAGTGCAAGTGAAACAGCAAACAAATTATATATATAAAAAAATCTTTGTTTTTTTATTTTTTGGTGAGGTCCTTTTAAAAGATCAACTCATATGTTCTTATGGGCGGGTTTACCATTGCTTTGAATAATTTTAATCATATGCATGGGTGAAAAGCATGCATAAACCACAACTTCTCTGTTTTTTTTTACGTGGACTCTCCAATACTTATGCTTGTTGGACAATATTTTAAACATTTTCTTGAACTGTTTATTTTTTCTGTATCAGACATCCTGCTTCTTTCTATCAGATACCACTTCTCAATTTCAAATAAATAACTGCATGACAGAATGCAGTATAAAGCTCGTCCAATTTGATCAAACATTGCAGTTCTCTCATCTGTTGCTATCTTTCTAAAGCACAGGATGCTCTTAGCATTAGTGAGCCATAGTGTTAGATCGTTTATGATAAATAGCCACATATCAGTAAATAATGACTTCAGTTGGAAAAACCTGAGTTGAGGGATTTTTCATGTATTAATTTTTTTAAAATCTTAAATGTTTCATAAATGGGAACTTTCATGAGCAAGCTTGCTTAGTTGATTACCATATGTAAGTGGTTTAGGTGTTTTTTTCAAAAACCCTGTAAATGCCAAGTGCATCACCCTTAATCTATGGTGTTAATCCTTATAATTCTGGAATCTTATTACAGTCTTGATCTTGAAAAGACCCTAGTCAGACAGCTACTTATGTCTCTCAAACCTGAGCAAGGAATGTAACGTGTTTTCCAACCAAATATGGGTCCTTTTGCTGATTCACACAGAGATGACCAAGCCTATGGCTGTGAAGTCTTTATGCTCCTTATGTTAACAGTCTGAACCACTCCTTATCCTCACTGTTATTATGCATGGGGCATGAGAGTGATAATGTATTTTGTATCCTCTTTCTGCATAACTCTGTAGATATAACCAAGAAGTTTTGTAACAATTTTAATCTTTTCCTTTTCATGTTAAATTAAGAGAAAGTCAGTGTTGAAGCGCTTGTGTATTAAAATTGTTCTTTTGCCATCATTCATCCCATTCAGGAATAATCTTTGACTGTGAGGAACCTATCAGAGGTGTGATGTAGGCATGCTAAGAAAGTAACCACCAGTGTGACTAAGCACTATTCACCTCCCAGTTCTTTCCACTTGCTGTATGTGAAAGTTCTGTATTATTTCTGAAATTCATCCACGCATCTTATATGAATTCCGGGGCAATCAGTGTCCCTGTATTAAAGGAAGAAAATCTACTGGTTGCATCTTGCCCTCTGCTTAAGAGGTCTGAGGCAATCATTACCTATTATCCAGTAGTCCCACTAAGGCCAGCTGGAATTATTATTGTCTATCTCACATATTCATCACATGATTACAGTACACAGCAAATTATCATAATTTGCTAACAGTAACAATGTAGTCAAGCTGGATATCCATTATGAATGTGCTACATCTTACAAACAGTGAATATCCTTGTATCACTTTCTCTCCATAAATGTTCTTAATAAGAATCATCTATCTTACTGTTTCAAATTATAATTATTAGGACATAATTGGCCTGAATAATGCATGAACTTATTAGCTGTAAATGATAAAAGATACAGGATGCATAGTTATGGTTTTCCAGAAATATGTTTAACTTAAGGTTAAATGTAGAAATGTTGTTGTTTTCATGTTTTGATTCTGGCATCAAAAATTCATTTATTATTGAGCTTTGTTTGTCATTCCTTCACGTTCAAACTTTTTAGAATTCTGAATATAATCACAGAAGATATGTGTACATCTCTTATTGCTTGGCTGAGCACAGAAGACTTAGAAGCAGCCCTAGAGGAAAAAATCCACTCCCTTGATGCATTCTTTAAAATCATTAATGCTTTCTGGCTGCAGCATGGAAGCAGGTCGTGCTAGCAGAGCAATGTAATTAACCTTCTTTATAAATTAAATGTGCAAATGTGTAATGTAGTGCACAGAATTTGGATAGAATTATTTCTACTTCAGTGTAGGTTTAGTCGGGAAAAAGAATTTTCTAACAGCTGCTCTGTGGCTTGGGAATTTGAAACAGCTTTTACTCTCGTTAAACCAGCTATCAAGTACCTGGGGCTAAGATTGGCTAAATGTGAAATGTAGTCATATATTATTATATTCAGGATCAATATTTCAAAAGCTCTTTGAGAAAAGAAGGATTTGCCATTTTTTCTGTAAACCACACAAGAAGCATAGTTGGAAATACTTTTTTTTTTTCTTATCACATAGAGTTTAGCAGACAGGCTTCTCTGTGATGCAAAGATGGCAAAGAATAAATAAATTTTTCATGTAGCTATCATTAATTGGGAAGGCTCTTTAGCAATTGTGGAAGGGGAAAAAAAATCTTGCATAATCCATAAAGGTAAAATATGCCATGAAAAATAAAATAAAATTAATAGCTTATACGAAAGGTGAGAGATTGTTAACCATTTGTGCATTAATTTGCTAAAAGCATTCCCTTTTCTTCCTTTGCTGATGGACAAGGATGAACACACTTCATGTCTTTCAGAGAGAGGAGTTATTTCCTTTAGTAAAGAAATGTTGTTGTTCCTTTGTCTTTACATATTTAAAGCAGAGAAACAGGATGAAAAGGCAACAGATTGAAATTCAAGGAGCCTTACTAAAGAAATAATGGGCACTGCCAGCTATGGATGCCATCAGAATGCTTGTGTCCTGGGAAACTGCTGCATGTCCTGAGGCATGTTAAAACTCTCAAAGCAATGAACTCAGGGAAGTTCCCTACAGCTTCTGTAAATTGTTTTACCTGAAGGGATACATAGGACCCAAAACATGGGGAGAAGTTTCTAGGAAACAGAAGCTCTTTTATAACATGCAGAAAATTACTCAAAAATAACTGGATATGCTTTTTTTTCACTTACACTGTCCTGCGGTGGGAGCTGGCCAGGCTCCCATATGGGTTTGATTGTAGTTCAGCCTGCATGTAAGCAACATGAAAGCTTTCTTTTTATCAAAGACAAAAGGAAATAATTTGAGGATTTTGTGACAGAAGCAAAAGTACAGCTGGAAGAATGACAATATAGTTGCATAAAAGACTTAATCAGCAACTGCTAACCAAGTAGGGAACCAATGTAGCTCTTGGTGTGAAAATTCATATGGCAGCATTTTGACTGACTTCTATAGAAATCAATGATGTGACATGAAAAATTATAAATTATTCCTTCAATTATAATGGGAATTAATTTTCTTGAAAAATCCCTCCATTAGGCTTGGTTAATTTAATATGTTAAATGATAACTGTTGCGGGCTTTTATAAAAGAAACAAATTAAGTACACACTTAAAGAGAAATTTTATAAATACTTCCATCATTGAATGTAGAGGTAAAAATTTCCCCTAAAAACATCATGCAGGAATTTTTGACTTTGTGGGGCATGCTAAAAACAAGGGAAGGTTTGCTGATGGGAAAGTACTTAGTGTAGGATACCATATGATTTTAAGAACAGTTTGTATTTTTCTTCCCCTGTTACTAAACATTTAAAAGATTCCTTATTTTATCTTATTTCATTTTTCTTTCTTTTCCTTCCTGTAGATTTGTTCTGTGGTGTATGTGTAGCTTTTTAGGAGTCAGAGATTTTTCTCATGTGTATTTATATACATTTTACAAACTAATTACCTATGTTGTGGGACATGCAATTTACTGTTTCTTGAGTTTATAGCTAATATCAGAAAACATGTACAGCTTGTCAAAACAGAGTTTTGACAGAGAATTGAAACAGATAATTGAAAGTTAGGTTATGAATCAAATGTTGATTGATACTGACAGCAAGTTTAGGCTTGTTGTTTTTATACATTACATGGAGAACAGGATTGCAAAATAAAGAATGATATTGTGGTCACTGTATATGTGTAAAGCAGGATGTTACCACTGTTGAAAGTTACAGGCCAAAAACAGGTCAAGAAAAATTGAGGGACTGCATACTCACTGCTTTTATTCTTGCAGGGATGCAAGTCATACTTGATAAAGTATATTTGACTCCTTAGAAGGGAATTTTAGCATATGCAGAATACCTGCGACTAGTTGCGTCTGCCGTCTTTGACATATATATTTGTATTCATCTATGTGCATTTCTACCACTTTGGTCCTGTTGAGCTAGTTACAGTATCTTGAACAACTCTTTGTCATGCCATCACGATTGGAAATACACCCAAACTAACCGTGATTAAGATGTGTCAATATTTGAATGATAAATGTTGTAGAAATTGCAAATTATATGAATACCCAGAGGTATTCATCTACTGTCTCAGTGCAATTTTAGGGAGCTCTGAGCCTGTTTATGCTGTCTTTTGGATCAGCTAGTCTGTATCAATTCAAAGGGTCTGTATCAACTGTCATCCCATGATACCTTTCATAAATAGGATCACTAACCCCAATATGCTTCCCAAATAACAAGTTCTAATAACAGTCAGTCAAGCCAAATTCCCTCTGTATTCCAATGTCAGGTATAACATTCTTCACTTCCTCCTGCACTGTTTTCCCCTTAAACCTCATGAAAATGAAAGTATTCATGACTCTAAAACCTTATCAAGCCTTATTCCAAGCATAGTTTTTCATACTTTTCCCATTCTTCCAGGAGGTGTTGCAAAAGCTGACTTAAAGCTCACTGTGGACTGGTTTGCTATATGTCAAAACTGAGATTTCAAAATTATTAAGTTACTTAGCCCTCTTATCCATCACAATTAGAGTTAGAGACTCAAATATTTTCATGTCTAGACATATTGGTGGAAGATAGAGTCACTATTCTCACGTGGAAGATTATAGTTAATAATTAGGATTAAAGCATCAGCATGCATATTAGAAATCACGGCTGCAAAAGAACTCCTTGATCATCTGAATCTGCAGCAGATGCATAAACAACTCTTTGGTAGCTGTGTTTACTTCTATAAACTGCTTCCTTTTCTTTAAAATGAGGTGTATAGGATACAGCAGTTCATAACAAATGTCACTTTCATGGCAGAACAGCAGTTCTGACTGTAAAGGTGAAAAAGCAGCTGAAAACAATAGCTCAGTCAAGCTAAATGGAAAATTAACAGGTCCAATTCTAAGTTTTGACTGTATCTGGATGTTGTAATACCAATTCTGCATTTATGCATTAGTATGTATACTAACATAAAGGCATTTCTCTCCTTCCCAGAATTTCAGATGTATTACTTTCTATGTCTGTATGGCTTTGCATCATAGAATTGAATAAAATCCCACAGTTCAAGGGCCAAGATCCAGTTTAAGGGCCAGCTCACTTGGAAAGCAGGTAGTCTGAGACCATTTAGAAATCTGACACAGAAAAAATAGCCTTCTTTGAAAAGCAACAACTGAGACTTACCTTCCTGAGCTCCTCTGGAGGCAGAAAATCTGTGGAGTTGACAAGAAAACAGAATGGGGCAGTTCAGATGTTGCAGGGCTTCTGTCACTCTACAGACTCTTTAGAACAGCCCAGAGACTGGAGGCAGGGGTAAGAGAGGGCTGAAAGAGATTGCCAGTGTTACAGGTCGAATAAGAGCCACCTAGTAAAGAACATACCGTGAGAATGAGCATGACTCCTTGATGCAAAATGTAAGCTAAGAAATTATCCTGTGTACGTGCGACATGGAGGTCAATGGGGTGATTAAAATGGTAATCAGATCCTGTAAGCAGAATTGAAAAGTTCCTTAGAAAAGGAAATCAATTTACATAGTTTGCTAAATTTTCAGTGTTCTTAATATTTGCTAAAAATATGTTTCAATCATAGCATGTTTTATTGTCAACATCTTATTGTAGGAGTACTCTACTCATCCATGAGTTAAATATATAAAGAATTTCTTAGGCTTTCCAGCCAGGTCTTTAGTAGATCTGGCCAAGTGTTTTTCTATGTACTGTGGCTCCTGCTGTAATTTGTTCCCTTGTGAAGGAATTTCAGTAATTCTCCTTCCATTTTTTAGAGGATGATATGTTCTTATTTTGTTTTATCTGAGTTCTATCTTTGATAGTAATGTGATTCTGAATTAGTCTCTGACCTGATTTAGAAGCATCTGGATTTTCTTAAACCTTACATAATTACATCTTATATATGTACTTCTCTGTAAAAGGAAGCTGAATTCCAGTAGAATATGTTATATCAAAGTTCGTAAGCATTTTTGCTCTTTCAACATTACTTTCTGTTATGCATTTTAATCAACAAACTTCATGTTCTTGGTTTGATTACCACAAAAAAAACCAAAACCACTTAAAATTCTGTCATTTCTGTAATGGAATATATTCATAAAATATTTTTTGCCTAAAATGTAACAAATATGAACAAAATTTAATGACAGTCTGAAGTGTCAAAGAATGAACGGCATAAAGGATTTGTATTTTGAGGAGAAATCGAGCCATTTAGTGGTTCAGATAATAACAACTCCAATAGCAAACAAGCAGTACTATGTTTCTTGTATTTGTAAAAATATGAAATTCATTAGATTAAAAACGGGTGTTACCTATGAAACTCTTAAACATTTACTAAAACACTGCCTTATTTGGATACGTTTCACACATCTTTGTTAAAAAAAGGACACAAACAGTGGTGTCATTGTGATAGAATAGGTGATTGGAAAACAAAAACGCCAAGCAGTACTCTGTTTTTAACTATGAGCTTATTCACAGTTACCAAGTTTAGCAATCTATAAAAGGTTTAAATCATAGCAATACCCTAAATGCTTTTGTTATATTCTGTCATATATCAGTCCCCAAATTTCAATGAAAACCATCTACAACATGAAAAAAAAAGAGATTTTTTTTTATATTTAGGCACCTTGAGATGTTAAATTAAACTTTATTTTATACATATAACTTTTTAAAAATATTATAATGGGCATTTAGGGGAAAACATCTTGGTATCATTAGCTGTTCCTGAAAAAAAAAAGATATTATTCTAGGTGTATCATTCATATCACTGAGTACCTTGAAATTGGAGGGAGATGGGCATATTTATTAGGACAACATTGAAACTCCTGATTTTCTTTGGTGCTTTGAAGAACTGGCAAGCAATATGGTAATACAGAGTACAAAGTTTTTACTTCATGCTTGTTTGCAGTTATAACTCTTTTGTGAGATATAATGAGGTAGAATAAAAAGGGAAACAACTGCTGATACTTTAATAACCTGTCCTGTAGGACAGCTGGAATTTCAGAGCTTTAGGCCTGTGTATTATGCAAAGTGTGAAATTTATGAAGAATTTGCCTTTCTGCCTTCTTCTTTTATTCCTGCATTTTTTCTTCTTATATTATGTTCCTGTACCTTTCCAGTCAGGTACAGTCCATATGAAAAACTGGAAATTATCCTCCCTCCCTAAAATAGCATATTATATGATATGCTGTTGTGCTAGTCATAAAGTCCTTTGCTTAGATTGTCATCTACAGAGGTTTGTGTACCTTTTGAAGTTCTCTTAGATGTGGAAATGCTTCACATATCCTGCATACTTAAGGTAAAAGAATTGGATTTCCACTCCAGTCTCAGCATTTATTATCGTTGCATACTTGCAGAGAAAATATCTCCACAATCTATCAGGCAACCTCTTGCTACAGGTATGTCAATCAAAGCCAAGAAAATAAAAACTGTAAAAGAAAAGGTTCATTTAACTATATTGGCATTCCTTTGATACTCTTCAAGGCCTTTAATATGTGGCCAAATTAGTATCAACAGAAGCGACTCTTGAGAGGATTCTGCATATTCTTCATGAACATGATACAGATGTGATTTGACATGTGAACTCAAAATAGTGAAAGGATTCTATATTCTTTTATTTCTATAAGAAGTAAAATCAGTCTAACAAAAAATTGCAAAGCAGAGGAGTCATTACAAACAGGCTACTTGGGGTTGTCCTTTGAAAGGATTGGGAAAACAGATTGGCACAGAGCACAAATACATCAGTCACAATTTTTTTGAGTAGAGTTTTTACTGTTTGTAAAAAGATGCCTTCTTTGATAGCATGAGTAAAGACACAGTCTTGCTTAAGGCAGAGGGTTTGCTTCTGTAAAGCCCAACAGTACAAATAGGGGGCCAGAGCTGTATAAAACTAAATAATAAATAAATAAATTTAAAACAAACAAGCTAACAAAAACTGCAAACAAAAACAAACAAACAAACAAAAACCGAACAAAAACCCCACCAAAATGAAAGTGGAACGGAGAAGAAAATGTGTGATTGTTTAACTGGGATTGCCATGTAAGACTGGCCTGGACGCCATTTTACAGTACAGCCCCCAACAAACAATTTCTACAGTTTCCCCTTCAGTTCAACATAGGTCTTGGAGCTCAGAGTGGGAGACAAGATCCAAAATTATCATTTCCAACAACTGTTCTAGTAAACCCAGTTTAATAAATCTTAAGGATTCTGGTTTTGATGTAAAGTGCACATCCAGGGAGTTCAGAGTGCTCTGTCAAAGCAAGTTTTACAGAACAAATAAAGGTTCTAAAAGAAAATGAAACAGAAAAGAATCAAAACTTTTAATTTCAGATTACTTTGGTGTTGTATATCTCATTTTGCATCTGCATAGTGAGGTTACTATTATACTGCGATACATTAGTGAACAAGATCACATTAAACATGCAAAAATGAAGGGTAAAAAGAAAGATCCCATGTAGATTCCATCTGCAAGGGAAGAATGGTGTTAAGTAGGACCAGTTAACTAGAAGTGATTGGAAAGCTCCAGTAAAAGTTTACATCTGTCAAATCTGAATGTAACAAAATGAAGACAGGAAAAAGAGAGAATTGTAGTCATATGTATGAATTGTACTCATATGTATGAAAAATTGCAAAGAATCACAGAAGTTGAAAGACAAGCCTATTTTGGGTACTTGGATATACAGAATTGAGAGAGTTCCTCACTTGATTTCTTTCTCCACTATTGTATCTTCTGTTTAGGTTTCTGTGTATCCTTGGGCTTTCAGAGATTCAGTTTATTCAATAAAATAAATAATACAATGCATTTCTAACTAGGAAAATTACAAGGATGTAAGTGTATATTTAAAGCAGTGAAGACAGATGTTAAAGACACAAAGTGGTAGAAGTTTCAGGAGCTTTACAACAAAAATTGAGACATACTAGTTGCCTTTTCAAACTCAAGTATATATAGAAACTATAAGAAAATTTGAGAAGTTCATTCTTATGCACTGGTGACCTTGTTTCCTGTAGTAAATAAAAACTTATTTTTAAAAAGATAATTAAAAGATTATTTAAAAGGATAATTTTAAAATTAGATTGCAATGATGTTGCAGATATAAACTTTAATAGAATAAAAAGAGATTAAATGTTTTGCTGAGAATCTGAAAATGCTTTAGGGACAATTTCTGTCCTTATCCTGCACACACAAAAATAATTGGCAGAATGTAATAGAGTTATTTTCCATGTTGTAAGCAACATATTAGATCTTGTGTTATTTAAGAAAAAGTACATTGTAAAGTAATGCTGTAAATATTGCATGGTGTTGTTCTGATCCAGTGACAATGTAGGTACTACGAAAAGGAACAAGAAAAATTGCCTTTTTAAGGACTATTAATCTGCCAGCTTTCAAAACTTTCAATATTTGAAGCAATATAAAGCTGTTTTCTCATCCTTTAAACAACTTCTAGCTTTGAATATTTGGTTTTGTTTTTTCCAGATTTAACCTTTTACTATTTTACTATTATTTTAAGTTGCCCACTGATTCTGCAGCTACTTGTGCAATAAGAGAAAAGAGAATTTTTTCTTTAAAAAAATTAATAAAATCCTTCATCTGGGTCTGAGATTGTCTCTTTAGATAGTATTTCATTCCTTCTGCTCTTGTCAACATCCACTGAGATGGATTATGAAAAATGCCTTGCTACCGTAGTAAGACTTTTTATAATGAAGAGAAAGATTCTGATCAATAAACTAATTACTTTTTGCTCAAAGATTAGGTTTAAAATATCTATGAGATTTAACTTCTTTCTGAGGCTAAAATTCTCTATCACTCTTTTTATCTTTGTAAATAATTCTCCAAGATTATGAATTTTATTTGTGTTGATTCAGTGACATTCAGCAGATATAATGAGTATTATTCCGTTGTCAGTTCATAAAGGTTGAGACTCTCTGGTTGTCTATTAAGAATATACATGTAGGTGTGCAGCTCATACTTCCTATGTCTCTTACACAGGTGGTTACATGTATGGATATGATATCATTTACAAGTATCTTTTTAATTCTTTGCTGTGGTGCACATAGATACATGAGGTGAAATCAACATTAAATTTTTCTTCTATTCTTCACCACTTAAGTCTCTGAATATTCATGTGCATGCACATTACTTGTATTTTTTCTTTTTCCACAAGGAATTAGATAAAATATTGTTGTTTTGTAGTTGTGATTTATAATCATTCAAGAAGTAGTATTCTACTAGTCCATGTTAAACTATTACTATATCATTATATCAACAACAGTTGTTCTTTCTTAACAGCAGATATTTGAGTAGACTTCAAAATTTTTTCATTTCCATTTCCTTTACTTCCCTGAGTTAATGAAATATTTCGCATGCAATCTTCTAATTTACCAAAAAAATCTAGCTATAGAATAATATATCTTTTTAGAGTTTATCAAGACTTTCATAATAAATTCAAGGTAAAGTATAAATCATTTTCAAAATAATGTCTCTACAGCATTTTATTACACCTAAAAATATTTTGTGCCCTTTACGAGCTTGTTTTGTTGGGTTTTTTTTTTGTGTGTGCTTCTTGACACCAAATTGTACTACAGAATGACAGAAAACCTCTGATCAATTTTGTACGTAATGAGCCATTCTTTCTATTGTCTCATATTATAGAGCTGAATTTAAATAGTAGTCAAGAATAGCATCAGATGATAACGGTGTCCGCTCATGCTTAGTTATTACTTTACTTTCAGAGACAAAGGAGAAATAGATATTTAGGTTTCTGGTATTTAATCGTTTAATTGGAAAATTGGAAAAGTACCTTAGAGGTCACATTTTGTCTGTATATAAAATAGCTTTAAAATGTCTCCATAAAATATCAAATGATCCTGAACCTTTTCCTGTTTCTATGACAACCTGACTGTGGTATAGTAGTAGAATTAGAGGTCCTCTGAAGCTGCCAGTGAATTTATTAAATATTTTGTTTTAAGCAGGGAGGATGACACTGGTTTTTACCACATGAACTCTTGGACCATTGTTTTAGTCTCTGGTTTTAAGTATGCTGCTTTGTAGCATCTTGGGTATTTTGGTATCAAACATAAAGGAAGATTAATAAAGTTCAGCTCGTGATACTCTGTGCGTAGAAAAAGTAGTATTTTCAACTTTATTTAAATAACACAAAATCAGTTGCCCAGACGCTAACAGTTGTGCGTTTCTTCACATGAGGAAAACACTTTTTTGAAAGACACAGCTACTTTTAATTCAATTTTATTTTGTGAGGAATATGTAGTGATTCTTCAAGGAGAGCAATTACCTGCAGACAAACTTGGCAATAACGATTTTTTCACTTGTTTTAATATGGCTTTACTCTGAAACATTTTTGGTTCATGGTTTGTTTTGTTTTTTAATCCTGCTTTTATGAACACTGCCTTAGTCAAAGAAGTTAATATTATTATGCAGTCTCTATGGAGAGCCAAAGGAAGAGAAGCGATATTAGGAAGCCACATAGCTGCCAGGCCTCTAATGATAGCATTGCTTTTATTGAAAACATAGTGTGAAGACTCAGGACACCTAAATGACAGCACAGCTGTCAAACATTTTTTCTTTACATTGAACTTTGCAACATGGGTTAAAGAGTGAACCTGATGGGTAGTTCCATTAGAATTTACTGTCAGTTCCACTCATTTTTATTTGGGGTCTAATGGTAAATCATCCCTGTTGCATTATTTCCCCCACTTTCTCAGTGCAGAAGTGAACAGACTAAGAACTGTTTGTGTTTCAGTCCATCTATTGATGAATTTTTGAGGTAAAGCAGTAAGACTAATAATATACTCTAACTTAAATGTGTACATGAAGCATGCAGAGAGCAAATCATATCCACAGTAGGTGAAAAATGAGAAAACTTTATTGCATTTAAAGCTTGAGTGTTCCCAGGACACAGCAAATTTTCCCAAATTTTCTGAACTTTAAAACCCTTGCTTACCAGGAACAGAAGAGTGTTGCTATTCTGCTTTTATTTTGTTTGTTTGCCTCTCCCAAATTCAGCTTCACTTTGACTAGATTGGCTTGGGTCAACATATATTCACACTAGATCATTACAAACTGGATATTTAATTTCAGTAAAATTAAAATAAAATGTTCAGAAAATACCAGAGGTTTCTGTTACCAGTGCAGCAGGTTTGGTTCTGATGAGTGACATTTCTATTTTAGAAGGTAGATGAATGGCTTAGCTCTAAACAGGTAGCCATAATACTTGTACATATCCAAGGTAATTAAAATATAACAAAGTTTGCTTTTAAGAATATCACATGAATGACACAAGGTTATAATCTGATATACAGGCTACTCTAATCATAAAAGGTTGTAAGCAAGCCATTTTAAAAATAATTCGTATCATGTGTAATTTCATGACCCGTGTTCATTTCCTTGAATGAAGCTACTCAACATAACTTCTGTCATTGCACATTAATCAAAATGTGCCTGTGATTAAATTGGTGGATTGTGCAAGTAAATGTTCATATTACTGAGGGTGTTCGTCACTGTTTTCAATCTCTCAGTTCATTGGGAACAGGTAGATTTATCTCTGATAATGAGTTGCAGAGGGTACCAAATTCACTCTCTAATTCACACCAAGTTATGGGAGCAGAGACAAGGGAATAACATTTTGTTAAGACAATAAATGTAGACAGTGGCAGAAGTTAAATGTTTAGAGCTCTGGCCTACTCCCAAATATGTCCATAATGCTAATGGCTAGCTAATTCAGTGTTTTGTCTGCACTGCCAAAGAACGGCAATTGAAGGGAAAATTAAAGTTAAAATAAGAACAAGCTCATCAAGCTTATGGAAAGATCCTTTAGCCAAAGAATGGCCATTAATTTATTAGAAATAAGAATGAAGATGTCTGACAGACAGAATCTACGTACTATCTGTGTAATATCAAGAAAATGGTTCAGACCATGCATCTCTCAAATCTAACAGTCCTTCAGATTAAATAAATTCATAGAATCATAGGCCCAAATTTCTAAAGAATACTTTCATTTTCATTATCCAGCCCAGTCCTACCCTGTCTTTTTAACTTCACAAACACATCAAGGAGCTCTTAAGAGCTGGGGAAAACTAGAGCAGTATTATTGCTTCAGACAGAAAGTTCATTGCTGATGGGTAGAAGCTTTCCAGAGTTTTGAAGTTGCTTTTCTCAAAGAAGGGTAGAGCAGCATTAGTCCTTCAGGGTACAGCCTAAACTTTTGTGTATTGTGTTTGCTTATTGTCAGTAAAACAAAGGTGTCAAAGCAATGTACAGGTCACTACAAAATTCTCAGTTTTCATGGAGGGATTTTGTCTCTAGAATGAATTAGTTAGAGATTGCTTAAATAGGAAATTTTCTTCCTTCCCAAAGTCCTGATCTTTTGTTGAAGAAATGCTGGCAGCTATCTCTTCTAGAAACAGAAACTCAGATTTAAGGAAATATCTTGATTTACATGAAATAGTGACATCCTTTGACACATGCCACAACAATACAAACTGGTGTCATGATTGTAGATAATTTAGACTGGCATCGGGGAAGAATATATGAAAATCTACAGTAAAAGTGTTAACCGAAATGTTAATATTAAATGATGAAAGCAAGTTACCCCATTATTGATCCTGCAGAAGCCATAATTTTCATAATATGCACAGTGAGCTTATGTGTACATAAATATCTGCAGGTTTTGGGCTTGCCAGGTGTAAATCAAGGCAGTGAGCATTGGGTATTGCCAAGTTATAGGTATAATTCACCATATGGTGAACTATATAATTGACAAGGTATAACACAGCACTATTACTTACAAAGCAAATTTAGTTGTAAAAATGGAAGTTCTCTGAGATAAAATATGAAATCATATTAATAAAGGATTTTCCATAAGATTTTCAAATATAACACTCATATTGAACACAATGTTGTTACATTTTCTCACACATTTTGATAAAGTCAAAGTTAGGAGGGGAAAAAAGAATCCCAAAACATACCATTCCTCTAATTTTTTTCAATATTCCAAAGCGTTTAGATCAATTCAAGTCCTCTTTCTCAGGTATGGGGCAAATATCTCTTGCCAAACTGAGTTTAGATTTATCATGCTAAACAAAATTAGGCATATAAAAAGAAATTTTCATGTGACTTCCAACATAATAAGGAACCCATGCAGTCAAGCTTACCACAACCTAGAACGATTAATGATGATAAAACTAGGAAAAAGAGAAGATAAGGAAAGAAGAAATACAAGAAATAGTTTGGGAACTAGTAAGAGACACGCATACATAAAATTGTTTAGATTTGTAGAACTGAGGATTAACTTTTGTGTTTGTTTCTTTAATAATCCAGTTGGTCTAGAGTGAATTGTTTCTCAGGACTTTGTTTTCTGGCTCTGCTGACATCAAAGATCATGCCAAATGTTTAAATTGTATGAACACTGCACATGGAAAGTAGTTTGTGGGATATCCAGCATAGTAGAGAAAGATGAATTTTGGAAGCATTTATGTGAATCTTGGCTTACTGAAGTACAATTTCACCTTTGGCTTTTCTACAGTCTTTACCAATAAAAAAACAAAGGCCACATTAATCATTTTTTTTTGTCTCTTAAAAGAACCAGCAGAAATTTTAGCTTTATCCCTGTATTTTCTCAAGAGGCAGAATGGAAAATTCAGTTATACTTGCAAAGCTTTTTATTTTTCCCGGGAAAGAGAAAGGAGGAATAAATGTTTTCCAGGAGCAGTGAGGAACAATGAATGTCCAAGGCTCAAATAAATAAAATGTAGGCATTTTTTGGGGTTTTTGTGTGTTTAGGTTTTGGGTTTTTTGGTTGATTTTAGTTTTTTTCTAATTGGCTCTTTTTTTTGATGTATTTTCAGCAGCATCATATAAGAGAAGCAAGATAGAACTTTTTATTCACAGATTAAAACCACAGCTGCAAAAAATTGATAGGGTTTTAAATTGATGGTTACAGCATGAAACAGATAAGACTTAAATTCTATGGTTATGCTGAAATTCATGGAAAGGACTTTCTTTAATTGTCTGAAATGATGAAATAGAGATTGCTGAAACTGACAATAGATTATGTTTTCCTCCAGATATAAACGTGGCTCATTTCTGCCCATTTGACTTCTGTTTAGTCTTTATTGCAGAATAACTCAGTCATTTTCAAAAGATTGAAGTGCTTGTTAAATTAACCTAAACCATCTGAATGTTGTTTTGTTGGACCAGGGTTCTAAGCCTGCAAGCACCATCTTTGAGGGGGAGACAGTGTGATCTTTTGAGCTTATGCAGCCATGCTATTCCTGCTGAAATGACCAGCGATTCATTCCAAGGAAAAGAATGGTTTTTTGTGATATGGACATAAGTCATCTCAGTAGCAGAGCTCTGCATGAGGAGGAAGGTGCTATTGGGTGGCTTTTACTTTCAGTTATTCATTTGTTATGTACCTAGTCTGGATTTCTGACAGGGCCTGAAAGATAGGAGAATATGTAAAGAGGAATTTTGGGGTTGTCAGCAGGGTAAGCAAATTTATTTTAAGATTTGTAATAACACCTATTATAAGTGGATTATGTTGTGTGAATTACAACTGCCCTATTAGCTGGCACTGTTCACATCCTAAGTTCATGCTTGGTGGCAGTTGCAGCAGAAGGGCCAGCTATGCATGACAGTGTGCAAATGAGACCAGCTGCTTGGACATCACCTTTCTCGAACAGCTGGTGTGCATTGCCACTGGGAGAAGGCATAATCGAAGTGGGTAACAGGGATATAGATGTCCTTTATTGAAACAGTTTTCCTGCCTGACTTTTCTGTTCCAAAAGCCTGTTCCTGCCATAATGATCATATGTTGTTCCAAGAACTACTAATGCAATGCATTGACATAAATTGAGTAAAGAATAGTGATATTAGTATACAAACACTTTTAATAAAGCATTTTTAAAGCCATCCTTTAATGATCTTAGGAACATGTCATTTTATAAAGTATGCATGTGTTTAATGATTTCTAAGATGACTTCATGATTTGGGGAGTATAATTCATTATTTTTGTCATGTGGGCGCATGTAAGAGTGGGTGGACCTAGTTATACACGTTTTCATCAGCCATGAAGCTCAGCTAAAGAATGCAATTGCAGTATGCTAAATGAGTAAACTAAAGTGGAAGTAAGAAGTATGGTTATTAATAGCAGTAGTAAAAGAGTTACTGATCAAGCTTCAGGCTGGTGGATTTTAGCCTAGGTTGTATAGGACTTATCTCGTTGATTTTGTTATTACCCATGCTAGCTAAATGCATGCTAGCATGAGTATTACTGCTTGCTCTGTCTTTGTTGTATGATTATAGCTCAAGATGCAGAAACTTGTTTATAGTCCTAGAAAGGCAAAACTCAAACACGCAACAAAGTAAGAGTAAAATTGAATCCTACAAAGCGTAAAGATACACAGAAGCAAGTTTTCAAGTTAGTTATAAGGGGTAATACCTATCATTACAGACAAACAAAAATCTTAATTTAGCTTTTTTCCACATCTTCGTTTGGCATTTACTCTGTTTTCACTTTCACTTACTACATTGGCAATGTCTGGGCTCAGTATTCCAAGGCTGCCTTTCACTTCTTTTTTCCCAAATAAGCCAGTTGTAAGTTTTCTTTTCATGGCTTTTAAAATTCTCTTAATGATGGGTAAAATACCAACAGACCAACCAAAAAACATTGTTGCAAAAAATCTTTTTAACAGGCTGATGTGATGAATACACAATGTTTCAAAAATGTTTACAAAAATCTGCATATTATAAAATGAGCATTCTTGAGCTTCTGTTCAAACCAAAGCAATTTTGCATTGTGATCATACTTGGAGAGTCAGTTAGAATAAAAAAAAATACTGCATGAAGGATTTAACAAAAGGCTTGGGCAATGATCTTGCAAGCACTTATAGACATGATTGGATTTAGGGAAGTGACTGATTCAATTGATTTCAAAGTATCATGAAACCGTACATACAGAGCTTGATATAAGATCTTTTGAAGTCAGCATAAGGGGGAAAAAAAGAGAATCAAGCCTTTAAGTTTTTCCAGGTTTTTTGTTAATATATGAAAATAAATTATAAAGTTCATGAATTTTCTTACAGGTAGCAACTGACAAACCCCATCTCCATGTCTGGCCTACAGTCAACAACATTGTCCCTATTTCACTTATATCTAGTAAAGAACTTGTTTCTTAATAGGCATGTATCTAATAGTTAATACTTTTTTACCTGTAACTCCTAATTACACATATACCTTCGTGTACCTGATTTTATTTTAAAAGAAACATGACCTAAATATTTATACTCTTCTGTAGATAGCAGGTGTATTTTACCAGCAGCATTATGCTATCTGGCATATTCTCCAGTGAATTTTGTAATATTCCTAGTGTCAGTTTTTTAGGCTATCTGGTGTCTGATCACCATTTAACACATACTTAAAACAACAGTTAAAACTGAGTTTTTGCTCTTCAGATAAACAGCAGCTGTATATTTAATTGACATGAGCTATTATCTCCTGAGTTGCAGGGAAAGCACCTGTGTCACATGGCTTACAACTAGATTGCAAGGTGGATTTCAATGGTACCCTCTCTAAAGAAATACCTTTGATATTTCACACATTTGACATGATATAGTCATATAAGATATCTGAAACCAGGGCAAGTCTTAATTTTAAAATGTAAATCTACAAAGTTTAGTGTGAAATACTCTTATTATTTATTTCAAAGAAAAGCTATCTTAGTAGAGCAAAGTAAATTCACAATACATGTGAATTGCTTCCATTTTTAATACCACAAATAATTCATATTTGAGACAGATTGCTGAACAACATAATTGAATTGGAGAACTCTTGAGGATTCATAAAAGAAATGCTTGAGAACTTCCACAGTTATATTAGCTATATAACATTTACATAAACCTGCATATTCAAGATCATGCACTGCTGGAAATTAAGAATGCCTTTCTCCTAAGCTGGTTCTTTCATAGCTGATAGTTCAGAAGTAAAAATCTGTTTTGTCCTCAAGAGATGACTTTTCAAATGTTCTAAAGTGGTTGGTTTGCTAATACAATCTAGTATAAACCTTCCTGTTATTTAGCTAAATAATACATTTACAGGAATAAGAACTATGATTTAGGGGGAGTTTTGAAAGTGAAATCTGTGAAAAATCCCTTTTTCTTGGATCTGAACACATCAGTTGGTGAAAATAGGATTTTTTGACATAAACTCCACAATTCTTTTATTTCAGGACCAGCAGATTTTCATGAACCCTGTCATTTGGTTCATAATTTTACAGACCATTTCAATTCTTCTATCTTCATTTTAGTACTTGTATTAAAAATAATCTAAGCACTAAAAACAACAAACTCCTGACACCTTAACTGAGACTAAAGTTTGGAATAAATTTAGATTAGGACTGCAAGCGTATTTCCACATCACACATTGGGCATGTTGTATATGGAGCTATGGTTTTATGAAACTCCAGTAATTTTGTAAGAATTGTCTACTTCGTTGATTTAAAACAGGGGAAAATGTAGTTTGCCCATCAAAATGGGGATCCAGCCAGCCTGTTACCTTCTGTGAGAAACCCATGATGCACTGCTTTTTAAAACAGCTGGTTTAAAGAACAGAAACAAATGCTATAAAACAAGATGTTTATAACAAGTGGAGAAATTTTCTATATATGAACAATTTAAAATAATACCATTTCTTATATTATGTTCCATATATTAACATTCTATAAACATACACAGCTTTTTTTAAACAGCCTTAACATGTAGAACCAAAATCTAAACACTCTGCTCAGTATTCTTTCTGCCACAATTAAGCCATTGCAAATTGAACTTCTGCATTTACTGTTGCATTTTTAGTTCAAAGGTTATTATTTCTTTCTTAATTGAGTTTTACTGGTTTTGCATAATTTGCATTAATTACAGTAATTAATGGTAATATTACTCTGCTGAGCACATCTTCTCTGTCGTGTACCCAAAAGTTGAGCTAGTGACAAATCATTGTGTGTATTGGAGAGGACAGATAATATAATATAAATAGCTTGTAAAAACTGCTTTTAAGTTTGTTAGTGACAAATTTTAGTGGGGACAAATAATTAGAAATATTATTGCAGCAAAAAGAGCTTTACAATTCCATTTGCTTCTGCCTTCTACATTGAAAAATAAATTAATTTTTTCATAAACCATAATACTTTAGCTGCCCAAGATCTATATTGAGTACTGATAGACAGCTAGAATTGAAGACACATAATGTGTTTTCCATATATTTTTCTCCACAATGTGTTCACAAAGGCTTAAGAAAGGAATAGGTAATACAGATATAAATATGGTTTACCCGACATCTTGTTGGATTAGCATGTAGCAATAAAGTTAACATGTATGTATTGGCATGTCTTAATCCTTATTTATATGTACCAAGCCTACCATAACTAAGTACATTCAAAGTAATAAACCCGCAGACATCACAGTCTTATCAAAGAGCTTTTGTATGTAGCCAGATGGAAGTTATTTCTTAAAATCTAGCAAACCTTTTGAACACGTCCACACAAAGTTGCCACTTTAGTCAGATTCACCCCTCAATACATACTTGCTTTTGCTTTTTACTGTATAAGGCATCTTTTAATTCCTTCCATTTGCAATTTTGTAACATGAAAAGAAACTCATTAGAATACTTGGGTGTTGATTATTTGTACTAGGATCCTGAGAGGGCAGAGGAATGTTGAAAAAAATTGAAAATCAAACATATGAAGATAATGAAGAAAAGCAGAATGTAAATGAAGTGGCTGAGGAGAAAGGATATGTACAGGATATGTGCAGCTAGTCTGAGTGATGAATAATAATTAAAGAAGACAGGTAGTGAGGTAAAGCAGAGGCTCATAAACAGTCAATTTTTAAGCAGGTAATGAAAGTTGAATTGAAGTCACTTAAACAAATCTAGAGCCTTGTTTTCTTTTTTAATTCAGTTAACATTTTTCAACCCTGTTTTGGAGGAGCAGAATATACAGTCCATGGATCCAGGAGGGTATAAAATACCATTATTTTGAAGAATTCTTTTCTAAGCCTTCTATACAGCTTCTCAAATATTTGCTAAGCTGTTACATGGCAGTCTGTGCCAGGAGAATTTAGGGATTTTGATTATATTTTCCTGTTATTTTTCTGTTACAATGTCGTATTAGTATCTTAGCAGTATGTTAGCTGTGTTTCATTTTCTTGATTCTCCTACAGGCTCCTTCTGCTGCTTTAAATATTTAAAACAAACATACTACCTTGGACACATTTTACGTGATTGTTTTATTCTATTCAGGAAAAAAAACCTATTGTGTGGAAAAATTTTGTGAAGCTGGTTGTAGCAGCTAGAGCCAAGCGTGATGGGAGCAGGTGCTCTACAAGCTTTTCCATACAGCTCTGCCAACAGAGCTTGCTTTAGTCCAGCCAAGCTCTTGTCATCTCATTACTGGCTGTCTCCTGGGCAGCCTGACAATTGGGCCAGCTTTCTTTTACGTTGATAAAGAGCAAATTGAACTAGATTGCAACTGTTTAATTCATTTCACTTGTGAAACACATTCATGTGGACTTTTAAAGGGTGTTGTCATGCCCCCGAGGGCAGCAGTAGGCCTTAAATGACCTGATTAGTCTCACCTGCTCCCCTTTCCATACACCCTGCCCTTCATCTAGAGTATCCATTTGAGCTTAGATCTGGGGTCCTGCTCCTTCCCTGGTCTGTGTCATAGGTGTGCCTGTCTCTGTCTCCTGTGTAGATCACAGACCTCTACTGTAGCTTTGCGTCTAGCCCTGCCACCTCCTGCTTCCTTTTAGGCTTCCCAGATGCCCCTGGCCCTTCCCCTCACTGTGTCTAGGATGACCTGCTACGCTTGGGCTCTGTGGAGTGGTGCCAGCTGATGAGGGTACAGCCTGCATTGCAGTCACCCTTGCCTCCTGCTCATTCTCCTTCATGGAGCTGCCCGCCCTGCTTCTGATGCTTCTTGAGAGGTATGTCTTTACAAAGTATCTAAAACTTTCCTGTAGCGTACAAAAAGCTCAGAAATGCTAGGGGATTTATGCAGTCATCATTTCAATCTAGAAAAGTGGAAGAAACTTTCTATAGATAGATAATTGTAGCATATAATTTAATTTGTCGTCTCTTAGGTAATTTTAAATACGTATGCTTAAATGACCATCTCAGCATCACAAAAGTGCCCTGTGGCTCAGGGCAGAAGTTCTACCCTAATCCCCGTTTCCAATCTGCACAGTTTGTGAAGTGTATTCTTATAAGAAAACAGGCAATTAAAATTTGTTAGGGTTGATTTTAGAGATGGCAATGAGAACTCTTGCAGTAACTGTGTAGTTCAAGTTGTGTGTATTCACATCTACTGAGAAAACAGACATTGTAATGTAGGAAGAATAAACATTTTAGTGGCTTTAATGTAAAGCAAACTCACCTAATCTTTTCTCCTCAAACACTCGTGAAATCTAAACAAAGCAAATGCTAGAGTAAAAATTTCTTAAGTATCTGCTGTTAAGATAAGGTTGCATTGCCTTTTGGCTGCAAAAGGACACAGGCTCTAACTGATAAACATTCACTCTCTTTGTCTTCTCTTTTTCCATCAATACTTGCTTCCTGCAGCACAGTTCTTTTGAACTTGGTATATTTTGTGCTTGGCTATTAATTATTCCCTCAAGAACTTAAATGCCTTGGAATCTAAACATGCAGTTTTTGCTCAGTCTTAGAAAAGTTCATGTACTCAAGAAGGGAATCAAAAATTAGGGCAGTACGTCATGGCTAATAATTTTATCATTGCTACATATGTCTACTTAGTTTCACCTTTTGACACATTTAGTCTTTACAACAAAAAAACCCCACAGTGAAATAAAATTAATCTCCATGTTTATGTGGCCTTCCTGTATCGCTTCCCTCAACATCACTGGAGAGACTTCATCGACTGAATTATTTTCATTTTCTGTAAAGTTGTACATTATTTGCCTAAGAAAACACAGCCGAAAATCTTAAATGGTAGCAATTTCACACCTGCTACCCTAGATCAAAGTTTTGTAATTAGCACAAAAACAATGTTTCCAAACTCAAGTGTTCAGAAGTGCACTGTGTAGAGTCTCTAGCAGGTGTTCATCACAGGAGGTGCCTTAATGATAATTCTTAACTAGGTTCTTTTAAACCATTATATTTTGAAATCTCTTATCATTATTAATTTCATTTCTGACAGTACAGTTTACTTTATTTCATATGAGCCAATGCCAAATAGATGCAAATGCACTCAATTCTTTTTGTCTTAATTTTCTTTTGAAGATTTCAATTTTAATCAAAACTATCCTTTGTAAACCTTACCAATCTTCCATTTCATTCCCCAGAGGCCTTATCTGAGGTCCACTGTACTCAAAAGAAACTGTTTCACTGAATTGAAAGGCTTTGAATCAGCCTTCAAATGCTACTTTTAATGTGGAAAAACAAATAAACATCAATACTTTTTCTCTTTTTTTAACAGCACTGCAGTTGCTTTGAATGATGTGCATTCACTGAGACAATTCATTGCTTTGTTGAAGTCAGTTGTATGTTGAGTAATTGAGGACAGTGATTTATATGAGGTCAGAAAATAACCTTTAGTGTATCTCTGCTGTTCCATGTTGAACTGCTGAAAGTTAAACAGTAATTTTTGTATTTTAGTAGAATTTTACTGTAATCAAGAGCAAAACTGTATTTCAGTAGGAGATTTTTTTGCTTCATTTAAAAAAAAAAAAAAAAAAACACTTGAAGTTGCTTATAAACCTTGAGGAAAAAACCCTGCACTTATAAAAGCTTAAAAACCATGGCACCATAGTACAATGCCTGTTGCAGCATAGTGGATCTGCAGTTGTTGTGCTATATGTGGTCAACTTGGAGCAGCTGTTGTGCTAGAACCACACTTGCATAGAGAAAGCCCTACACACAAAAGTACAAGTAAGATACGGTGCATTTGAAAATACTATTATGCCAACATCATGTCAGAAAAATCCACTTCATATTCCATTCACAACACTTTTACATGATCCCAAGAACTAGGATATGACTGGCTTGGGCAATCTTTCTTTGTACAAATTTTATCCAAGCCACTTTTCGAAGCCTACTTCCATTACGTGGGAATACGATGTCCTACACGTTCAAGAGGATTCTATAACACACAGAAAGAAATTGAGGGTGAGACACAGAAAAAGCAGTGAAAAGCCATTAAGGCCAAAACTTGGCAAGCTTAATGTAAGACGTAAATAGTTTGCCTTCCTTTTATGTCTAAATGAGTATAATTACTAATTCACTTAGAAGCCTGCTGCCACTTAATCACCTACTCACAAAGTTATCGTTAGTATCATGCACTGCTACTTACCTGACACCTCCATCTCTTGCTGGAAGAAAATGAAAAAATAGATTTGAAACATCTAGAGAGCCTGCTGAAGTCATAGTAACAAAGAATGTGCCTTTAAAGATCTCTGCTGAGTTCACTGGCATGCTTGAAATGGAAGGATACTGCATGCATTTACAACATTATTTGATCTGCGTTTCAAGGGGATAACTACCTATCATCTGTTATTTACACGGAGATCAAATGTTCAGTTTGGCTGGTAACAGTAGCAGGCAGAGACTATTTTTAGTGTTAAGAGAATTTTTCTTTTTCTTTTTTTTTTCTTCTTTTTAAAACTCTGGTTTTGGAATAAAGACAGTATGGGTTGGAGGGTGAAGAAGATAATGATCACCTTTATATTAACTGTTTAACATGGACTGAAACCTAAGTTTTCTTTAAGTAAAAATCATTCTGCTAACCTGATAGAGGATGGGGGAGATACTTGAAAATGCCAGTGGCTGCCTATAGATACTTTGCTGTTAACCTCTCTGCAAAACATAAGATGCACACAATTAGGATTTTCCATAATTAAGTGCAAGTGGAATAGTTTAAAAATATTAATTATTCCTCTATCAGGTGAGGTCTTGCTGTGCTTCATTCTCTTGTTTTGAGCTCCTTCATAGTATCAGAGGAGCCTCTTCCATACCAAGTTCTGAACTTGAAATTGAAGCACAGTTTATTGCGTAATAACAGATTGTTATTAGAATTCATTGATTTGAGGATTCCAAATCTATTTCAGACTGGAATTTTAAATTGCATTGGAAAAGAAATAGCTGGTTCATATAATATGATATAAACATTTGTACTTTAATGCAATTTATGCATGATAAAAATTGACCAGCCTCCTGTCTCTTTATTTGCTGTTATTTTTGTACCATATCTGTGAAGCGTTATCAGAAGTCAAGAATGGACTTTTTTCTAGTCTGCTGTCAAGATTTGGGATTTGCTGTTGTGAGAGGTTACTGAACTTGGATGTTCCTTAGTTTGTTTTCTTTCTGGTTGTTTTTTTGGTGGTTGTTTTTTTTTAAATGATTTCCATTAGGAGAGCTTACAGAATCAAAAACATTGCTGAAGATAAATCTTTTATCTGTAAAAATAAGCTCTTTGCTTCTGAGGTTTAGGAAGCAAATTCTCCTGTTTTAACATGGAATTAATGAAACAGCAGTACTGGCTTTCGCATGTGAGGCTTGCCTTGCTTTTGTGGGGCTGACGGTCCCTAATCCTGAGTGGTGGTGCTTTCTGGATGGGTGTCCATGTAGATATGAATCAAATGCTTTTGCTTGCTGCTTTATCTGGTGGTATCTTCGGTGTTGGAGATGCATGTTTTTCTGGTTCTCTGTCTTTCCCTTTAATGTATACAGAAAGAAGTAATGAGTATTTTGGGGTCTGCTTGACAAAATGCAATACACATCACATTCCGGGATGAAACTACAGGATGTAAAGAACGTTTACGGAGTGCCTTAAAGCTATTTGATTTGAGTTCAGAATTTTAGTGGTCCACAGGGGAGAATCAGAAATGCTTTGTAGAGTCAGTCTTCTCCTTTATGTGTGCAGGCCAGTTTTGAAGTTGATTTAATGTGCAATAGAATAGCAAGAGAAAAATCTGACCTAGTTACAGAAGAACAAAGAAGAAATTAAGAAAATGTTCCATGATGCTTCCTGGCTCAAATGCTTACATTTAAGGGTGTGACTTGCCTGAAGCAATTAGCTTTAACAAGCTAAAATCCAGAATGATATTGCCAGCTGGAAATAGGTAGTTATTTGTGACTCTGAAAATTAGGCAATCAGAAAATCTTATGAGTAGGCCTAATCATGTAAATTACTTCTTCCATAGTAGGTCTGTGAAACTTGACAAATCAGGGGGAAGAGCAAAACAAATAAGCAAAGAAACCATGCTGCTTCTCAGAGATGCAAAAAATATGATTTATCACTCCCCAACTTAATCCTTGTTTTATCCTAAGACCATTTGCTTTTCACATTTTCCAATACAATATTCACTTCAGCATAATATTACTTCCAACATTATTTTGATTTTGTGAGGAAAGCCAAGAACTTCTATGTGTGAATAACTTCTGACATGTAGAAAAAATGCGTTTCAGGTTATAAAAAGTTTAAGAGGATATACCGGAGTTAGAACAGACTATTGATTTCTTTAAAGTCTTCCACTGAAATGAGCATTTCTTAAAAATTGAAAGCAGGGAAGTTGTGGATGCCCCATCCCTGGAGGTGTTCAAGGCCAGGCTGGATGGGGCTTTGACCAACCTGCTCTAGTGGGAGGTGTCCCTGCCCATGGCAGGGGGGTTGGAACTCGATGATCTTTCCCTTCCAACCCAAACCATTCTGTGATTCTATGATCACTATGATGTTCTATATCAAACTTGTCTTTTTCTAGCTTGAGCAATGGAGGCAAGTGTAATCATACAGGCTCTTGGAGACAGCTGCTGTGCTTTCGATAATCCTTTTGCTTGTTGTGACTCATGGGTGCCCCTGGCATGGGGTAGGGATGGTTTACAAGTGCAAGTTACTTCATTCTCTTTTGTTTTGGTTTACAGTGTGTATTTTTCTCCAGAAATTAAAGATAGAAGCTGATATTGTGGGTTATTGTATAGAAATCAGAATTAAATGGAGATAAATGCAAAATAATGAATTCTTAGAAAAATCATAAAAAGGAGGAAGTGCTAGAATGCAACGATTACATAAAGCCTTGAGAACAAGAAGCAGCAAAGAACGGACAGGATATTGGCATGAATCCCAGATGCATAAAAATAAAATTAAAGGAATTACAAGGTACTGGTTAGATCTCAGCAAGAACCTTGCATGCACTAATAGCCATGTGAGAAAAGCTGTAATTGCTCAGAGTAGAATGAATCTAACCAGTATGCTCCTTTGGCTCAAAGACTTAAATTATGAGCAGTATAGAAATTGAGCTTTTTCTTGGAAGTAGTGTGGGTGGGGAAAACCTTGGAATTTGTCTGTTTAACAGGAGTTTTAAAATCCCAATAAAGATCCCAATATAATTCCTCCAAAACCCCTTGAAAACCCTTTACAAAACCCTTTGTAAAAAATGAGTAAGGTGACAAGAGACAAAACTACACGCACTCAGACACATATAATAATTTAAAAATAAATTAAAAAATCCTTCACTAGTAAAGAAACAAAAGTCATGTGAAATTGGTTCACTTTTGTATATCAAAGCTGCATCTGTATGCTGTGGAATTCTGCTCTCTTATCAAGGGCCTCAAACGTTGGTATTCCCAAACATACAAAAAGTATGTCGTGAAAACCTGGTCTCCCATGCTTCGGATTCACAGGAAATAATTTTCTATAATAAAATCTACATTATCAGGTGGGTGACATTTAAAGACATTCATGTTCACCAGCTGCAGTGAGAGGATCCAATCTGGGTTTAAGTTAGCTAGTGAAATACAGCAACACTTAATTCTGCGTGATGGAGCTTGATGCCTCCTATTGGGATATCTGCTTAGAATCTGAATGAAAGCAAGTGGCTGGTCTGCACGGAGGGATATGCTACAGGAACTACAATGTATGCAGTAAATGAACATGTGGATTAAACTAGTCCGGGAGTTTACTTGAAATGTAGTCATCACAGCGAACTCGAATGTGTTAACTTTCTTGGCCTTTTTTTTTTTTTTTTCCAAAAAATCGGAGATATGGGATCATGTGGGTTATCTCCAAATACTAAAAGCATGAAAACCCAGGGATCAATTCCTAGCTCTCAAGCCTTGTAGTACAAGACTGAGTCATATCTTAGCTGATCAGTGTTGGTTTCTTCTAGGCTGTGAAGCTGGGCTTTGTAGTGTCCTTGGGATTTAGAGACCATCCTGAGGCAGTTGCTTTTATTGGGTTTGCAGTTCAAAGTCCCTGAAACAGGGGGCTGTGCTACAGCACCAGGTGTCTGTAGGGCATGATCTCAAGGTTGTGTTAAATGCTGTGGGGCAGACTATAAGGGCATCTAAGCATGTGTTGGAAAACATTACACAGGTCAACAAGGAGAAATGCAAAGTTTTCCACGTGGGGAGGAGATAACCCCTTGCCACCAGTACATGCTGAACGCTACCACCTGGAAATCACATTTACAGAGAAGAGTGCTGAGGTCCTGGTGAACAGATTGAAAACGAGCCAGCAATGGGCCGCTGCAGAAACAAGGCTAACTGTCCTGGACTGCATTAACCAACCAACCAAACAAAAACCAACAAAAAAACACCCAATACCCCCAAAACAACCAAAACCCCATGCTGTCACCCAGGACTTCAATGCTTCAACCACCTGGAGTGGTTTCCTGTGCTCCTGAGTTCATAGCACTGGTTACAATGTGACTGGAGGCCTTTATTGCTACCATCTCCTATACTGATCTTGCTTACTAAATAATCATAGATTTTTGTCAGTGAGTGATGTGGTTCTGTCCTTGCAGCTACCTCAGCCCAAGATTCCCACGTATCAGATACCATGCTGACAAAAATGTACCCACAGACTAAACATTGTCATGCTGTGTATACAACGTTGATAGTGAGGTCACCAGTGAATTCAATTGCATAGGACAAGAAAACAATTTCCTGCTTTGCTCTATGGAATCTGTTTACATTTAGGTTTAACAATAAAATATGACTATAGCAATTGAGTTATCCTTAAACCATTTTAGGAGCATACTATTGTGTCTAGCAGAGCACTTCAACTTCTATTATTCTACAATTTGATTTTGAATTTGTGTGTTTTAGGACATGACTGACAGCTTTAAAAACATAATATAGCAACAGCAAGTCTATTATCTGTAGTATGAACATATTTAAGCTTTATTTCTTATAGCGTTTCTCTGTTCAAAAGTGTGTTATGGGCACGCATTAAGAGTAGATTGGAATCAACACATCTCAGTTGTTTCCAGTGAGTAATCTTTATCGTATATGTTGAGTTTATATTTGTAAAGAACGTTCACATTCTAAGAAAAATGGGGTGGAAAGTAGCTTTAGGTACTTTTTCAGTTGCCAAACTGACCAATTAACAGATAGATGACAACTTTAAATGACATTAATTTAGAACTTGTTGGGTACCTTATACCATTCCCATTTTCTATTTACAAATCTTTTCACAAATAACTTTCTTTTTACAAATCTTAGATATGTAACCCTTTTCAGTTTCTTCTGAACTACTGACATTTCTTTTAAGATAATTTTTAACACATAGCTTTTTACTCTTTATTTGTAAACTGCTTGCTATAACAAACAGCTAGTCATGTTTGCTGCTGGTATCATGGGATACTGATTTTGCTTCTGGAGTAGTTCATTCAGTTGTTTTTTTTTTTCAATAATAGAAAAATGATTAATCTGTGATAACTTATGAGAAGTTCTATCACTAGAAGGATTGAAAAACAAAAAAAAAAAAGAGAAAAAAATAATAGCAAATTGGATATCCGCTGTTACTCTCAACATCACTAAAGTCCAAAGTATCAAGAACATGGACAATATGAGATTACCTGTGCCTGTAAACAGTGGCAAGGTCTACTAGTCTTGATCACCTTTTGGTTTAATCAGTGTCAACTTGGAACAAATACAATGGGAAGATAAAAGCCATCATTACAGTTGACTTTTGTTTAATTTTATTCCACGATGACTTTTTATTCCACGATGACTTTTTATTCCACGATGACTTTTTATTCCACGATGACTTTTTA
>JAOQGH010000004.1:8594374-8649471 GCA_025769975.1 Gallinago jamesoni
TTATTCCACGATGACTTTTTATTCCACGATGACTTTTTATTCCACGATGACTTTTTATTCCACGATGACTTTTTATTCCACGATGACTTTTTATTTCTTCAATTCTAACTGTGCAAGTAATAGTAGAAGAGATAAAGGGCAAACAGTTTTCTGCCAATAACCCAAGGGTCAGAATTTGAGGCAAATTAGATAATGAACAAAGTCCCAAAATCAGACCCACAGTAGAAATGGAATTTAAGAAATAAAAAAAAGACATTCATAAAAATATGCAGAGGAACTGGAAGTACTTAGGAAAAAGCAGTAGTCTTTCAAATAAAGGTACTGACAGTGTTAAAAGCCATAAATCACAATGTAAACCCATCTTCAGGGAAACAAAGTCTGCAGTCCGTTTTTGAAACATTCACATTCGTTCTAATTACAGATGTTCCACACTGGTTTTGGTTTTTAAAATCACAACAAAACATCTAGACAGAGCATTTTTGTAACAAATCACAGATAATGTGGTTTTCTACAAAAACAGTAGTTAGATATTATCAAGTTTATAACTTCCAGTTTCAAGCCCTATGCTCTTGATAATTTCCTCCGTTAAGCAGAGATAAATAGCTTAGCTGGAGTCCTAGGAAATAATGACCTCAGTTTTAAATCATACTATATGACAACAGGAGAATGTTGGGAAAATACCAGTATATTCACTACCTGGGAGTTTTTTGGTGTGTAGTTTTTTTGCAGGAGAGTGTTTTTGTATTTTTCAGAATACATTCCCTTTTGTGTGATTATGAGGGTTTACATTGCAAGGAATAAATCGCAGCAAACAAAGGTGTGTTGTTTGTTAAGTGAAAATAAACTGACAGAAGACAAGATATGTAGCAAAATGTGTTTATACGGCTATAACAAAATAATCTTACAGATCAAGTCCTTAGCACAGATGAAACAGAACAGCTCTGTTGTCTTCAATGAAAGTATATGAGTTTAACTGTCTCTCTTGATTTTCGTAATTCTGAAATATGACCGCCTGCACCTAAGTTTGATTTTTAATGAAGTTTCAGAAAAACTGGTAATGTACAAAAAGCCTAGTTATTTTGTTTACATAACTATCAATTATTCTATTTATTACAGCAAACTTAACAGGATCAGAATAGCATTTGTTTGCAGAATGATATGATATTTGGTCTAATAAATTACCTAAGACAAGCTGGTGTAAGTCTATTCAATTCTGCTCTTTTACCGACTGAGGAAATATCAGTGGGAAGTACAGTTTGCCATAATTATGTGACATGGCACTGCTATAAGATAAAGTTCAAACACATCACCAGGGATGAGTCTGATTATCCAAGCTCTAAACCATTTCATTTAGATTCAGTTCAAAGTAAGTCATGTTATCAGATTTCTAACAAATGATAAGGTGGAAGATTTCTCTCAAGTACCTGATGCTTGAAGGTCAGCTGTTGTCCTTCTGTTTTATGTGTCTATGAAATATTTTACACAATGTCACTATAATCCCATAAACACAAGTCCCTTTTCCTACTATGGAAAAGGGACTTGGTAGAAGGGAGACAAAAAAACACTACATCTGCTGTCCTAAGACAGGGAAACAAAGTTTTACTTGGTCTTTATTCTTCATCCACTGCTCATTGGCATCTGCACTGTGTAGAAAACTGCATTAACACTTGCAGTTACTGCCTGAGCTGAATGCCATGCATCATGTGAACTCGCAGAACCTAATCAGCAATCAAGATGTATACCAAATATGTGGAAAGCAATTACATTATAATAATGCAATATAATAAATTAAGGTCATATTGGCTACAATGAATTTGAATCATTTAATACCACTGAAAACCAATAGCACACACCTATTGAAACATTCATTACAATAAATTGTTTTGGCTATGTAAAAAGCTTATATTGTTCAGTATAAATATTAAGAGCCTCTATTTCCCAGACAGCTAGACAACAATTAGAGATGATGATTTTGTGTGTAACATGGGGATTATGTTCTTAATGGCAGTGAAGTTTTTATTGCAGTAAAGATATAGAAAACAGATTTATACTGGCAATTATGAATTACAATATGGTATAGTGTACAGAACAGTTTCTCTGCAAGTTAATGTTGTTAAGAAAATTGAATTCAATATTTTTTGAAGGAGTAGCAATGTTTTTGATAGCCTGTTTCTTTTTGTTTTGCTTTAAAAGTAAAGAAGTAAAACACCCACAGTTGGCTTTAAGACAAAAACAAGCAAAAATGAACAGAGATAGTATGGCTAGTGATGTAAACAGAGAGATGCATATTCGGTTGAGGTCTTTGAGAAAAGTTCTGTATTTCTAAGTGTCTATTTGGGTCTCTGTCACTCATCTATAAAAAAGGAATGGTACAATTTGTTTATTGTGGGGTTCTTTGTGGTTTTGTTGGATTTTTTTTGTTTGTTTTGTTATGGGCTACTTTGGACAAAGCTTGTATTTGTGCAGTAGAGCCACATAGTGGTCCAATGTTGGCTGTTATACTCTAACAAAAAATGAAACGTGCTTTCTTCAAATTTCCTTACTCTTAAGATACAAGTAAAGAAAAGTTTTGTCAAATATTCTAGAAAAGATAAGTGATGTTTCCTGGACTGTGACACCGTTATAGTTTGATGCTTTTGTAACGTTACTGAAAGAGTGGTACTGAATCACTTTTATATCGTGTTCTCAAGAACTTTTGCTGATATGTGAACAACAGTTAATATTTCCTTCATTAAGCACTTCAGAAAGTTTAGCAGGATACTTAGTTCCCTGATTTCCTGGTCACCTTTAATGGCTTTATAATTGCAGATGTTATAATGGACAAATGCCTGCCCTTTGTCATCCCAGGAGTAGGTAAGTGTTTAATATTGTTTCCATTCCAACTAGAGTTAAAGGAGAAAATTGCTATAGTTTAAAACCTAGGCAGACATTGATCCTCGGGCATTTGGGTGATTCATAAGGTTTGCTAGATAAGGCTTAGTCAGGCGTAATATCAGAAGAATACATTATTTCTATACGTTTAATTTCTGGTATTGACTTATGGGAAACAGCAAAACAAAATGTAGTTGTGAATCTTAGTTACTTTTTACAGCTGCATGACATGCAGTGTGGAGTATCAGAACTGTTGTAAACTGTGAGTTTCATATGTATCACAATAAGAAAGTGAGCATAGCTGATGTTTCTGAAATCCATAGAGAATTTTGGAAACTCTGAGAGTATATGAAAGGATACTACTTCCAAATATATGATGCCTCTTTTTTTAAAAAAACAACAACAAAAAAACCCAACAAAACAAAAGCAAACTACAAGGCAACTAGAAAGATGTATCTGTCTTACTGCCTTAGCAAACACTTTATGTTTGTAGTTGGACGATGCAGAAATGAGTCTTTACATTCATTTTAAGCACAACTGACACTTATAATTTGTTATAACAATTGTGCCATTGTGCTGTTCAGGATGCAAACGTATAAAACACAAGCCAGATCTCAAAGAGTGTAACAGTCTAAATATGTAAGAGAATATTTCAAAAATTAAGTTCATACTTAGAAAAGTTAGCTGACTTGACGGTTTTGAACCTTAATCTTCTGGACCCCAGCCTAAACTTAACCACAGCACTCTCATTCTCACTGTTTTTGGAGGTATTACCATCTGATAGTTATGATATGTTTAGACAGTGCAAGTAAATTGAAGTAAGAAACAGCGGCCTTACAGTCTGGTGTAGGTTCCTTGTACCATTCAGTGGTATCTTGGGGAAGGCTTGCCCCATTTCAGGCTACATTCTGAACTACAATATGAAGGTATTTCTCACAGTTGAATCCTTAAATTTATTGCTCTTAAAAAGTATTGCAGTGTTTAAATTGACTTTGGAGGTTTACTGTAATACCAGTGCAATAACTAGGAGTTAATAGTATATTTAAAAAATAAAAAATTGACTTTGAGACAGTGTGAGATCTAGAGGGATTTTTCTGTGGTTTCTAGATCCTAAAGTTTTTGAGAGATAGAAACTGACAACTTAAAACAGAGATTTTTGACTTCTGTTTAAAAAAGCATGTTATTTAAGTGGAGATAGTAGCATATTCACACGTCACGGTCTAGAAACGTAAAAATGCCAAATGTCATAGCTTAAACTCTAATGTGTTGATACTATCGTTTGCAGAAGAGAAAGAATATAAGAATTTCAAAGTGGATCAAAGAGCACCCTACTGAAAAGGCATGTTCTCTTGGAAAAATTGGTTGAAGCAAGGCAATTAGAAAGATTCTTGGCCTTGTTATGTTCCCTTTTCTAGTAAAATGATCAGCCAGTTTCACCTCCTTTTTCCGTTAGCAAGCCAACCTGCTATTTCCTTATAAATGACTAACAGCTCTCACTTGTGTTTTGCTTTTTTTTAATCAGTATTATTATTATGAATAAATAGTGGAGTAGAAATTCTGAGATTTTCATAACCGAAGCTGAATGTGTTGAATGTGGATTGTTAAGAATAACAATTATTTCAATGGCAGTGTCAGCCAATATGACACTGTCATGAAAGTGTAAATGTGACTGTCATTTTGACAAGAGACAAGATGATTTATTTTTTTTTTCCCCAGAGACACTTATGTCACGGTAAGAAAATATATGAAATGTATGTTAAGTAGCTCTGTGTGACGAAATGTTCAAATGGAGGCACTTAGCAGACTTATCAAAACTTAAAAAAATACTGCAAGCCCTTTTCAGGAACCTTGAACTTGCACAATGTTTTTCTGTGTGTATATGTACAAAACATATATACACATGTGCATGTTTGTATGTGTCTATACGCATATATGCATTAAAAATAACTTAAATACAGGACACAGACCTGAAGACAATTTTTTCCCAGGTTAAAGGTTTTTAGATCCCTCTGTATAATTGGATGATTCCATCAGTTTTGCCACCCTTTCATTTTTCATCTCATTTCTCACTATTTTCATTTTACTACTAATAATTTCATTTTCTTCACTAAGAATATTATTCCTAAGTAAATACACATAACGCAAGATTCTCATTACCTTTTAAATTATTTAGCTCATAATTTAAAAAAAACCCAACAGCTTTCCACTGTAATAATTGTATAGAAGTCCATTACTTTGTGTAGCCACATTAAAACACAGTTCTTGTATAGACTACACTTCTTTTTTTAAATTAAAAGCAAGATAGAGTACTTCTAGTAGACAATTTTGGGTAAAGGCAAGAAACAAAAAGAATTGAGGTCTAGGCAGTAAAAAGCTGTCACCTTCTCTGGATTTTTCTTTTTTTAACTCTTCTACTAGAAAAGTTTTACTTACAAGGAAAAATAACTATGCTATGTGCTGATCTCTTTAATGCATGTAAGAGGGTTTGGACTGATCCAGTGATATAAGCAGCTACTTACATGAAGAAATTGCATGTTTAATTAAAGTTATCATCTGATCTTATGGAAGTTTGAGATCTGTATCAATGCTGGCAGTCTGACAGCACTAAACACTAGTTTCTGAGTAAAACCTACTTTAAGATTGGAGGGAAACTGTCAGATAGCAGTCATCTATTACTTACTATAATAGCTGTAGTAGAGAATCTTCCCAGAATCTAAGCCACTTACATTTTTTTTGTATTATCTGTCATTATTTGACAAAAGTCACAGAAATTCGTTGTGGATATGTGTAAGTTCTATTCTTGTTGCATTAGAATCCTCTCTTACCATTTTGAAATTCTATTTAACAAGATGTGATGAACGACATTTATCGGTGAATGAGGTTTGCTTCTTGAGTGTGTATGTATGTTTATTACAAATGTTTAAAACAGACATTAATTTGGATACCATTTACAATTATTGGAATTCAAGTTATTTTCATTATTTTTGTGGTTTTTTTGAAAAAGAAACAAAAAAAACCCATAAACAAAACAAAAATCAACAAAACAAAACAAACCACCCAAAGAAAAAAAGCCGAAATACCTAATAATTGTAGAATAGCAAACTTGAACAGCAAACAAGATGTGGAGTTTTGTGGGTTAGGAATATATAACGGCCACTATGCTTGTAGCCTGAAGTAGGAAAAAAAAGTAAGATTAAACAAACTGAAAGTCATTTGGTTCATGTCACACAGCTATTAAGTACAAAAGAAGTAAGCTGGGGAATTCTGTAGCTGTGTGTCATTCACTGTCAAATATGCAACATTTGGTGATAAAATATGACTTAAATGTTTTTGGCAAAATCCTCAAACAAAAATTTGCCCCCTTAGCCCAGTGATTCAAGGAACCCAAGCAAGTTATGACAGAGAAGAGCTGAAGCTGAGTCGGGCATTGTGCCCTAAATATGGGTCTGTTCTAGAGTTAATCACTCAGAGCTTTAACAAAGAAAAATATTTGGGATTTTGACATTTTAATTTTCTTAGTGACTTTTAAAATTGCACTTTTTCAGTGTACATTAGGATAAAACTGAATGGATATCTTATTAATAACTTCAATATTTTATGAGTTTCAAAATTATTTTGGAAATAAGGATGTTTTCAGCTCACAAAATAAAATATTTCCCAAATATTCTTGAATATCTGAGCATACCTTTTTTATTAAGTATTTACTTAGGTTTCAGAATCTGCTCAGTGTTTCAAAACATACTCTGAAAGTTGCCCCCATAAAAATGTCAGTCAGAATAGCTTATTCTTTTCAATTCTGATCTTCTGATTAATGTAGGTCATCACAGGTGATACTGGCATGTGACCTAATAGGTTATGGCTGAAGTAGTAGATTGTTATTTATTTTTTTTTTTTGTCTAAAAAAGGGGCTGCTATCTCAGAAAGTGAAGGAGCTTGTTATTTGTCATGCAAGAACCTGGTACTCTTGATGCAAGACACTCATGTTTTAATTTTAGCCGAGGAGGCTTGTTTAAAGGTCACTTAAAGCTCTTGTATAAAGATATTGCCTTATACTGTGGTGACATACTTATGCAAATACAACTGAGTTGAATGAAGACTTAATTTTGCTGTATTATAGAAGTCATATAAATGGTAATAAAGGGAACATATTGTGTTTTGTTTTTCTGGAATAAGTCTTGGAGTTATCACACACAAATAATGAAGATGTCCCAAAAAAAGGCAATTTTATATTGAAAATTAGTTCAGCAAAACCAGATGTCCTGAAGTACCAATAAAGTTAAATAAAATTAAATCTAAATGCAATTTGATTAACACTTGTCAGGTAGGGAAAGGCAAAAATAATGAAAAAGAAAAATTTCTTCATTTGTGAGAAGTATTAAACATATGGACAATGAGACAATTCCAGTAAATTAGCATCCTGGTTAATTCATTAAGAAGTTGTCTCTTGGGTAATTGCTGAAACTGAAAATGTTGACAGCCTATTATTGAAATCTCCATAGGATGCTAATGTTGAGTTGAGGGATTTTTCTGTTAAGCTGAATGACTCTCTAGAGTCAAAGGATGTCAGCTGCCACCCTTTAGTTTGCCAGGAAAGTGTTTTTAGCATTAAATTATAAGACTGTACGGAAGAACTTTAATTTATGAAAAGCTATGTTGACACCAGCCTGAGATCTAAGTATTTGTGAAATGGGATGCTAGAAATCTATAAAACTTTGAAAAGTTAAATTGGATTCTGCATCTAGTGCTGGGAATAATCACATATATTTTTAGTTTGATGGAATTTTTTTTTTAATATCTGTGAGATAACTGCATGATGACAAATGCTGGGATTGTGCAAAATGGGCCTCTTCTAAGAGGAAATATCAGTTATCTGAAATCCAACTATGCTTTTAACACAGCTGCTTCACTTATTCTTACCATTTGCATTAAGCACCATCTAGCAGCCACAGCCACTATTGTAGGTACTGTGCAACCAAAAAAATACTACAGGTTTTACTTTTTTTTATACTGTGTTATTGACATCTATCATTGTTGCATGTTTCAGTTTTGGGTTCATATGATTCTTTATATTGTTATATATCTTTTGGATTGCAACCCTGGCATTAAACCACAACGTATAAGCCAACTCCAACTTAATTGAAGTTCATTTGAATTTGAAATTGGAGTCCAATTTAAATTTCCACATTCATAAGTACAGTGGTTGTCAGAACGAAGTTTGAGAATTAATATATTTCTCTATAAGACATTCAGATGTATCTGATAGTGTAATCTTCTATCATATTAATCTCTAATGATCAATTGTTTCCATATTTCTCTTAACCATAGAAAACCATAACCCAGAATAAATAGCAATATAACAGTTACAAATAGTATCCCAACTCCTCTTCTTTTTTCTTTCCTTTTTTTTTTAAATACCAAATGTCTTCAATGTCTAGGAAGATGCTTTGTGGATTAAAAATAAATAAAAATAAATTAAAAAATTGGTACATTGGTATTAAAAAATATGATTAAATAGCATCTAGCATTGCAGTTCAAATAGAAATTTCTTGTATAGCCACATTTACAGGATGATCAGGTTTGAGAGACTCACATTAAGACTTAGTGGTAGGAGTTTTTTTATTTCTGAAGTTATCTAGCCCACTGAAAAGTAATCTTCCCAAGAGATCAATACTTCCCTCAGTGTGCTGATTGAGTTAGCCTTCCGAAGATAAACAGAATAAAGTAAAAACAGCAGACAGCTTGCAAATCCAACTAGGCCATAAATGAGTCAACATGTCCATTAAAATGCATTGACTTTCCATCTATTTACATTTATACGTATGTGCAGGTTGCAAACAGGAAATTGTTAAACAGGTGACACTAATTATGCCCCACACTACCATACCATAAGCTATTTTTGCACACTGCTTCCTAAGACTTCATTTTTGGTATTCTTTCCATGTAACAAATACAATTTTGTCTTAGATGATGTTTGACAAAACTAGCATCTTACCAGGAAGAGTACTATTAGTAAAATGAACATATAATTCAGAGTATGAACTTCCTAAGATTCTATATCCTTGTTTCTTTATGTAAATGTGATTAACCAAGCCTTTTCTATCTGTAGTTGCTATTAGCTCATGGTTCTGAAACCTGTATTCACAGAAAAACTTAAGGATCTGACTAACTATGTCAGAATTATTTCACAATTTTACTGATAGTGTTTTGAGAGAGACTCAGGCCTGTCAAGGCCACATGGTTCTTTCCTATTTAGAGGGTTCTTTCATATTTAATGAGTACACATAGCAAGGCTTTACTCTTACAATGGCACATGAAGGACATGACATTCCATCTAGTCAGAATTGGTACCCTCTCTGCCTGTCACATTGGATCCAAAATCAAAAGCCATAGGTGTATAAAATGTGACATTAACAGACGTATTGCTCTCAGAAGGCCTTGGTATGTAAAGGAAAAAAAAAAAGTCTTCATAAACAGTTCTGATCCTCAGCTCTTCATCGCTTGTAGGTATTTCTGGTGTCTCTGTACCACTCATATAGATAATCAGAAGTATTTGGTTGTCTTCTCATGTTACAGTCCTGAGTCATTCTGAACTATGTACAGAAGGCAGGGATTTGTCACCTGAGCCAATATGGCTGACATACAGCATTCCCAGACTTAGCATCAGTCCTGATAACTGATGTAGGAACTGAGTCTGGTTGCATAAGCTGAAGTAGGGTGTGTCCCTTCCTCGTTAATGAAAGCTGGCTATCCTAACTGAATGGATAGTAATTAAATATTACGATCCATAAAGTAACAAGTGAAGTGATTTCAAATGGCTTAATTCAAATGGTGAATTATTTAATTCCTAGGAAAAGGAGTAATGAATTGGCTGTCTACATATGCTCGATTACCACCCAAAATTCAGAATAAGATCTTGTTAATGATTTCCTCACCTCCTTACTATTTGCATTTAGCGAAGTAGTGAAATATGAGATATAATTTGAAATGACTAGTACATACCCAAGTTGCATGTGTCCTCCTGAACATGGCTGTGCTGAATCTTCTCTGATGTGAAGGAGAGGAAAGAAAAGAGAGTCAGAAGAGGCACACATCTGAACTGAGTGACATACATGAAACCCAGTAAAATAACAACAGGGATAATAACCTTATCTAGTAAATGTTACTAAAATGCTACTAACAAAATACAATTCTTATATTTTCCCTTATAGCTCATTATATTATAATCCAGCGTGTTCTGGATCACTAGGTGAAATTCACCAAGGGAATAAAACTTCCATGGATTGCACATGGGCATTTTGAACTTGATCCCAGGATATTGCTTTCTGATTTGGGATTTAGCAGTTTAAGTACAGATAATATTTATTTCAAATAGTAAAAAACTTAGTTTTATGGGGAATAAACATTTAGAGTTAACAACTGCGATACAACAGCAAAATTAAATCTCTCTTGGATATAGTTTTTACTGAAATATTCCAAGCTTTAAAAACTAGAGAGGGAAAGAAAAATTTTTCTCAAAAAGAAAATTTTATTTTGACTGTATAGTTTGTGTTGTAAATATTGAACCTGTATTATACTTCTACTGAAAAAACGCTTTTGCAATAACTATAAATGTTACTGCCTTTGTGATGAGTGGAAACACTGCAGCTATCCATAAGCTACTCTCAGACAATCCATCAGCTGCATGCATCTGAAAATCTTTGAATGAGAAAAGCATCACGTCTTTTAAATGGAAGGCAATGTAATGCTTGCTTAACTGCACTCTGTGGACTATCTGTTACAGAATGTCGCGTAGTGTAAGATTGATCAGTACTTAAATAGGGACATTAATTAGCTCAGAATAGCTAGTCATTTTCGGTTGATTATTGTTCCAAATGTTTTATTGTTAGATAAATTATGCATGAATTATTATGGTCATCCTTTCTTTGGTTCTAAGGAAAGAATAATATCTGACAAGTGACCGGTCTTATGAGTTATCTTCATTGATCATTGTATAGCGTTTTGTATTCCACCAGCTCCTTTCACCTTTTCTCGAAGGAGATGCTGACATATCATGGCAGGTCATTGTAAATAATCATTACACAGTAAACGCTTTACATTTGACAGTATCAGCTTGAACACCTTACAGGATCACTGCCATTTCATGATGAAGTGTGAGAGAAAGGAGATACTTTTCATATAAAGTACACCTTAAGTGATGTATTTTCTTGGATTTCTACTATAATGCCTGAAGATCCATTTTAAAGGGATATTTTGACCTTCCCACTTAAGAGGGGGGGAAAAAGGTGTAGCAGTTAAATATTTTAGATCTGTGTAGATCAGGTATGTAATTTCCTTGACCGGACTATTGGTCAAAAGCAACACAGAATTTTTGTAATGCGGACAGGTGTTTTAAATACAGCAAAACATAGTGTCATGGTAACATAGGGAAAGAATATAAGCAGACCCTGCTTTTAAAAAGTAACTCTGGTATACTATTTAAAAGCAATATTACATTCCTTCATTTAACTAAGGAAAAAAAACAAAACCACACAGCCCACAATTCCTCAGAGCTTGATTTGCTCTAAGCGGCTGTATACAGGGCATCTCAGGTTAGCTACCTGTCCATTACGTTTTGGATCATATCCTGCATTCTAAATGGGCTGTAAACACCTGATTTGTGTTCTTTCTTCAGTCAAGAAGCAGCTCACTCTGTTACTAAGAACTGATAGTTCTTTTTATGTATACTAATGCAAGTAGGTTTCTCATATCAGCGTGAAGAGCACAAATCAATTTTCTTTCACTATTTTCAATAAATATGTTTATAAATTAATATAGACACTGATAGATACAAACTAATATAATAAAAGAACCTGGCAGGAAAAATAAAAATATCACCTAAATTCTAAACAGTGAGTAAAGATTTCTTGCCCAACTCTTGTACGTTCATCCTACAACTTAATATTTTTTTTTCCAAATTTACTACATTAATTAATGAACTGGTTTAAAATAGTCTTCCTGGGTTTCTTGAAGATTGCACCTAAGAATACATGTCTGTTGCTCAGAAAAAAGATAAGTATCTTGTTTTTATATACCTTTATACAAGACAGTATCTTGTTTTTATATGCCTTTTCTCCTGAGGTTATTTCTACCAGCTAGCTAAATATATGTATATGAGGTAAAGGTGCAGATAATGTTACCGAGACCACAACACCACACACAAAGTACAACTAGGGTTTTGCATGTCTAGTCAAATAAGAACATTAATCCATTAAATTTTCTTCCAGGTAAAGTTAAATAAGTACATAATACCTTTAACACAATCTCACTATGATTTTGTCTTCTCTGGAACTGAATAAGAAAATGCAGTAAATACTTTGCATGGAGCTAGAAGGTGAGTTGATCGAAAATAATTGGCTACATGTGTGATTTCAGTATTTCTTGTTTGTAGAATACATAGAGAATTCTGTACCTTTCCATAACACTGTGCTCAAAAAGCTGTGCTTTAATTTTCTTCTAGCCCATTTGGCTCTAGAATAAATGTTTCTAGGCTGGAAGGCTATGTTTTGTTCAGAAATTTTTTAATATATTTTAGAGCATCTCTTATGTATAAATATAGACTTGAGCTCGTTTTGGAAGGTGTGAAGTTGTACTAACATTAATTCAGTGTAATAGCGTGCTAATGTCAATACTATTTGTGGACTAAAACTGTCTTTTGTTTGATCAGCTTGGATGACAGGTGGTAAAGTACTGATCCATTCACTTCCATTCATGTCCTTACTCAAAATGTGGGTTGCAGAAATGTATTCAGTGAAAAATCACTGGTTTAGGAATAAGGGTGAATAGAAATTAAGACTTCCTTTCAAGGAAAACTTCAGTGTTCTGGTATTTATTTTTGTTAGAACAAAAATAAGTCTTTGACAGTCTTCTTGGGCATAAGGCACACAGGTTAATTAAGAATATTGTATGGACAATCAGGACACTGCTGTTTCAAGTTTGTGCTCTAGTTGACTTAGCACAGCACTTTGAATCTGGATGAAAGGTATAAAGATGTACTAGCTAAGAAATTTTGTTTCCAACAAAGTGATTTATTCCAATTGAACAGAAAGCGTTAGATGGCCAGTTCTAGTGACTCAAAGTTACCACTTCAGCCCCAACAACATTTTGTCTCCTTGGCTAATTTGAAACCAAGAACAATGTGTTTTTCTCCAGCAGTCCTGAGCTCACAACCAAAGAGGTCTGATGTACTTTTACCCCAGTAATATTGAAATGGCCTTTTTTGCTGAAGTTATTTGCACTCAGAGAAATAAAATGACTGTTCTTTCGAGGCAGATTACTTTTAAATTCTGAAAGTTTCTTTCTCTCCTGCTTTTTTATTACCATTTTCTGAATTTTAAAGGGCAAAGCCTCATCTAGGAATGATTAGACAAGAAAGTGAATTCTCTGTCATGATTCAAGTAGTCAAATTCACCTTTTTTTCCTTTTTTTTTTTTCTCTTTGTTCTGTTGTTTTAAACTGGAGACAAAGGCTATTTATCAAGGACACTGAAACCCGAATATAACTATTAATGTGGCTTTCAATACCTAAGATTATATACAGATGTCTTTTTAATCTAGCTTCACACCTAGGTCCCACTTAATGTCTTGAAGTCTTACTTAGAATTTTAGTAAATAGCCCTGATGGTGGTCTATTCTTCAGAGTATTCACATTGTGTTCCAAATAGTCTTGTCCAAACATGGGTTTAATGAAGCCACTAAAGACTTTCCTGCATGTTCCAAGATTTTGTGATAATGCAATTATTTCTGTATTTCTATAATTTGTATTGGAGTATACATTTTCCACTGCCAAGTGCTCCCAAAGCAAAATTGATGGGAAACCTAAGTTATAAATAATGGCGGTTTAAAGAGTTTATTGAATGAAGAGGTACAACAGTTCTGTTTTACTGAAGTTCATGCTAGATGGTACTTACTGGATGAAGTTGGCCTGTGTAAGCTTGGTTGATTGCCAGCATATAGAAAATGAATTGTAAGTTGGAGAATAGGAAGAGTGCAAGTCTACATGTGAAATTAATTACGTAAGCTTGTGTTATTTCCTTAAACTTACCAAAGGAAAGTGAAGCATGAGTCATTTCTAGTTTTAAAGCGGTGTTCACACCCATAATGTTAAAGTTTGCTTAAATATAACAGTCTGTTATGAATCTGTAGATGTCATTCAACACATACGTGAACTAGGGACTGACAATTCAGCCTCTAGTAAGGAAAAACTTAGTGAGTACTCTGTGATTTGAGAGATGATCATTGTGATCTGTTGGATAAGTGATGTCCTAAGAGAATTAGAGAAGGAAACTTGTCAAATTAAGAAAAGGTTGGGGATGGGGAATCAGATAGGACTGGAGAGGTGATTGGTGAATTTTCATTTTTGGGTGTCAGTGGAGACTCTTCAGCCTGAATGAACATTTGTAAAAGCTATACTTGTTTTTGTTACATGAACCTGCTTTTATCTTGATGCTTCTGGTATGAGACAAAGAAGGCATATCTAGTTTCTTTACACTAACAGAAATGAAATGTAGTTTAGGGGAATGAAGGAATGGCTTGACTCCCAAAGGAAAAAAATGCTATGCTATAGAGAAGAAATGACTTTATATTAGTGAAGTAATTTTTTTTATTGTGTTTTATTAATAAAATATTTTCTGGCCAGGAATAAGTAACTAGCTATATGACACTGAACAAATACGTTGCCCTGCTTGAATAGGGAAGATATGCTTCAGGGGAAATTCAATTCAGAAACAGCTAGCCTAATATCAGAAAGATGCATAGTACATTAATGTAGATCAAGAAATCAAATTTGCATTCAGTGGGGTGCAATTTCAAACTTGTGGTTTTTTAGTCTACAGGACAGGTGCCCTACTTGAAAAAAGCCAAGCAAATAGCTGCTTGGAACAGTCCCGCATTTAGGTCACTGGCAAAGAGGATGTTCTACACTCGGTTCTAGAAGCAAATTGCATGTTGTTTTGTGGATAATGTTGCGGCCAGAAACACCAACTGTTATGCTACTTTGCCAAAAGTGCTAATTGACTATAAGTATGATATTCTTCCTGGGATGTAGCACAAACTTCTGTTACCTGTACCTCAGGGAGGTTTGTCAAAAAGTCTTCTTGACACGACCACCTGCTGGTTGTCTATTTAAAACACTGGAAGTGTCACCTAATTTCAGTCAAGTCCAGTTTTGATGAGGATAAACAAAACATATGGCATGAACAGTAAGGTACTGCCAGCCTAACATTAAAACTTCAGTATATTAACATTTGCTTGGAAATCTTTATGTAATTTCTATTCAAACAATGGATATTTTTCCCCTGGGAAATAGTATATCCAAAATGTCTTTCATGGACCTTTGCACGGAAGTTGAAGTCATATTATATGCTGTAAAAGCAACCAGCACATTTACAATTATTTCAAACAGAAAACATTTGAAGAGCCTGCTAAACTACAGCTTTTTGTCCTTTGGGATTTAATTTGCTTAGAAACAAAACATTCCCTTGAAGACAAATAGCAAGGGACATTGATTCTACTAACCAGAACAACACTTCCAAATTAATTAAAAAATATTTCCTAAAACCACTGTTACGCTTCTACCAATTAAAAATATGTTCTGAATGGAAAGTTTGGTGCTGAAGAAATACAGTTAGAGCACACTGAAAACTTATTAAATTAACTTTTAATTAAGCTATTTTATATCAAACTGCTTTATATCAAAGACAAATGCAGCGTTACTTCAAAGAGTTCGTGCTGAACATGAAAATAATTAACATTTAAATAAAGATATGCCATATGGTTTGCCAGAAACTGGAATACTCTCAGATATGTGGGCATTCTGCTTACAGCTTCAGAATTTGAAGTCCATTACAGTCTGAAAGGAAAAAGAGCTTAAATCTTCAAAGAATATAGACATTGTCAAATGGATATATTTTGTTTTCATTCATTGCGTAATTCAGTTCTAAGTAATTATAAAGTACTTTAAATGTTAAAAATAAAAGCATATTGGTAAATGTGCCATTAAAATGGTAAAATAGACCACTGTTGTGTTGGTAAATATACCATTAATATATAAAATGTAAAAATTTTAGATGCAGTTTCTTGATCTTGGTATAATTGAGGGTGGGAGAATCAGTAGAAATGAAGAAGGGAAAAGATGTATTCCTCAACAACAGACCATTGTCTCTGAGAAAATTCTATGCCCTGGCTTCTGTATTTCTAAATTCCAGAATATTCTTAAATACTAGTGCAATGATCAATGAGATCATCATCCATACAGTTCAGGGCTGGACCTTGAACGTTTTCCTGAATTTTGAGAAATTTAGTCTGTGATTAGAAGATACAAAGTGCTTGACTTTCCAAACAGGGCAATACAGACTATACCTTAGAATATGCTTAAATTGTCATGAAATGTACATTAATGTCCTTATCATTTCCAAGTGGGGGAAAGTTCTCTGTAAAGAGAAAGAAATATTCATGTACCTTGAAGAACATCTAAATATGACTTGTAGATGTTCAGTATACGTACTAGATGCTGAAGAGTATTTCAAGTGCAGTACAAGTGCCACAGGCAAACCAGTTTCCTCTGCTTTCACAATTCACATTTCAAGATGCCTCATGAAAGTTATTAAGCATGGATTTTCCCTGGTTTTGTTACTGAACACTCATTTTCTCCCAGGAGCTGCTAGGCTGGAATGAGGGTGGTTGCCTACAATGTTTGAAGTTAGGGATTTCAATCTGCTTCTACTCAAGAGCATGGTAGAAAACGCAGTGATGCTGATTGCTGAACTGTCTTTCTACACGAGTACGATTATACATATATCTGTATCTATCTGTCTGTCTACACTTTGCTGTTACCTAGCAGATGGATTGTATAGTCATATTGACACACATGGACACACACCCATACAGCGGTCATGCAAGTGATATTTTAATCTTTAGTATATTGAAATACAGGTTGGTAAACAAAAACCTTCCTGTTTTTTAAAACAAAAAGTACTTCAAAATAACTTAAAATGACTGCATTTTCATAATATTTTAATGTTACAATATTTTCATACTAATAGCAATGGGAAAAACAGTACTAAAAGTGAGTATGTTTTCCCACAGAATACATACAGAAGAGGAGAAACTACTTTAAAGAATGTTAGAGATCAAATCCTTTGTTGAAGAAGAGTCTGGGAAGACCTTCCTGCCAAGTTGTGAGGTTCAGACTGGACCCCCTTGTGTTCTAGTCTCCTTCTCAGAGAAGAGTCTAGGTATTGGCAGATCCAATCTTAGCCTCTGACTGAAAAAGAGTTCAGACCCTAGGTTCTGTCACAGAGTGGGTTTAATACAGCTTGAACTGTATTGAGAAGGGGGACCTCTGCCCGCCGCCCCGACTTGGTTATTTTCCTGTGCTTTTTAAAGCCTCATGTTCAGGTGACAAGCACATGTCTTGTTCCAATCCGATTGTTCAACGGTCATATGCCCTCTTTGATGATTGGAGCTTTTACTTTTACTTTCTTACATAGTTTCACGATCTCTTTGTTCCATCTGCACCTGGATCTCATCTGTCTTCTGCTGACTCCAGGCAGAATGGTCCCTGTCCTCATTCCAAGAATTATGGTTCAAGCATACAGTCTTCATTATTATTACTTATATAATTTCATTATTTTAGTTAAGTTTCAATTTATCAAAGTCATACAAAACTACTACCCATTCTTCTCAAACTAAGTTCAGCCTAGCTTCAGTATGCAGCTAGGTTACACCTTGGGGCCTAAGGAAGGCTTCACCAGTCTAGCTACTTCTACCAAGCAAAACTTCAATTTCCAACACCCCTGCAGAGCTGGATGAAGGAATCTCAGGTGAGACTGCTAGAGTGAATAAACCTAGATCCTTATATGAGGATGTGGATGACGATGTGAGGATGAACGAGATATGAGGTTTTCCAGCAGAGAAAAGGTGGTTTAATTGTTCTCAAAAAAAAAAGTGTTACAAGTCTTGATCTTACTGTTATTTCTCATTCTTCTAACAAATTGGCTGAAGAGGGTAGAGCTACATTTCAATTCTTTGCATTTAAAGATTTTTTGCTAAATACAGCCACAGTCATGCAACTCGAAGCCTGTCTTCTCAAAACGTGATATAATGATTTTGATGATCATGAGCACTTAATACCCAGTTCTTCAGAGACTAACCTGTCTTTATGAATGGAGAGTTGAAGAGAAACAGGGTATTCATTTAAATTTAAATTATGTTAGTGACTAGATTCTTTTAGAAGTTGATCCTATAATGTTACGGATTTTAATCAAATGTTTCAATATAAATCTATTATAACAGGATCAGTTTCCTGTTTTGAAACTGCTTTCCAGTTCTTCTGGAACAGGAATGATAAAACTGGAATTAATTATTCTAAGGAAACCTAAAATGATTTTTTTTTTCTTCCTGAGTATTGTTTTAAGAGAAATTTTTTTGTGTGTGTCTTTCTTTCCCATGCCAGAGCTTAAATTTTTTGGAGTGCATAGTGGTAAAGAAATCATTTAAATTATAGAAAAATAAACACAGAGGTGAAACAGAAGCAGGTGATGTGACTAATAACATTTAACTGCTAGCAAGTCATGGCAAACGTGACTCAAGGTAGGGTGGAAGTGATAACAGTCCCCAAAAATCAAATAACTATTTAAGATACAGACTTACGATAAGTCACATGTTATTTAATTTGTGCGCAGCTTTGCACTTGTACATCTTAGCTGGAGTCTGCAGAGACAGAAGTGCCAACACACAAAGATTAAAAAGAATTTTCATTTATTTCTGAGCTCTGGAATGTGGAAGAACTGTAGATCTTATGAGACTGACTGGTCTTAGGAAGTATGGGCAATACAGATAAGCTTTGAATAAGCATCACACATTTTTCTGCTCTCTACTTATCTTCATTTCCAAACTCTGAAATTTTTTAGGCTAATCTGTCAAAAAAAAGGGAAGGAGGCAAGGTGCTATCTTGGTCAAAAATTTGTACAACCATCAATAACAAGAGGTTTCTCTGTGCTCTTAGGCATTTCCTGTTACATATCAGCTCTTATCTCTGTTAAGTGTTAGTCTGTGAGAGGAAAAGGTAAGATTTTGACTAACTGGAGGTAGACTATTGGTCCACTGTGTTTTCTTTCTTGTTATTGATTCTGCTGGTTTTCAGGATAGGTACACGTATATAATAATAGTTATCAGAGAATTAAGCAATTATTTTGAATTAGTCCTAACCTGAACTTTTTTCCTGCTTAGACATTTTGTAATAAGGAAATAATGTATTGTCAGAAGCAAGTGCTGAATATTCAGTTCTCAGGTAAGCTGCAGTGTTGTTATTTTCATGATGCTTCTTTCTTATATAGGCTAAAATCCTGTTAAACCAAATTATGAACCATTTTCTTTATTTTATATTTTGGTATACTTCTCAATTGTAGAGAATATGTTTAAAAAAACCCTACTAGCAGTATCACAAATTGTTCATAGTTACTTATGAGCTTAAATAAAATAAATTTAAAGTGCTCAATGATATTTATGATAAAATTCTGTTTTGTTTGAGTGGTTTTGGTTGTTTGTGGGGTTTTTTTATTTTTGTTTTTATATAAAGGTTTCCTAAATAACACAACAGGTATTTTAATCTCAGGTTTTCATTAGTTACCAATGCTTTTCCATGAGTTTCCTCATTGATGAGACTACTTTTTTCAAAACTGTTTCACTGATGATAATTATGATGGACTCAAACTGACCAATAATTTGTAGACATGTTTTCAGTGTTCGGTAATTCTAAGTTGCTTTAGGCCATATTTCCATGAAGATTTTTTTACACATGTGCTGTAGAATCCCAATTATGAATGGATAACTCAGAATATTATGCTAGAGATAAGATTTTTTTTTCAAAGAGGTGGATATTTAAAGATCATCTGAAATGATATTAAAGCAAATCCCTTTATTTTATGATGTCCTCCTACATACATCTGTTGTTAAGTTTCACTACCTAAACAATATACAGTATTTGTTATTTTCCTTCACATTACATGGCTGTAATAGTTTTAATTTCCATTTGATTTCAATTTTATTTCTTGTATTATTTTTTTTTATTACTTTTTTGTAGAGCTGTTGTTATGGCTCTGAGCCTTATTCTATCTTCCACACTTTGCCTCATCTTTTACATACTAGCTTAAACTCATAAAATCCAGGTCAACAATCAGACTACAAAGTCATGAAGACAGTTAAATCCTTGTCAACAAATTGTTCATTTATACATCATTGTTCTGGAATATATTTTGGAGAATAGGTTCCTATATCTAATCTTCATAGGATTTTATAATTTCTACAATTCTTTTCTCTAAATTTCTACATCTCTTTAATGATAATTCCTATACAATTACTAATTCCTATAAGATTTTGAAACAAGGATCCAAGGGATACTTTAATAATAAGGAACAACCCTTAAATCTTTCAAGGTTCTAAAATTCAATTTCACAGTAATTTTCCAAACATTTTATACTGTAACATTTTCTATGTAGATTAATTAGATTTAAGTCTAAATAAAGGCTATTCATCCTTGAAAGCAGGCATTAATATCTGTGTATTTATATATAAATATTTAAATGAAGAATTCATCTGTATGTAACAAGTGTTATACTGAATATGATTAAGTTCAGTTTTGTTTATAGAAATAAGCATATTATTTAAAAAATTTACTGCTTGGCTTGCACTTGGTCTGGGAGAGTACCTTAAATCTCCATCATAAAGGCAATCTGCAACAATATATGTATTATTGCTTACAGTATCAGAGGAGTTAAACCACGGAGTCAACGTATGAACTGCAGTACCAACATTAATCCATCCTTCCCTCTCACCCTATAAAAAAAAGGAGAAAACCAAAATATTTGGATATTTAAATAACATAAGGAATTAAACTTTCAAAGTTCTTACTTTCACCTTTTCACTCTCCTTAGAGTTATTTATATATTATTATGTTAGTCTTCCATCTCTTCTCAAATAAAATAGACTAAAATATTTCAGTTGTACAGGTTTTCCAGACTTTCAATGACATTTAGTTGAAGCTTTCCAATTTCTGCAATGTTTTCTTCATTGCGGATATTAGATAGTATTCCAATAGCAATTATATAATGGTAAGTAGGTAGCTGATTTATCTCTTAGATGTGCAGTAAAAGCTTATGCTCAGCACCATCTACTGCATTGCCATGTTGTGAACGTAGGCTCATGATTCCCAGGACTCTTTTTGGTGTTACTTCTTCCCAGTAATTTCCTATGTATAAAGAACATAAACTATTTTTTTATTATTATTATGTAGAAAACTATATATTTAGCCATTAAGAAAGAGTAATGCTTTTCACTTGTGCCTGGTTTATCAACTAATAGTGCTTTTCATCGTGATTGTTCAACAACATTACTCTATTTCCATGTATCTGCAAACATGATAATTATTTATTTCATTTCTTTCTATTCAAGTCACTAGTCAGAATATTAGTTTAGCTATCATCAAGATCCAAACTTCAGAGAACTTAAGTGACATCTAATTAAAAGTTATATCAAAGTCTTTAGGAACCTTGAGGGACTCATGATACCCTAAAGCAAATATTTTGTTTGAGGGTTTTTTTTGTGTTGATTAGTTTGTTGTCTATACTCAGACCACATGCCAAGACATTGGTGTTTACAGTACGATAATGTTAGTGATAGGGCTGTCCTTGAGAAAATTCTTCTGGTATAATATAAAAGACACTGTCAAAGGCTGTGCAGCTACTCACTACTGCAAGTTTATTTCATAACTGAATCTCCTTTAAATTTAAATGCTTATATCTAGTGTGGGATTTTTTTTGTACATGGTATTTGCAGATTAAAATTGCAGCCACTGGTTGACATAAGTTACTTATTCCTCTCTAGACAGTAATCAAAAGTTGTCCAGACTTAGTGGAACAGTTTAATAACTTTGGGGAAAAAAGCTAACAAATCACACGTGGACTTAATACATAGAAGTATTAACTGATAAAACATAAGTTATAAAATACAAGTTCAAATTCAGTGACTCCTACATTAAATTACAATAAATATTAAACAGAATTGATTTATTTATTTGAATTACATTTCCTCATTATTTAATTCCTCTTGAATTGATTTCATCTTATTTCCAATGTTTCATGAAAATGTGAATATAAACACTGCATATTTATAACTTTTTATTTAAAATGTAATTAAGCTTGAGGAAAAAAACCTCTTCTGCATAGTAAAGAGAGGAACATTAGCAGTGGTAGGAGGAATGTAAAATATTGGGCAGGTGGCTGTATCCCAAGATCTAAAGGATCATTATGACTGACTTATGTTACTTACATCAAGAAGATTTCATCTTAACTCCATTACTTTTTGTCTGATTAGAGAATTACTTTTAGTTAAATATGAAGTATTCACTGAATCTGTTCAAATGGTGAAGAACATACCACAGCTGCAATGCCAATAGTTTTTCTACCCTGATTTTGTCAGGTTATGGTTAGATTATTTTTTATATATGGTAATAATCTATCTACCCTAGCCACAAGTCCTGTCAGATCCTGCTTTACTTAGGGCTTAATTGCTCTAAAGAGCACTTGCTCCAAGAGCCTTGGTGAAAGACAATGGTATCTTGAAGAGCTCCTCTATATGCTAATTCCTTTTCTTGTTTAACCTCAGCAGCAGATAGTTGGGAGCATGCTGGCATGTTTAGAGACAAGTATAGGGCTCGAAGGTCTACAAGCCAAGTTTCAAGTCAGGATAAATACATGTAGTAAGGAGAGGTAGTATACGTATCCTACCTTTCCACTCTGCCGTGTCACATGGATATTCTGGACATGTGCATAGAACAAAGCTTTGCATATAATAAAAATGAGATGTCGGGTGTCACAGGAAAAACTGTTCAACTCATGATTTAGAATAAATAAGCATTGGAGCATTTTAGTAGTTTATTAATGATGTGTTGTTAACTGTCAGTAAGCCAGTCATTCAGGACATCTACAGAAGCACACACAAACTGTTAATGAAGATGTACAATTTTTTAAATGCTTTATAACTACTCCTCAGATGTTCTAGTCACGCACTCGCTCCTATTTGCATGCTGCCTCTCTTGCAGGCCATGTGAGTTGCAAGCACCCCCTCTGCTTCTGGGGGTGCGGATTCTCCTATTTACGTATATCTCTTGTTAGAGCTATGGATGCCCCAGATTTATGTGTACCGTGCTGCTCCCTCAAACCTGCGAATCCACATGCTGGTGAGAAAGGCACCAGTCACATGCACACACCCGGGTTTGGCCCCTGGTGCTGCACCTTGCACTGTTACTCCTATAGCTGGATGCAGGCTGCTTATGGCATTTGAGGGGGGAGGATGCTCTGCCTGGCCTAATTGGAGGTTGCGGTGTCAGTGGGGTGATTTCTGCTGGTACCAAACCAGGTTTAGACAGCTGCTCTGTTATCCTTTTCTCATTCTAAGATCCCTCATGGTTGTCACAAGTTTTCATGATTCTAACTCCACTGTATTTAGCCAAGCCAAGGTGAGAAATCATGTATGGTTTAATTGCTGAGGTAAGAATCTTTACTCTCCTGAATGAGAGTAATTTCATTTGTAAACTATGTCAAGCTCTCAAAATCATGTATCACTAAACCTTTTACAGCAGAGATGGATGGAGTAGCCCTGTGGGTTTTCACGTCAGAAAGTTCAGCTTTATGCACTGTGTGAAAAGTTTAAGGAAATAATAATAACTGGACATGTCAAAGCGTGACTCCGTTACAGAAGATGACTGTAAACCAGGTCACTGGGCTCTAACTATGCATGGCTCCCAGGGTGTTTCTTTGTAAGAAGGTGGGGGGAGGATGTTAACACGCTGACTGAAGAATCAGAAAACATTAGAATTGTTTTATGGAATTAAACAAGAAAGGAAGTATTTGCTAAATCATAGTGGCTTTCCTCAGTGGTACTTAATATCACTTTGAGAAGCAGTCTTCCTGCTTTGTTCCCTGGTATGCTAATAAGCAAGACTGACAATTCCCAGAATTGTTCTTTATAATAATGACTTATGCTTATTTATATAGCTTTTTGAGCACTGCAGTCCTGTTGATAATGTGGGTCTGAACCCACAGTATTTCAAGTATTTCAATAACTTGCTGCCTTCTGTTAAATATGTTGGCTGCCTATGTGTTCTGAAAATTGAAGGTATTCACTAAAATAGGAATTTATAAAATAAATTTTTTCTTCCACTTAAAACAAGAAAACCAGAAACTTGCACCAGATCATTTATTTTCCAAAGAATGTAGTCTCATGCCTCAGTTGAAGAATGAGAGGTAGAAAGACTCCAAGGGACATAGTTTGGGTTCAGCAGTCTGTCTGCATATAATCAGTTAAAAGACTGGAGGCTTAATTAAATGGGAAGTATAACATGTTAAGTGAAACACCAGGAGAAAAAAGAAAGACAGCTGTAATGTACATAAACTTAATTTCCAGTAAAAAGTTTAGGAATGTTTAAATGCTGAAACTGTATATTCCTTAGAATAGATGCATGACTACTCATTACTAGCAAATATTTGTCCAAGAGTGTGTTGATGCAGCAGGTAATTACAGTTAAATTTTAGCCTCTTCTATACCTGTGATGTTTTTGATTGGGAAGCCTCTAAAATGTTCCCAATAGAGCCAACTGTCAATACTACTGATGTGTATCTTTTACATTTTTTAGTCTTTGCAATTCTCTTAGAAGTAATCTAATGAGACTAGAAAATGTATGCATGTATACTGGAACATGCTTTGTTTATCACTTTTTTTCTCTACTAAATTACAAGTATTTGAAGAAATTTATTGATTTTTTGGGGGCTGGCATGCTGCTTTTGTCTATGAAACATTTCATTTTAATCTGAGATGACAGAATGGTTTTAGCAGCTTCCTAAAAACTGTCACGACTATTACACTCTCCAGAACTTGATAAATCTCACCAATTTTTCCTTTTGTGAGAAAACTATGTCTGCCTATGTCTATTCTTTCTTCTGCAAATCTTGAGCTGCCATTTTTAATTTGCCTTTCACTGCTGAAGTTACAAAATTGCGTATTAAAAATGTTTCAGAAATAAATTTCTATAATAAAAATTCTAGAGTATAAGCACACGTAATATGAGCAGGGATGTGGAAAACGCAATTTTTTTTCTGTCCTTTCTTATCTTCCTTTCTAAAGTGCAGTAAATTGTTGACCTTTACTACTTCAAAACACAAATTTGGTTTTATTATGTACCTTGTATTTTGATATCTTGTTGACTATAGTACATTATGAATATTACTGGGTAACATAACCTGGCTTGCTACAAAGAACAATACCTTACTACAGTTCATTGCAATGTCTGACTGCCTTGGAATAGAGGAAAAGTCTCTTGACAGATGTCCTGACAAAGCAATAATGAAAAGGTCATACCACATTTCCTGCAGCATTTATCTTGTTTCTTTAGTAGCTGTGTACTGAAAACTAGTTCCAATTACATCTAATTAGGAACAACAACAAGTTCTGCAATGAAGTTAAGAATCTATTAAACACTTCTATCAAAATTATTACACATTATATTTGAAAATTCTAAAAGTCTTAAATGGCTTCCTATCAACATCACTGTTCAGATCCAGTCTTACAACTTTTTACCTTTCCTAAAGATCAAGGTCGCAGAGCTCAGCAGTTCTTGTTTTATGGGGCCTTGGGGCCATTTTGAACTATTGCGACTTTAAGAATTGTTGACTATGATTGAATACTGGAACAAAAGCACATCATAGACATTCTGAACAAGTCTTCCCTGACAACATTATCAGCATGTGGAACAAATGTCCAATATTCAGTGACCATTCTGAAAATACTTGCTTATCAATTATTTTGATATTATGCCCTTGATAAGCCATAAAAGATTAAAGGCTAATTCTAAAAATACTACGTACAATAATTATGTTTCTTTTGTCGTAACGTTCTGATTTTAGAAAACAGAGTAAAAATAACTGATGATGTTAAAAATATTTTCTGTGTTGATATACAAGACCAATTTGGGTAAGTTTTGGAACAGACTATTTTGAAAGGCTACAGAGGTCTCTCAGATGACTTAATGATGGTTTTGTTAGACCCATAGGCTTTTAATTACATTGGTAAAAGTGTCATCATGGTTACAGCACCAGTAAAATAAGGTGCTTTGTTGTGTGGATTTTACACTGCTTAAAAATTAGTTTACATATTTTGCACTGTGTCAGACCTTATCTGTATAAAAAATATCAACAATAAGCTTTGTTACATTCCATCTAGGTCCATATTTTAAAATGCTGACATTTGGTCCCAAGCCAAAAAATCACTAAAATTGGTCCCATCATGATTAGTACATGATCACATTATGATAAGCACATTTGGAGAGAACCTACATACAAGAAATATTATTTTCCCTCTGCATTTTGTAAAAGAAGAGGTGAGTCAGAGTACAGTGTCTTATATTTTGTAAACCTTAATTACACAGTTGCAAAAAATAATTTTAGTAATTGTTCAACTAAATGCTTACAATTTTCCTCTGTTTTGTCTTCTAGTGATTAATGTGTGATATACACAAGTGAATGAATAATAGAGGTTCTTTCTGGGGTCAGCTGACTTTTTTTTTTTTTTTTTTTTTTTGTAAAATCCAATCGAAATACACAGATTGAGGGGCCAAAGAGACCTTTCAGTCCAACTCTGCCCTCACAGGCCAAGTTATTAGAATCAATATTCCTTATACAAATTATGGTCTCGCATATTCTTATATGTTCTATACTTACTATACTATACACTTAAATCCTAGCCACTTATATCTAGCAAGAAAACTTGTTACTGAAAAACATTTCTGTAATAACACAGATAACATAGCACCAGAATTGATGAACTTGACTTTCTTTAAGCAGCCCAGTGGAGTGGAATAGTTTTACACTCGACAAAAAAACAAAGCTGGTGAAAAGAAGAAAGTAAAATGAATGCAGCTGTGGCGCAGTCTCTTCATTCTTCTTATTAACATTGATAAAAAGCATATTTGGTTTATTTAAAAAGTACTTTTATTTTTAGTGACTTTTTTATATAATCTGAATCACAAAGGATGCAATTATAAATAATTTTATTTGATGCGTTTAACTATGAGAAGATACTAAGAATTTTAGAACTGAATGATTCAATGAAGGTATGTATTTATACCTATTTTTGTGGTTTTGATTACTCCCTTGCCTTCCCCATGTCACTTTCTTTCCCATATAATTTTTCCTCTCATACTGTGCTTGTTCCTCCTTTGAGCTAAATACTGATTTGTGCTGTTGCAAGCAGGGGAGGAGGGCTGCACAATGGCCTGGATAGCAACAGCTGTCAAGAACTTATGTGAGAGTACCTCTGTGACTGGAACAGCCAAATCTCTCTGAGAGGAATTGTCCAAACAGTGATGCTGCTGAAGATGATGATGACCATCATCCAGATTGAAGGACAACCAGGCAGTTACAAAAAGACTTTGGAAACAATGAGGTACTACCTTGAAAAGAATTAGGAAAGACACGTGGAAAGTATGCAACAATCATGAGGGACCTTGGAGTGAGAAGAGGATAACAGAGCAGCACTTTAAATGCATTTTGACACTGGCAGAAATCACCCCATCAAGTGACTTCTGGAGTATGCACAGGCAGTATGTGTAAATATGGGAATTTGCACCCCCAGCAGTTACTGATGTGTGTGTGCAACTAGAGCTTTTTCCATTGCTTAAAAAAGAATGTTTAGAGAATTATAGATCTCTGTTAACATCCTTTCACTGTGTTACTGTTTATTTTCAGTTTTATTGTTGAAATTGTGATCCTCGGTGATTGGTTCACTGTACTGCCATATCATTAATAACTCAATAAACCACTTCAACCCCAGGCTGATTTAGGCCATGCGAATCGAGTGAGTTTTTTTACACTGGTACCTATTATATCTAGAAGATTTCTTTGATGAAATCAAAGATTACAGTAATTAAATTATAAATGATTGAGCTTTGGAGCGTAGTGACATTTTTCCTGTTTGTTAGAAATTGTGATGTACACTTTGTGGGAGAGGAAAAAAAGAAGTAATTCTAAAAAAACTTTCCCACTCCTTGGACATCTTAATTATTGGACTTTTCTGAAAGTCATAATTTTCATCGTTGTAACTATTACAAAGTCTATTCCCAGAGGAAGAAATACAAGGTTTATAAAAATGCTAATTTAAGCTAGAAAGTATAAATAAAGAATAGATAACATAAGAAAAATATGGACTAGATTCTTAGTAGAGCAGTTTCTTAATCCAGGCTCATTTTATAGGGTCTAGAATCATATTCCTCAGTGCTGTTCTGAGTCAGGGCCTTAAAAATCTTCCAGTTCTTAAATACTGGTGTTCATTGTGCTCTGCTTGAGGTATAAACAGTTGAGGAAAAAAAATCACCTAATGAGTTGTAGGCCTATTACAGGTCAAGATGAATTATAAAAGAGTATGATGGCACCAAAGCATTGAAGGATTATGACTTTATATGCTGCTACTACTGAACCAAAATTTTCTTAGCCAAGAATAAACCACAATTTTCTCTAAATGCAGACTACTCGGAATATAGGGGTGTAGATCTTCCACTGATGTAAAATAGTTTGGCTCAAAGGTTAAGTTTTCAGAGTCAGTGTGACCTTTTCATTTTCCTGAGTTATCAGCCTGTTTCCATAACAGGCACTTTACAAATGAGTCTGGAGAGACGGAAACTGTGCTGAAATTTTACTCTAAGCCTCTTTACTTTCAACTGTCATGATTTTTTTTGTGTCATGTGATTTTATTTTATTTTTAAATTATCCTTATATTAGGAGGCAATGATTTAGACTCACCAGGAAGGGCCTGGTTAGGCTGTTTCCCTCAGCGATCTGATCTCCGGGTGTGTTTGGCAGGGCTGCCACAGGTGGCTGCTGACGGGGTGGCCATGAACTTCAACATGCCATTTGCAACAGCTTCCAGACAGCACTGTGGCAGAGAGAACCAGGAGGGGGAAAAAAACCCAATATCATATGCCAAAATTACTCACCAGAGAAGTCTATGGTGCCACATATTGAAGGAGGTTGCAGCTGTTAAATTGGGTGCTCTCCACACAGGAATGGTTCCCTTCTGAGGGAAGTGCGGCTTAAGCAGGAACTCTTCTGAGGGAAGCGCTGCCCAGACTGCTGCCACACCGTAGTGGGGATATTCTTGGGGATAGTGCCGCCTAAACTTCTGCCACACCAGATGGAGGACACTCCTGAGGGAAGTGCCACAGGTGCTACTAGGACAGAGCAGGTGCGTTCATTCCTGAGGAAAGAGCTGCTCTGCTAAAGTGGGAACACCTGTGATGGGGCTGTGGCCCACTGCTGATTGCACACCAGAGCAGGGCCGGTTAGTAACAGAGCAGCAGAAAATTTTAGGCTCCTGCTTCAACTGCTACACCTTCTGTCTCCTTGTCAGAGGAATCTTCAGACTGACAGCAAAAGTGAGGTAAGTTGAGAATGGGTAGGTGGGATGAAAAGTGTCTAATCATGTTCTGGTTTTCCCCAATGCCTGAATTGGTGATTTGGGGTTTGTTTTGGTGGACAGTGAATTAACTGAAGTAAACTCCCCAACTTTGGATTTTTTGTCTCATGATACTTGGATGAGACTTGATCTAAGCGTTATCTCTTACACGAACACCCTGTTTGGATGGTCCTGGTGTTTCTTGAGAACATGCATGGAACTGTAAGGATGCTGTGAATCTGCAATCCAGCCCCTTCTAGAAAAACAAAACAAAAATTCTATACACAGCAAAAATACTTTCTCTATCTCTAGGTGTGGCATTGTCAGTAGAAGTAGGGAATGTCTGGATTTGTGATGGACCCAAACCACCTCAGTAGAAGATAGAGGGCTCCTGTAAACATGGGGTCTGCAGAAGTGTGAAGTGCAATGTATCCTATCTCACGGATACTGCTAGGGATCCATTTTGCAAGTTCCTCACCAGTCCATAGCACAATGAATATAACTAAAATGCCATCACCTGGGGTGCCTGCTAGCTCCAGGTGGAAAATAGGTGTACCCTTTATCTCCATACATCTCTAGGTCTGAGCATTAGAGGTTATCACTAGAAGAATAAAGGATAAATCAACCAGTAGCTCTCAGTATCCTTGGAAATACATTAGGCTTCCACCAAGTCAGGTGAAAATATATGAAAATATAAAGTTAGAAATCATGCTTTACAAATATCATGGTAGAGGAATCAGAAGTTTTTTTTTTCTTCCTCAGTGAACTTTGTATTGGGTATTAAATTGTTCATACTGTAGCTGTCACTGTAAGTGGTATCTACAAACAGAGAAGTCTCTCATTAACAGTAATATCTGTGAGAGTTTAAACTACATTTAGAATAATTGATACAGCAGTTCTGTTGCATTATTGTAGGTCTGTGTGTGGACTGAATATCTTTGATCTCTTGCAGAGATTTAAACAGTTGTGCTGACTTCAGAGAAGTTATAGTGTTGGAGTCTGAAAAGGATTAAGGCTCATTAATAATAGTCTTTAAAATATTTTTATGAAACACAGATTGACTGTTGTATTTTTATAATCTTTTCATCCCATTACATATAGAAGGAGGACTACAAATCAGTCTTTCTGTCCAGACAAAATAAGGGATCAAAATAGTTTCAAATACGTCCTCTGCTCCCCTCCACTCCCTTTCATCATGTGAATGAATTCTGAGTACAGCTCAAAGTATTTTTGTGTTTCATTCTAATGCTTCCCAACCAGAATATTTAAGTGGTGTGCTTGTGTGTTATCCCTTTTTTCATGTCATGTGACAATTTACTGCATTGTCTCAAAATAGAGGTTTTAGCAAAGGGAGTTCTTTGTTTCCTCAGATATTATTAGCTTTGTCAGGTCATGGTGCCATTTTAAATATGCTGGATTTCAATGGAATGCATGTAGAAGTACCTGTGACATTGACGTGAACACCACGTGAATTCTTGATCATCTGAAGGTAATAGCGAAGACTAAATGAATTACTGAAATGTAACAATATTCCATCTTGGTGATCAGGGCAGCTGTATGACTGGAAAGCTGTGTCCTTGATAAAAACAGTAGTAAAATTACAATGCAGCATCTGTGCTGAAGGAAGAGAGAGACTAGCACATTCACTAAGTAATTGCAGGGAAAATGGAGGCATGCAGCCTTGTTGCTGAGATATTTTGTGTGTGTGTCTGTCTGTGTCTGTTAGTAGGTAATAGAATGAACTATGGAATATAACACTGAAATTTAAATATGCCATTCCTAAAAATATTAATCAAGACCAGAGATCTTGTGTTATCAGTTATTTGTACAATGAAGGTGTAGGGTACAGAGAACAAAATGAGAGTAATATGAGAACAAAAAACATTTGTCTTTCCTGGTTTTAAAATTATGTGGCTAATGAATTTATTCAGGACAAGATTTGGGGAAGGAAGGAAAATAATGGAAGCCTAATGGTGAGTGTGTCAGGGCACTAGGCAGGAAAGAGGTAAAATAAGCAGTATTAGTCAGCATGATACCAATTGGGTGGAATTCAGGCACTGCTGAAAAGCTTGGAGACTTCCTATTAATTTATTTTATTCTTGGTGTTTGTTTCATAAACCAAATCTCACTGGTGTAACTGAGAAGCCTCCTGCTGCAGGATAGATTGGACTGGTCTCATGGTTGAAATCTCACTCTGCTGATGTGTTGTCCTGTTCCAAGAAAGTGGGACAAAAAGATAAAAGTATTTCCACTGAAGAAAACCCAGTGAAACTGTAAAAATACTATCTTGCTTGCAAGTATGATTATTTTATAAACTTTCATAACTTTTCCCCTATATCCAATAGAGAAACTTAATGTCCAAGGAGAGACTAACGTATATTTAATTTTTGTAAAAGACAAATTTTTACATTTACTTTTAAGTGAATCAGTTGCTACTAGTGTTTGGTGATAATATGAACTGCTAAGATTCTTTCACTTTGAAATGAACTTTTGTGGAGAGTTTTGTGTATTCCAGCTCATCAAAGGAATTTCTCATTAACATATACTGTACCTGAGCCTTTGAAGATACAGTGCTTATTAAATCAGAGTTATGTACGCATTTCATTATTTTTTTTCAGTCACCTTTATCTCATATTAAACTGTTAAGTCGTGAAAGTGAGGTGCTGTGTGTTCAGATTTGGGAGGGCGATTGTTTCTGAGGAAAAATTTGGGACTTTCACATTTTTTTATTTTTTTATTTTGAATAAGAAAAGTTTATTTTCAACACATGCCTTACAATCTGTTTCAAAGCTGTAGTTGAAATACCAGTAACTCAAACATATATCTGGACTATCTTTTGGTCATCCAATAAGCTGACTTTCCCCCCTTCCAAGGAAGTCAAAAGTTTAGCTTCCTTTGTTACTATGAAAAGAAAATTAGTGATTTTTTTTTTTAGTGCTTAAGTGATCAATATTGCAATAACTTTAATACTGTATGTAGCAAGTGTTACACACATTCTGCTGCTGCATAGATAGAAACGAGTAATTAACAGACTGCTGTGTTTGTGACATTTTCTGATAAAATATATTACAGTTAAAGGATACCCACAGCTACTTTAAATTGTTGGAGCTCCATCAACTGTGAAAGAACAAACGTTTTGTAGATTTTATATCTCAAATTCTGTAGCATGTATGTGGCAAGCTCTTCCTATTATAGCCCACAAAAGAAAGATGACATTTCTGTTTACTCTTTTCAAATGAATTAAAGCGAGAGTATTCTTGAAGTTATCAGTGGAAATAGATCTTTGTTACGTGAAAATTGCTTTAACTGTAGATGTTTTATGGACTTCACTTGATATCAGCATTTAATCTTGTTTTAACACAGAAATTTCAATCTCACTACAAGTTTTAGAAAGTTGAGTTGCTGATGTACTAAAAGATACTACAAAGATTCATGAAAACATTTGCTTAGCCAGTTATAGTATATACTTTATGCGGTGAATCAGAAGGGAAATAGTCTTTGTTATTGCAGTTCTTATCCACGTTTTTTGAGGAAACTTGAAACTGAACACTAAAATTTATAGGCTGTTTTAGATTGATGGTGTATTGATTGATGGAAGAAGTTCTGTGTCTTTAATAAATTAACTTTATATATTAGTCTGTCCTTACTGTGAGTTACACACACTAAGGTTTGTTAGTAGTTCTGTAAGGTGCTTTTGGCTTGTTTTTACAGGCTACCTCTGTTATGCATTTAATTCGACTAGCTTGAATTAATATTACTATTTCCTGTAGAGTTCCATAATATAGAACATGAATGTCACATGAATAAATGTATACCATATATACTTTATATAATGATTAGGATTTTTCAGAGTTTAAATTTTTTTTTTGTCATTTTAAAAGGACAAGATTTTTCAGAAGTGCTAATGATTTATCTTCTGAAAATTGTTTCCTTCAGGAATTTTTATTTAACCGCTTTTGAAAATCTTAACCCAAGTGTATAGAGTTAATTTATACCTTAAAAACATACATTTGAATATAATAAAGTAGCAGCAACCTAGCAGATCAGATCAAGTACGAATGCTTTTAATAGTGAAGATGTGTTGGTGACTCTCTTGTTATCTGGTTTTCCTCTTAATTTGTATTATCAGTCCTGGCAGTTGCTACTACTTAGATTGTAATATTTCCAAGAAACTGTCACTTTTAAAAATAAATTAACATAAAATTAAATTGAACTTTTTAATGATTTGCAAGTTTATGTAAATGACCAATTTTAAAAAGAACTTTATGTAATCAGACACATTGACTATTCAAGCCTAACATTAAGTGTTCTCTGCAAATCTCATTATATGCAGCTCATGAGAGTGTAATTAACATATTAATTTATATGCAGATAACCATCTAAATGCCAAAACATTTTTACTCAGCAATTTCCTTTCCACTTTTGAATTGGTATTGGGAAAAAAAGATGAAAGAACACTTCATAGGGTCAAAATGGCAGGCATTCAAACTCTCATGAATAACATTTTTTTGACTGTTCTTTGCAGATGCACTTTCAGTTGTCTCTGCTTTAGAACATTCTGTATAAACAAATGCAGATTTATTTTATTTTTTTAGTATGTCTGTTTTAGCACGGCTGCTCAGTATAAAATATACATGATTATAAAACTTGGTTTTGAATTTAGTTGGATTTTGCAAAGGTAATAAATTTCAGTTAAAATATATTGGTCTAGTCTCTCCTCCTAATCCTATACTGTAAAGTCATCTATACAGATTTGCATTATTTCAAGAGCACACTTAAGGCATGATCATAAGCACAAAATAAACCTGAAGTATATCCCTGGTATCTTTGATCCCTTTGCAATCAAAGCCACACATCAAAACTCTGAGAGTGGACTCCAGACAGAAAGAAGGAAGAAGATAAAGGACAGAGTTCTTATGTAAAGAAAAGTATAATGTGCTTCTATATCAAATTCAGTAATTATTGTTAGTACACACAATACAAAAATGAAGAGGTAATCTATACTAAAATTCTCCATATTTTCAAATTACTTTGTTTTATAAGGTTCTGGCTATTTTCTTTGTTGTTCTGCAAAATTATGAAAAGTGCTGTAAAATGCAAACAGAATTGGGAAATGCTTGTCAAAATAAGAATAGACGATGTTAGATCGATACAATCTATTTTACAGTTTTTATTTTCAAATAACTTTCTATAGTTTCAACACACAATGCTTAAATTGGTTGTATTATCTAGCACATGAAGCACATGAACCACAAATAACTCCATCTGAAATTTCTGTATCATATGAAATAAATATTTACAATATTTTCTAGTATTTAATTATAAATAGCTTAAATCATGTATTTAGATTATAAGATAAAGAAATGGGCTAGGGAAAGTGGACTCAAACTAAATATTCACACATTTTAAACCCCAAGTCTGTAGATACTCGCACATTTCTCATTTGTCACATTAGAAATAATACTTTAAAAGATTCAGCATTCATAAAAATAAAAATATTTTGGCCTAACAAAAAGGTGTCAGAACATGAAAAACAAACAAAAAATCCCATGTGCTTGGAATCTTCTTCAGTAACCCTTCAAACAAAAGGAAGTATGGTTCTCTCAGGCATTGGTAGACTTATTTTTGGTTTTATATAAGACATTGTTGTTTGAAGCCTGTAATTTTCTTTTTGCTTTTACTTTGAGTAACTGGGATAATGTTTTTTCAAGTGACCAGCAAACATCTCCTTTACTTCCTGTTGTTTTAACATGCATGAAAAAACAAATTTTAAGACAATGTTTCTAGTTACTTAAACAACAAGTTAACTATTTTTTCCTTTTTTTCCTGCTTATCCTTTGACATTTGGTTTCTTATCAGTATTGAGAATATAAGATTTTTTTATACAATTCCTAATGTTGCTTCTGTAGTCTACAAGTTAATACGTAATTACAACTTGATGCCTTAATTTTCCAACAATGTCACATACATGTAACACAGGTGTAGGAAGAGGTACAAGAAACCATATATTCTAAGTTGTAAAATGAAACATTTCAAGGATTTGAATATAGTATTGAGGGCAAAATGATTTTTTCAAATTTATATATTTTATTGTAGATTTCATAACAAACATAACTGTGCACAATGTTCTTGCAAAGTCCTGCATTTAAAGATGACAGTTCTAGTGTTGAAAGTATACGTTTTAACTGCCAGAAGCTACTGTCAAACTGTGACTAAAAGGGATGGAGGGAGGACGGAAATGTCACTCTGTCATTTTTATTGTTATTTCTTTAGCCAATACTTTTCTAATTTTGCATGTTCATACAAACCCAGGAGCTGAAGATGAACATGTTATAAATGGGGCTATCAAAAGCTGTCTGCCAAACAGCCTGATTATTTAAATGTTCTGATCTAGTCTCCTACCATTCAAAGTTCTCCAAATAAATAAACCTTATAAGTTATCTAAATCACTGATAATTTGGGGGTTAATGGATTTCCTGCAATTATTATTTTAAAATGAAGTTATTAACTACTATTAGAATGATCTGGGTGAGCTACAGGAATATTTTATGTTTGTTAAAATTGGAATCTATTTCCTATGCATTTTGAATGGATCAACATGCATAATCTGATGTCTGAATAAGTAGAGAATCAAGTAAGTGGGAGTTTTGTTGTTTTTTTATTTCAAGCCAGCCATTCTGGGTGACTAGCTGTATTTTCTGTGTAGTCATGTCTACCTAACACGATTTACATTGGACTACATGACAGAAAAAGAGGGCTGCTGCTATAATTTTGGAATAAAGACGACCTGATCATAACGCTATAAAAATTTCCCACTTGTTATTCAGTGTATGGTGTAATTATTAACATATAATTTAATTTGATATTCTTTTAAAATCCTTTTCAGTTTGTGAGTGATTATTTCAAGAGAGCTGCCCAATTTTGTATTATTTTTCCATTTCTATGATGTCTTTTGTACTTGTTCTTTAGGGATTAAGTTTTAGAAATCAAGGTTGCTATTTACCAATTGCTATCAGTTGGAATAATAAATGATGGTGATAATAGACTTTTGCTTGAGAGATATTGAAATATATTTCCATGCTGGATAACAGAGCATCTATTGAGACTCCTTGATGTTGTGGTCTACAGTAACTTCAGCACTGACATATGTTCCTGCTGTCTTCTTTCCCTTCATCCCTCCCCTTTAGTCTACAGAAATTGTAGTGGATTTTGGGGGGAAGGCTTGGAAAACTTGCTCTTTCTTTTTTTGTGTCACTGCAACCCATACTTGTTGCCCGCCCCAAAAGATTTAGAAATGAACTTAATATGAGCATGTCATCTAGTGGCAACAGGCAGCAGATTCTTGAATTTCAAATGACAGAAAGGAGAGAGGAAATGCTATTTATCCTTGCTGTTCATTAACACAAGGCCAGACTGATAAAATAACTCTTTTGTTCCTTTCTTCTTACTGTGGATGGTCAAGAAGCTTAGCTAGTAATTGTTTTTGGTATTACATGGTTCAAACTCTGCTGCTCTTGATAAGATGCTTTATAGTTTTACTTTCATCCTTCCTCCTTCTGTCCTCAAATTACACACAATATTCAGCCAAAATTGAAAATTGCCAGATATAAAGTAACATTACTTTATTGTGCCCTTTAAATGCATGCTGTACTTGTGTTCTATATTTTACTACTTAGCAAGTCCCTGCTTATTCAGTACACACTTTTCCCACAAAAGTGGGAAAGAACAAAAGGTATAGTACTTCAAATTGATTGATAAAAGTTTCTCTAATGCTTTGCACTGAAAAAAAGGGAAATAATAAAATGGAAAAGGTTGATTTGGCCTACTAAGGACATCTAGCTTTGAATAAATGAAGAAGTTGCATTCAATTTTAAATAACATTCCTGGAGCTATTCACAAAAATCAGTGACGTTAATTAACCACATGCAGGAGAATTCATCAATGTATATGCTTACATAATTTTTTGTGGTTCTTTCATGAGTACCTCTAGAATCCAGAATTGTAGTTCTAATGATTATTTCTGCCAGAAAGCCATGGCATATGATAACAAGTGTATGCAGAATTGACTTATCTTAGAGTTTGTATGTGGTGCAAATCAATTTGCATGCATACTAAACATCTGCATTTCAGTTTTTCCCAACTATAAAAACAGTATTTAAAAAAATTCTATTAGCATTGGTACTTTTGTCCTACTCCTTTGGTCATTATTTTTTCATCATTTGAAAAACAAAAATTGAAAAAACTTGGTAATTTCAATACCATACTCTTTGAAGGAAAGTTATATAAGTTTTAGCTATTAAATCACCTTGTAATACATTGCAGATGTTGAGCTACAAAATCCCCTTTATAACAATTTGTTTATAAAATTGCAGGCACAAAAATACCTCCTGCTGCTATGTAATTTTCAAAAAGTTTCTTAAATGCCATGTAAGCTAGAACCTGAAAATTTCATAAATTCAGACATTTAGAAGATGCAGTTTTTTACTATACCTGTTCTAGTTATGTCTAAATCTAATTCCAAAAGCACAGCTCTGATTCTTCACTTTTTCCACTTATCTGTTACAGCATTCATCAGTAAGTGTGTTGTTTGCTTTGTGTACCCTAGGTAATGAAAGTAATGTTTTGATTTAAATGGAGATTGGCAAATTCAATTACTTGAAACTCTTTAAATTTTTTTTCTTAAGTTTCATGTATTGTTTTCTGGAGAAGGTATTTCTCTATGTTTGGGGTAGTATGTGAAGAAATTGAAAAATTTTGCAGGAAGAAAATTCTTAGAGCAAATATTGTTTCAAATGTAGCTATTGAGAAGCAGAAGTTGCAAGAAGTTCAGCTCTTAAATGTCTTTTTGAAAATTACTCAAGTAAACCTTATATTTAGATGACACGTTTACTTTTGAAAGCATATGTTTCTTTCTACCACTTTCCAAAAGGACAAATTGTTGTCTTTCAGGACACAGTGAGACCACAGTTATAAATCTATCCATTTCTTTCATATTTTAAAGAAAGGGAGAAAAGACCAGTTTGGTAAATTTGTCAGCTCAATTTAATTCCTAGACTTCTGCTTCCTTACTGTTTCAAACAGTATATGTTACAGAAAGTATGAGGGAAACTTACTCTGTTCTTTCAAAGAATAGCACTACATTTTAAGAAATAATCCTAGTAAAATCCCTTCTAGGGTGTATCCTGAAATTTATAGTGATTATAGGTAAATGATAAATGTCTGTGGATATACTGGTTTTCTTTTCTAAAAACTTGTGGAATTTTTGTTGAGAATATCAACAGCTACTTGTTTAATGTCTGTGGAAGAAAACATTTTCTTCAGCTGAAGCTATCTTTGACTATTTCAACTTTCTGCTTATTTCACTTTGTAAAAATAATTATTTAGCCAATAGTATTATGGTTTGTATGGTGACTTGCTCCTTTACTCTATCCATGTATATTGTGTAGGTAAATAATGTTCTTCTATTTACTACCCTCCTCTCACAATATTTAAATTATTATTTTAAATTAAATTTGTTAGAGCAGATTTCTCAAGACCTTTACTATTCAAGTTTTTAATATCTACAGGTGCAGATACTCAACAGCTTCTGATCAGCCTGTTCCATTGTGGATCACACAAAAGCTAATCTTAAACTAAGCTGGAATACCCCATGTTCCAACCTATTTCCATTGTTTCTTGTCCTTCATTCTGTACTGCTAAGAAGTCTGGCTCCATCTCTTCTGTAACTTCCAATAGCATGGAGATCATTAAGATCACACCCTTAGCTGCCTTTTCTAAAAGCTGGACAAGTCTTTCTCAAATTTTCTTTGTGTGTTATGTGCTCCACGATCTATTTTAAAACACTGTCACAATTTTCATTCTAAAAGAAGCATGTTAAATAGGGAAATAGATTAAAGTTCTGCAGCTTTTGGTGAGTAGTATATGCTACTTACCTTCCACTTGTGGAGAACACTAAAAATGCTCAGACAAGTAAATACCATCTGACATAATGTCTCGGAGACAAGACCATTCTGATGTATAGATTGTTTGCCTCTGCATCCCTATCATTGCACTGTCAGCAAACAAACTGGTGGGTCTTTCTTGTAGTATCTTCACTTGAAAATGTGGGAAAATTTCTGCATAACAATAAAATTGCCCATTTTTCATCTGAACAGGTGACTAAAATACATAATATTCATTTTTATTTGAAACCCAAACTTCTCTGTAGAATAGGCATGGTTAGATTCTACTATTACAGGGAAAAGGAGAAAGGGAAAAAAAAAAAAAAACCAGGGAAGAAACAGAGGGTTTAAGTACAACCTATCCATGGAAAGCAGTGGAGATTTAAGAATTCTGGAGAGCTATTCCAGAAGAATAGGAGTTGTACAATTATCCATCCAGTCTTCATTTTCCAAAAGTTTGGAGTTATGGGATTTATAACTCAATGCTATAGATTTTAAATTACAATAATTCTTGTCTGTCTTGATTTAGTTTAATCAGATGGGTGACTCCATTACCTGTGGCTCTTGACTCTTTATGATGATGAGTACTTTATGATTATTAGTTCTTCTCTGTCAACATATGGGTGTGTCAGCTCCTTTGCAGCACTTCTTGATAAGTTTGAAATATTTTTAATCTTCTGAGTAGAATACTTCTACTTCTGTTCAGCCCAAATCTGTGTGGATACTGTCTTTTAAAGTTATACAAGAATATGACTATATACCTCAAAACAAAACCATTTTACTTATAGACTCTACCCTGCTCCGCCCTTATCACATTGTTCTCTTTTCAAAATTCTAGAGGAATTCCTAGGACTAACAAGAGAAACATAATTCAACTATATGTATTGCATTTGAATTATTCTACTAGGGATGTTAACCCAGTAATCAAATACTCAAAAACTAATTAACAAATGCACTACTACTTTATTTATTATGTTTTACAGACATTGCATGCACCATCTGAGATATTTACTTGAACTCTTTAACAAATATTTAGGATTGTTTCTTTTTCAGTATCGGCATTGCCAGATCATTACCAACACGGGATCTCTGCTATTTAGTCTGTGCTGTGAGTAGTCTTCCATCTCTAGATATATGCCCAATGCAATTGAGAATTTGCTTTTTGGGGGGGTGGGGTGCATGGTGGTGGTGCAAAAATCTATAGATTATGTTTGAGCAGAGCAGCAAGAAATGATGACATGATGTCATCTTTTAGTACAGACTACATCAACTTATCTGAAACATATAGTACTCCATATTTGAAGTTAATGGGATCAAAGTTTCATTGCTACACTTACTGAATTTGGAAGAAACTTAAAAAAAAAAAATTGAATATGTCACACTTGGAGCAAGTATCATTCTCCTTTTCTTTTACTAGTATGGTGTCTTCTGTTTTGTAATGTTTCAAAAAGCCTTTGAATTGGGACAATAAGGTTGAAAATAGAATTTCTTTTATTAACATAATGAGTTTTCTGAAATTACATGCCTGGATCATCTCACACTGTGCAATGGATAGCTTGGGGTTTTGTAACATGTCATTTCATTCTTTTGAAAAACAAATTTGATTTTTCTTTGAGTAGTTCTATATCACTTCATATGCTCTTCTGAAGTGGCATTAACAAGTCATGTTTCTTCCATGTGGTTCTATCCTGCTTTTGACATTAGTTTTTGAATATATCAATACCCTTTGACATTATTGACTTGAAGATCAAGCCAATTTAATATTCTATTACTGAACAAAATGCTGCAAAACCATTTCATATGTGTAACATCACAGGTATTACAATTCCAAATTTATTTGTTCTACTACTAAAATATGCAAAACAACATGTTAAAAATGTTTCTCGATAAGCAAAATGAATTATACTGTGTGCTATCAGAATTAAACTTGGTTTTTACAACAGTACATACATATTAAGTATAAAAGGGAACGTAAGCTTTAAAAGGTTTCCAATGGAAAGTCTGCTTCGTGCTTCTGAGCGTATAGGTGACCCTTTGTCAATTAAGATAATTTGATTCTACTGTGAAAGTTAGCATAGGATTCAATTCATCTGGATGATGCTGAAAAACTTTAGAGCATTTGCAGTTCTTTGGACCTGTTTTATTATGCTGATGCATAGGCAAAGAATTATGCATTTTGTGTTCTGAATTTTGGTAGAAATTCCTGTCACTGCATATCCTGAACTAGAGGGAAAGAAGAAAACTTCCCCTTGACTAGCCAGTTGTCTGAGACAGCTTTCTGACTGAACAAAAAACAAATATGATGGAATTAAATTAACATGTTCAGGAAGTATTTTAATACAGACTTTTGGTTTTACATCATGTCTGAGCTACATGTTCTATGAGAAAAATGTGCCATTACAAAAACATTCCTTTTGCTTCATAAAATCTCTGCCTTTGAAACTGTGTTTTTAAAAAATGGTTTTGTGGCTTTAAACTTTCAAAAATTTTTCATTGTTTTGGACCTGCAGTTCAACCACAGCTAGAATTTTTATAATAAAAAACAGGTATTAATTGTTTTTAACACATTTAATGGCAATTTACACCACTAAGCAGTGAGGCTATCTTCCAGTTTTCTTAATTGGAGCAGATTATAATTGTGTATATATCTATCTGACCTAGATGCTGAATAGTCTGAGGTCTTTCTCTCCCAGGGAATGAGATAGTTTCAGTAGTAAGTTGTCAGAGTCAGAATTGAGATCAGTACGTGGAATATCAACAAATAAGTTATACCTGAGTTTCTTTAAGTACATGATCCTAAGAATAATTATTAAATGTTTCAAAACCAGGAATGCAGTTTTATTTCTAATGTTAGGTTAGGAATTCCTAAATGTTAGGAATAAAAAGTAGTTATCAATAGTTTAGAAATTGCCAGAGGCAGGGTCAAATATACCTTTGGGCAAAACAAAATGATATTTTCTCTAGAGAGTCTATTGTAGTAGAAGAATATTGGGTTTTTTTCTGACTCATAACTTTATCTTTTTACTATATCTGAAGAAGCTGTGGTGCCTGCAGTCTCACTAATTTACATTTCTTAACCTGTTCTTATAGCAACAAGACAGGGAAAAGGGTTTGTAGTAAATGATGCACTTGATAAATTGATGCATAACAAGACTGCTATGTTTAATGTGTTAGTCCAAATAAAATTAAGGTCAAATGAATGAACTAAACCACCCAAAGGTGTATAATTGTGTTATATACATCACAGTCAAAGCACCAAAAGTTACTGAAAGTAAATACTGCAAGATACCTGTCTTTCAGCAGTTAGCCAGATAAGTGGTAGCTCATTTTGAGTGGCTTCTTTGGGTTTTTTGTTTGTTTGTTTGTTTGTTTTTTTCTTTTTAAAATCGTTTCCTTTAAATTACAGCAGTCTCAGTTTGGTAAACTGATTTGTGTGATTTATGGGTTTACATGATCCATCTATGAATAAGTTCTGGTTTGTTGCACTAATCATCCTCAATCCTGAATTTATAAAACAATATTCATGAGTGCTCATATTACTAATATATATTTTATATATATATAAGTTTGATGTAGTATTGGTACTCCTTTATTATTGACTTTACATGACACCTAGAATTATACTGAGAGAAGAAAAGGACTTCATTTCACTGTGCCAAATGCAAATGGATTTTTGTTTTTTTACTGGTTATTAAGAAGTTAGAATGTAGTTCTATGGAATTAACTATCTAAAGGGTTGGTAATTTCTGAAATGTATGTCAATTCATCTGAATACATATTTTAAGTCTTATCTGATTTTCGAAAAAGACTAGGGGCATGTTGGATGTATTTCATGCATTGATTGTAGTCTTGTGCCAAGGTACATGCTTAGAGAAACTTGATTAATTTTTTATAAAAATGTTTGTATAAAACCTGTTTTTTTTCCTGAAGATGCTGCTTGAGCAAGTAAAAAGTTAATTCTCTAAGGTAACCAAGTGTGTTTCAATAGATTTCATAAAAAAACTGTGCGTGCCAACAGAGATGTATAACTGAATGGCAGAGATAATATACTTTTTATGACAATATACTTTTAATGCATTCAAATTGTGGTGCTGTAGACTTTGGGGATTCATGCAAGCTGTCTTCAAAAATGCTTTGGCAACAGTAAGCACTAGAAGTACTTACTACTAGAAGTAGTAAGATTTGCCACCTAAGAAGAGCTATACTATGAAGGAGAACCTTCTATAGTATGAAGAAGAAATTGAATAAATAACACTCCTCATTAGTCAGTAGAATTAGATTATTTGAGTAACATCAGTCAAAATACTCAGTATTCAAAGTTCAGTATTCAATCTTCAGTATTCAGGAGAGAGCTGTATTTTTCTGCATTTTGGCAAAGTTGAGTAGTTTTACTTGGATAAGAATTATTCACAGGTTACAGTACGATCATCTTCTGTTATTCTGTGAAGTCTATACTAGCCTGTGGAGCACATAAAGAACTGAACGTATACAAATCACTACTGTTCTCAAATGTGCAAATCACCTCTTTAATGTGGTATTTCCTGTGTCATATGTACCAATGTTATGTTCAAACACACAAATCTCAATGTCAGCAAAACTTGAGAAACAAAAGTATGTTTCTTGTTACCAGTTGGCTCCATTTCACAGACTTCTGTAATATCCTGCAGTCTTGAAGACACTGCAGTTTGTGTTGGTATGACAATATGTGTTGCAAGTGTTAAACAAATAAATGTTAAAGGTAAGATTTGTTATGACTGATTAGTAATAATTAGATTAGTAAGAATCTCAATCTGATTTCTGTTAGATTGAGAAAAGAGAATTTGTTTTGTATAGAAGGAATTTTCATACCATCAGAGCTTACACAAGTAGCTTTATCAATGTCACAAAATGAGTTTGGGTGACTTGAAAGTAAATATTCAGACTTCCAGTTATGATTGTGTCTGGAGACACAGTGAGATCACTCAGGTACAGATGAAGGTGAAGACAAGAGCAAATGAGTCCTTCCTGTTTAGACATAGTGTAAGTACTTCTGATTGCTGAAGATAAATGTTTACATAAAATTTTGCATTTAAAGGCTTTTCTTGATAGTTTTGTGATGTGTTTCTTTAACAGAGCCTAATTTTTATACATGTTATCTTAGGGAATGCAACTTTGTACCATTCCCATAGTCATCACAAATTAAATATTTTATTAGATCTGGCAACAGTAACTCATCTTTATTGAGAGGGAAAACCTAGTTTGAGTTGTTTATTTGTATATTTTTAATAAAGTGTGTAAGGCAAGACAAGTTTATAAAATATACGCAATACGTGGTTGAATGGGGGAATATTGCTCTGTATGATGTGTCATGTGAGATGCAATACATTCTCTTCATTATTTTACTTCATTTTGGAAAGCCATTTTTCTATCCTCCAGGTTTTCTGGATTTTTTCCCTTCTCTAAGTCTATGCAAAATGCATATGGTAGGTTTTATAGATTAATGTAGTAATTTTATATTTCTTATTTAAGCACTAAATTAGCCCTTTTATTAGTATCTTCCAGAAAGAAGTTATAAGTAATGTTATTCACCTCAACATATAAATACTCTAGGATGGCTTATTATTATAATCTCTATCATAATTTTGTGATCTTATAGCATAGCTGGAAAAAACACATGAAACAAAATGTAATCCCTTTAAAAATACTTTTCTGTAGAGTTGACTGTGTATTCTTGATATGTAGATAATTGCTAAATGTGAACAGAATAATATAGTAGAGAGCACTTCAAAGTTCATTTTTTTCATAAATTATTAACTCTTTTATCTTTTGAAGTGCAATTTTTTCCAGGAATTTAACGTGATTTTTTTTCACCAGGCTTAAATACATACTTGTATTTTTACTTATTAAAATATATTAATCCAGTAATGTGATTATACCAATGGACAAAATAATTATCTTATGTATGGAGTTTGTTTGATTTCTGAAATACTAGATGTTTGCAGTCAACTGCTGAGGACAACTCTCAGCGTATTCAGATAATATGCAGCACGTACATGTAAGACACAAGCTGTGCATTTTTTGTACATACTTTGCTTTTTTGTTCCAAGATTTTGCTTCTAGCGAAAATAAGTCATCTCTGTCAACTCTTTCATGATTAGCTTAGTAAATTCATATAGCCTTTCCTAGGTTATGTTTCTTTGGGTACCAGGGTAGCATCGAAGATGCTACCTTGCAGGATATGCTGTGAAGAGATTAGATGCACACTCGAAATTCCAGTAACTTTTCAATAGTGGACAACAGAAATTACTCATGAAGAGTCTGCTTTTTGATCCTCAAGGGTAGAGTTGAACTTGAGAAAGATGAACTCACTGGGGTGGAAATCATCAAGTAGTTCTCGCCACTGGGAAAAAATGTACTGCTGTGGTTTCTCTGGAGGTGCATCTCCTTAAAGGCTGTCCCTTGCCTATGTTCTGATCTATTCCTTTTTTTTTTTTCTCTGAAAAAAATCTTATTCCTGGAGCTGATAGGAATCAGTAATACATCTTTGGCCAGATGAATCTGAGAAAGAAGTAGAAGGGAAGTCCCGCTCTTGTGTACACACACATATACATGCACATGAAAACACACAGATTGCTGATGTCATATAAGGGCATATGTCTGTAGTGAGACAATGTGATCTGAATTAAGATTTGTCTAATGAATGATTTAATGTAACTCCAAAACAGAGTATGGAAAGTCTCTTTTCTAGCAAGAAACTTCTAGCTGGAAATTGGACAGTTGAAAAAGTAAAATCTAGCTTTCTTTTTTTGGTTCCGTGAATACATAAATAAAGAATTTTCACTAAAATGGTCTTAGTTGCAAGATGAATTCAGAATAATATTTAATATTACCTTTTAAGTCACAGAAAAAAACATGAGGAAAATGTTTTGGAAGATTTAACCAATCTAGAAAAAGATTATATGCTTGTACTGGTTCATCACGAATGGACCTTCATTTCATTTCAATGCCAGTTGTGTGCATTTAATTAAAGTTTAGGAGTTATGCATTAAAAATTGTTTATGTTAATTTTAGTTTAACTTGGCCTATTAAAAAAGAAAAATAAACTGTTTACAAGAAACAAGTTCATGTAGAAAACTCATTGAAATATTTCCAGACTTTTTACATTAATCATTAATTGACACTGTTAATTAAAGGAAGTTGTTTGAAAAAATTAAAAGAATTAATATATCAATTAATTAGAAAAATTAGGATAATGCCATCTTGAATTACATTTCACAACATTTTCATGTTCATTTTAGACTTTGTAAACTTTCTATTGCTGAAGGACACAGTCAAAGCTACTAAAACAAAGCACAGGTTTTTACAGCTAGAATGGGGCAGCAGCATGTAATGAGTCTGCTGAATGCTTAAAGAGTATAGACTTCCACAGTGAAATTCATTTTACAGGCATTATAAATCAATTTGTGTAATGGAAACTACAGGCAGTTGTTATTTGGAATTTATGTATTCTTATTCTTTTGTTACTGCCTTTACAAATATAATGGGAAAGTCAAAAGAACACATTATGTCAAGTAAACACACTGAGGGCCTGTAGGGCAGTCATGAAAGTGTTTAAATAACCATGTCAAATGCATGTCATTGGTAGAAATAAGTTGAAAAATATGGTGCACTTACTCTATAAATACACTTAGAGCAAACAAACCTTCTAAACAGTCAATATAGCCTTTATGTTTCTGATCCTAATGTCATGAATCTCTGTGAATTGGCAAAACTATTGAAATATTCTATTTCTGGATTTACTCTGTGATATAGCCTGTGCTCTTTACTTACCAAGTTTACCATCAGTCTGCAACTTATGACCAAACATAATTTTCTTCAGAATTTAAAATATTCAAACTCTTGGTATTAGTGCTTCATTCTTGTTTACATCATGTGAAAGAGAAGTATACAGAAACAGGGACTTAATTTCACCTGACTTCAATTTTTGAAGAGAATTCTTAGCTATTGCTATAAAATTGAAATGCAAAATACATATCTGTAGGCTATCATTTATCTTCCTCAAAAACAAATAAGCTAATGCATTACCTTAACTAATTGTATAAGCTACTACAAGGTGAGAGGAGAAGAAAGTTTCACAATTGAGAAATTCATGGAGAAACAAGAAGGATGGTATCTTTTAGGGACCAGAACGGTAAATTCAAATTTAGTTCTTCTTTTAAATAGCCACACATGTCTCTAAAATAATGTATGTCTAGTTGGACAAAATTCCACAAGATAAAGATTAAATGTAAGCTTAATTTACTCATTATGTTAGTATAAACTTAAATTACTCCTTAGGTATTCAGTATGTCTATATTACATTTTAAAATAATTCTGTTGAAGTTACCTTTTTTTAATCTTGAGGTCCAAAGTAGTATCATATAGGGAATATTTTTCTTCCAAAATCTTTCAGAACAGATAATATTTAATTGTGGTAGGGTTTTTCTATAGTTATTGTGAATTTATGGTATCATTTGTATCTAAATAATATCTTTAATGCTGTGATCTTCACTGCGCTGTAATCCTGACTGATTGTTATCTTTAGAAGACTAACTAGCACTATTCTCTGATCACATACTTCAAAATATGTAGTGCAGCTGTTTCGAATAAGAAGTTTTGCAGTGCTGAAAGCCTGAAATAATTGAAATTTTTATCAAAGTGAAAGAACAGTGTCTCATGTATTTAATCACTCTTGTTTAAAAAGTAAATTGAAAAAATAATCCATAATGTTACAAACTAAACAGGATGGTAGCCACTGATAGCTTATTTTACTGGACTCCTTATCATGGATAAAATCTTACCTTGAACTGCGTATGACTACTTAATAAGTGAGGCTCACTGACTTAACCTTAACTCACACTTTGTTTTCAATTACTGTCACTCCCTAGAAACTGGTGTTAAGATGTCAATACTAGGAAGGTTTTCCTGTATACCAAGCTCTCTGTATCTGTTCTGAAGGTAGTTTTTTGGGGGGTAATTGCACGAGGTAATTGCATTGTGTTATATCTGAGATACAGGTGCACATTTTCTGGGAGAGATAAGAGTGAGATATCTGCTTCCTTGACAAGATGTAGAGCAGAGATTTTCCTCTGATTTTCCCCTTCTCCACATGAGCTTCTCCAGAAAAACATCTGACTATTCTATGATTGCTTGCTTTCTGGCTTGCTGATCCAGAAGGTCTTTTCTCAGTGGTTTATTTTTGGTTGTCTATACCTGTTTCTAAAGCAAGTTTCAATTTCAATGAATTAATATTTTCTGTAGTTAAAAACCATTTTGTAAACAATAAAAAAAAAAAGCTGCTTTCTTTCCACACAATGGTTTTAGAGCTGTTGGTGGGGCCTTCTTTAGTATTTGTTTGGTTTTTTAAACATCTGTGTAATTTCTTTAGCTAGCAGCCATGTTTTAGATTTGCTTTGCAAGTCTTTTTTTAACTATCACTTCCTGAAGTTAAACAGATTAATAAAACCGGGTATTTCTGAAGCTAGTGGCACTGTTTAGGCAAGGAAAGCCATAAGAGAACAATGAAGTCATAACAAAGTGATTTGAGAACTGTGCTGAAGGCAAAGAAATTGAGGGTAATGAAATCCATCAGGGAGGTGAAAAGGAGACGTGGATGCCTGAGGTTTATGTATTCCCATGGTTTTTTTTGATACGATGTCGCTTGAAGCTACAACATATGGTAGGTTCATCAAATGCTAGGGAGAATATGTTAATGTACTTAAGTACAAAACATTCGAAGTTGGAACCCTAAAGATGAGCCATGTTTTTATACATTTAGGTATTCTGTGTGGAAAACTTTGGTCTTAGCACACTATGTAGTTATATAATCTTATTATACACAATTATTCATGGTGTTTGGCTCTCATGTGCTCAGAATATTGTGTCCAAACAGGACAGTGAAGAACAAACTATAGTTTTGAAAACAACAGTATTTCTATATTTTGTAAGCCCTGCTGAATAGCTGGTCATAGATTTAGATGGGTTGTTCTCATTCTCTTTCTCTCCTACCCTCTTCTTGACCCATTCATCTAGCAGCAGAAATGATGTTAAATTACTGCCAGACTGTTCCGGCAGTGTTCTTTTTATCTTCCAGTGCTCTGTACATAATATTCTGTTAATGCTTTTGAAAACAGAAAATCAAATGTAGATTATTGTATTTATGGGAAAGAATATTTGAAGTTTTTCAAAATGCAGTGGACGTTGATTCTCTTCTAGAAGGTCCTCTGCAGAGCCCAGGAGACTCTACTGTTATCAAAACATGCAATCTAATGGTACAGGATGACCTGCTGAGCTCTTTTCAGAGTTTATCAGAAGGGTTAGAATGGAGCCTTAAATTCTTAATGAAGTGATCAGTAGATGATGTACACATGAATGCAGTGCAGGTAATTCAAAGCCATCTGGAACAGAGTATTTGAGACACACCCTGCTGCATTGGAAGAGCTGAGGGAGATAGAGATTCACAGAAAAAAGAAAAAATATTTGTGCATGTTCAGGAGTGGTTAACCTCAGGGTTCTCAGCCTTTCTCTTTTTCCTGCACCACCACATCCTTCTCTTTGTACTGAATAACAGCACTATATCTTGAAGAAGAAATACTCATCTGGCATCAGGGATTCCAACTGATGGAAGGAGAATGTAGTTCTGAGAGATTAAATTTTTGGACATACATGAACAACCAAGTTTGTGATGTCAGTAAGAAGTTTGGTAGTTTGCTTGCTAAGCAAACTAAAAGATCTTAACAAGGGAGAATCTTAAATGGTCATAGTGCATGTTCAAATAGCAAAGTAGTTTTGAAAGCAAAATTTGGCTTGCTGTCTGGAAGATAAAGACAGTGTAGCACTCTTCGGAATATTCTGTGTTCCTGTCTCTGATGCAAAACCTTGTGCTGACAAGACATACAATTTCAGTTATGTTTGAGAAAATATTGTTATGAAGAAGAATACATATTTATCAAGGAACTCAGAAAATTGTCATGTAGGTGAAGTCTGTAAATGCCATTTGAATAAATGAGGAGAAAATTCTTAAATAGTAAGATGCTTTTTGAAGCAAGTTCTGGATTAAGGCACTTTGAACAAAATAGCATATGGCACAGGAGGGTCTACGATTTCAGGATTAAGTTCTTAATCCTCTGTATCGTAGGAAAAAAGTAGAGAAAAATAAAGGACACAGGTAATAAATAAGCAAACAAAGAAGTAGAAAATAGCAAAGAACATTTTAATGAAGTTTCAATTATGAAAGGTACATGTAAATAGATTTCAGCCTATGTGCACTTCTTCATAAATGCTACGTATCTACAGATTATTCTCCTTGAATGACTGAATTAATTTGGGTGCATCTACATGAGCATAGTTATAAAATACTCATCTTGATAGGCATGTTTGATGCAATAATGCCAAAGAAGTTTCATTGTAAATTTGTGGTAGATTTTACAGTTCGTGACTGGCACAATATAATAAAACATAAAGTTAGATAAGATAGTTAAGGCTATCAGTATATAGAGTCTTTCATCAGTACTATAGAGTCTTTCTGGGTATAAATATGGTATCCAAATACAGAGAGAATTATATCAGGTCTGTACTTTCTACCATGCAATGATGATAAGTGACAAAGAACATGAAACAGAAAAGAGTAAGAATGTTGCAAAATATAGTATTCATGGGAGGCTTCAGACAACTTCATAAATCTTGGATAAATGTCATATCAGAACGGAATGCTTACTTCTGTCATATCTAAAATTTGAGTCAGTGCTTTTTGGAGCAATCAGTCAGAAAATCTTCAAGAAGAGATGTAGCAGTCAATTTAGAGCTGATTCTAGATGTTCTAGGAATCATAATGGACTTAAAAGTAACATCTTTATATAAGAGAAGCAGCCAGGTATTTCTAGAGCATTTTTAAGACAAGAAACCACTTAAAGAAGATGAAAAGCAATAGATAAAAGGTTAACCTCATTAACCAGGTTGATGATTCCAGATTGCAAACAGTCCATGTATTTGATATTATATTGGAGTTAACGTATACCACAGTTTAGCAAAAAATGCTAGAGGAGTGACAGGGCAGCAAAATTCAGCCAGCAGCTTAAGCAGGAGAATAAAGGTCTTCTAAGGTAAAGTTTAGAGTGTGAAAATCATTTCCAGAAAGTAAGAACAGAAAATTGCATAAATTCTGGCAAGCTCAAAACAAAGCATTAACAGACTAATTAGATTTGTTTTCAAGATGAACTTATTAAATTCATAAAAATTTATAACAAATTTTTCAAACATCGGGAGTTCTCCTAGAGATTTGCGTTCCACACGCACATTTACACACGTTATGACATATACCATACATAATATTATAACCTATGTTATATATGCTGTATATTGTTATAATAGATGTTATTACTTATATGTTATATATTATGTATTATAATTTAGATATATAATACATAATATATTATTATTATGTTATTAATATACTATATATTGCTACATACGTTATATGCAGCATATATAATGTATATAATTTTATATACATCATATATCATATATTATATATTCTATATTATATGTTATAATGTTAATGAAATTTAGAAGCCTGGTGCAAGTGCATGTAGTATTACTATACTTAGTTGTGCTTAGACTATGCTTACCCATCAAGGGCATTTCTTCAATTTCAAATCTTATATTTGTCTGTTTGATGTCTATGTCAATAATTTTTTACTTTAGTGAGTACAGAAACATTTTCTTTGTAAGTAAATTGACAAACCCCATTTCTAAAGGATTATTTAGATTTTTTTCATTCTTTCTCAGCTATAGGATTTTATGGCCTAAATTAAAGAAGGTCACATAAGTCATTCTATTTGCTTTATAGGAAAAAAGACATATCATGTGCATCAATTTGGATATTAATTCACCCCTGCGTAAAAATGTGAAAGGTTTTATGTCTGATTTTCCAAGTTATTGGGTTTTTTTCCCAAATAATTAATTATACATAGTGCTTAGAATTTTTATCACTACTTCTTACGTGTCACCCTGGTTAGCACAATATGGTTGGCAGCATCGTCAAAAACAAATAAATTTCGCTGGCATTGTAGGCAGAAGTACTCATCAGTTTATATAAGATAATTTAATAGAAAATGTATGATGATACTAAGGCAAGAAAATATTTTATAAGGTGGGATACATGAAATCTAAACAAGTATTCTTAGGAATTTGATCCCTCAGATTTTTTTAAAGCATCTGTATGTTGTATAAATATTCTGTAAATAGGGTACAAATAAAACTCAGAGGGATGGATATATATACAATAATAGGGAGATAATATTTACAGTAATGGGAGAGATTGCTTAGAACTTCTCCAGAAACTGCTGTCCCCTTCAGTTTCCATTATTAATAAAAAAGCCTATCGTTGAATGTCTTTTTCCTCTTCGTCCCCCCAAAAATGGGCTCTTTTCAATGTATTAGTAAGATTTTGAGACTTTTGCATTCAGTGGCAACAAATACAAGTAAATTGTTTGAAAAGAGATGAGCCAAAAGAGAGATGAGAATGAAGACAACCAAAAGATTTTATCTTAGAGAATGATTTATTAAGTAACATTAAGAAGATAAATACATGCAATCTGAGTAAGTGATATCTGAGGTGGAGCAAGAAGCTTTGTGCAAGGGTGAACACTTGCATGAAGATGAAATATGTTCACAAGAAATTAAATGGCATAATTCATGACAATAGGCAGTGAAATTTTAGACTGGCTATCATTGTATCTCTTGGCACATCTGTTTGATAGAATAAAAGAATGATGACTTGATTTAGCAATCTCAGGCAGTTCAAGTTGGAAAAGCAATGACCTGCTTTTGATGGTAGCTAAGTATTGAACAAACTCTTTAAGTATTCCAGAAGTTTGATTTTTCTCAATTTTTACTGTTATATTTCTTCCCAAATATTAAGAAACCCACCTATTCTATATTCTCCCCTATGAAAAAAGTAGTTTTCAAAATTACTAGTACATTTAAAAAAAACACTCAATAGCTTGAAAATATTACTATTTCATTTTAAAACAGCAGCTTAAGTTTTTAGAAAGTATTCTATAAAATTATTGAATTGTATTCCTTTAGAGTCAATACATAAGGCCACAGGATGCAGTGATAGCAAATCAACCCCATGCATCAAAAGATATTGGTAGATTTTTATATTCTCTTTCCTACACAATGTGATAAGCCCAAAAAAAGACTAATATCTTTGCACACTGAGGATTGTGTGAAAGCTAGAAATCATCTTTTTTAATTCAGGAAGTAATTTGAATAGAAATTTACTTGACATTTCTGTATATGCATATTTTTTTTCTCATTAAAAGAAAACAGTTATTGAAAGGTTTCTTTGGATTATTTGCCATTATTCAGTTTTTCAGTGAGATTTAGACCTCTTATCTGGATAATCTCATTCTTCAAATGCTTATTTCTGTAGTCAACTTTCTTTTATTTAATTATGTCTAGCCATATTGTAAAGTTTAAGTCACTGTTTGAGCATGCTGTAAGATACCGGAATGGAAATTAACGTAGGAATGCAAAGCATTCTTACTAATATTATTATACTATAAACTGTAGATTCTAGCTGAATGGTGTTTGGTGAATGGTTGCCATGGTTTTAACCAAAAGATGTAATGGGAATCCATAAATATTCTCTGCTGTCTAGTTAAATCTCTTCTCCCTTCCTGTCCTGCCCCCCATCCCCTGAAAGTTTTTGAGTTTGTTTCTAGACATTTGCTTCCTATTTATAAACATCCAGAGTTATAAGGTTTTGCAACAGATGTCATCTTTGAAGAAGAATATTTTCTCCTCCTTAGTATGTAATTCTGTTTACAGCTCAAATTTAGTAACAATTAAAGTAAATTATACAATTATTATTGATTCCAGGAAGGTTTGGAGCAAATCTTAAGGCTCTGATGAATAAGCATCCTTGCTTAAGACAACTTTTAAACATGCATTTTTGGCTAATACAGACAATAAAAGTTTTATACAGTCTTTAAGCACTGAAGAAGAAAGATAGTCATATATGTAAGAGTGTTTTCAACGAGAACCTGGTAGTGATTCTTAAGAGATTTTTGAACAAGAACCTAGATTTTCACACCTTGACTACAACTTCAGTGTATGTTTTATTGCTTATGTAGAAGTACGTTCTTCTTTGGCCTGCTGCAATATAATTTTCTTTAGAGACCCTATGCTGCTACAAATGAATACATAGCACATAACAGAAAGAGACACTTTGGGTTATTCAGGAAGAAAACTCCATGCCTTCAGATTTATGTATAGATTAAGGTTCAAGAAGGGGGAATAAACTTTGGGTTTTGTGTTCCTGAAGAAATCTATTACTCTTGTAAAAGTAGAAGATACAGATTGTCTTAGGTGTTCGTATGACAGAAGATAATATCTGAGACAGATTTTAATTTTTAGTATTATCATACCCCTTTCTCAGTATTCTTTTTAGTGATAAAATTAGCCCATATTAATTTCAGTATCACATTAACAAAGTTTTGCTGGGTTTTTTTTTCCTTCTTCTTGTTGTAGGCATTAGTAGTCTTCTGTCGGTTGTAGTTTAACCGTTCCAATACCCTTTGTCATTTATGTAAGAAATGTTAGAATTTTAAATTATTATTGTAATTATTTTGGAAAACAATAAGAAATCATGGAATCACGGAATTGTCAGAGTTGGAAGGGACCTCTAGAGATCATCTAGTCCAACTCCCCTGCTAAAGCAGGAACA
>JAOQGH010000004.1:8660939-8712963 GCA_025769975.1 Gallinago jamesoni
TACATAACAAAGTGAGCTGACCTTGCTTGTTACAGCAATAAGCATAAACAGAAGCCTCTCTGCTTACCATTCCTTGGCATTAACTATAAATATCAGATGTTAGTTAGAAGATACTTAACTGAAAAGTAAAATTACTGAAAAGAAGATTGGTTCTAGTTTTGCCTCAAGCCAGGGCACTATAGATTATGTCCAGATGCAAATGGATATTTATCTTGAGAGGTGCTGGTCTTTTCCACTGGAAAAATCAATGCAATAATCTTTAACAGTCAATATGATAGAAAGAATAATACACATGATTTAATGATGCCGCATTTTATGACATACTTTGTCTTAAGATTAGTATTGAATACCCTTAGTCACAGTTGGCTTTTGGGCAAGAGCTGGAAAAATCTGTTTATTGTTTTGGGTTTTTTAATTATTATTTATTTCTAGCTTTTTAGACATTGGTAATTGTAATTAGAAGTCAAGAATAAAGCTTATCAAATTATCCTTCATCTAATAATTTGCTTTCTAATCTTAATGAATGATATGATAGTTTGCTTGAACCACCTTTAAACCTATACCGCTGAGGAAAACTGAAATAACACTTTTAAATAATGTAAATACTGAATAAATTTTAATTAACCCAGTGAAAGTGTAGTATGGTTGCCACAATCTCTTGAGTCACTCATGAAGAAATCCTAATAGTAAAGGAATATTTCAGAGGAAAGAATGTTTCCAGTATCATTTGCTTAAAAAATTACCATGTGCCATGGGAATATTGATGATTACGTGCAAATAGGACTGTTTAATTACTATGACACAAACATAGTTCCCGCATTCTTGCGCCTGGAAACTCAAAACAAACTTACCCTTTATTAAACAAACATACCAAGCTACTCTTTGATCACACCTAATATGTATAAAATGCTTGAAGATAGAGAGGAATTTTAAATGTCTGGTGAGCTAAACTCAGCAAAATTTTTGCTACAGATGTGATACAAAGATGTGTAGGCTCTTCAGTCGTTACTTCTACTGCTTTATTGCTTTATTGCTTTTTTTCAGCAGTAAGGAGGACAAAACACCAAATTCCTTGTTTTTCCCTCTTTGCTGTCCTCCCTTGTCAGCCGTAAGTCTTACATAGGAGAATTAGGAGTAGTGTCCACCACTGGTTTAAAGTACATGAGCAAAAGTGTTTGTGTGTTTCCCTGTCAGCAGCTAAACCATGGTGTAGTCCAATCTGTAGAATCACCGTACCCCTGAGGAACCTAGTCCAACCTCCTGCTTAGTGCAGGATAAACACTGAGTTCAGATCAGGTGGGTCTGGGCATGGCTTGAAATCACTGTAGCCACACTAATTTGCATACCAGAGGCAAAAGATGCTGGGATAGGGATGTTCTGCTTTTCTGTTTGTTAACTTTCTCATTTACTGCAAACCTCACCTGTGTTTTGCCTTTGGTCACCTTTTGTTCATGTCATTCATAAGCAAGTGACTGACTTTACAAAAATGCCTCCTTATTTTTTAATGCTTTACCTTGGGCAGTAAGATTAAGTGATATGACAAAAGTATGCTTTTTGTTGCAGATTTCAGACATTAGGGTTTGCCATTGTCATCCCCTTGCTAGCCCTATTATCAAAAAATAAATAGTATTTATTCTTTATGTGTTCTGTCCAGATGTTGCTCAAATATTTGGCTCTTAAAAATCCTTTCCTATTTATACATGCCTCTACAATCTCCTCTTAACCAACTTGTCTGTCATTTTCTAATTAGCTTTAATAAAGTTTTATTTCTTCTGCAAGGACTTGATCCTTAGTTGAATGAGTTGTCACATTGTCATGCTGATGAAGATTGGGTAGTTTCCTGTCTGGCTTCTTTCTCAATAAAGGTGGACACACTATTTGTGTCCCAGAAACAGAAAATTCTATTATTGAAGCAGCAGGTAAACAGGAGAATTTACAAAGATTTTCCTTCTTAAGACCAGGTTACAGAAAACATAACATAGCAGTTTTGGTTTTGTAAAAGACAGTTTTTGATCCTGAGCCATGTATATTATACAGATGCCTAATGAAGAGTAAAAAAAAAATATTATGAAAAACTACTTTGCTGTTTGCTTTAGAACAATGAGCTTTCTGTTACTTTTCAACTAAGGAAGTACCAAATGCAGGCATATATGAAAATTAAGTAGCACAACCTGTAACTGGCTATTGGGTCTGTAGTTGTAGGATCAAAGTTGCTAAAGGATTTGGAAGTATTTGTAAAATTGCATGCTTTTAGAACAAGCAGCATGTTATCTATACAATCTTCAAAAAGCTATAGTAGCAGTGTGAATGGAGAAAAACAGTATAAAAAGCAGCAGAAATAATACAAGAATATCTCTCAACTAAAAAAAACTCTAGAGTGTTAACATTATTTGTATTGGTATTATTTAACAAAATTTAACTGGTAGATTCTACATTTGTGTTGACAGTTTGAGCATGTGAAACAATTGCAGATAGGAAATTAGAAATCTGCTGATGCTTTTACTGTAACTATGGACAGATGACCAATTCTAGTACTCTTGCAGTGCTGTGCAGTAGTAGAGAGTAGATTTCTCTTGTCCTCAAAACACATATTTAAGCCACTGTACAATTCTGTTTCACATCTATTGATGTTAAATCTCATTAGGAATTAAGTGGCATCAAAGGCTTGACTTCTTTATTTATATATCGATCCAAATTCATTTCTGATGCAAGTGTCTTCATTTCAGGGATTTTTAATCATGTATGCTTTGAAATTTAGTGAGAACACTGGCATTGCACCAGCTTGCAGGATTTTTTTAGAGAGCTTTACTGTCTTATTGGGTAAAGTGTCTTTATATGACAAAACAAGGCTAGTTTTGGTAACCAATCTGTCTACTGCATCAGCTGTATAGATTAACTCAGCGTAGTTCCAAGAAATCTTTATTTTACAATATAATTTTGGTCATTGCTGAGATGGTATGTTAGGTAATGGTTGGTAATAAATTTCTTAAAAAACAAATAGCTGCTCAGAAACCTCGCAAATAACTGATATTTTCTTGTCTGTCTTGCCTGCAGCATCTAGATAGAGAAATGTCATGGAGTTTTGTTTAAGCAGTGCAACACGTATGCAGTATCTTAAGAGACAAAGATTAACATGTAGAAATAAAAATAAAGTCAGAACTGATCACTTCTCCCAAATGGTAATTCTTGTTTGAATTAAAAGAATGTATTTAAATATAGTAAAGAAATTTTCTATAAAGTTTGTGTCCATTTATAAAAACTGCTAAGTATAAATGTGAATTTTACTTTGGATATCTCTAAATGCAAATGAATTTAATGTTCTACCATTGCCATTAGTTTAAAATATGTTTCTCTGGATTTGTTTTTTACTGCTTTACACTGTATCAAACTGATTAAGAAAATTATTGCAGATAAAAAATAGGCCTTACTGTCAAAGAAAATGGTTGAATCTATCGATTATAAAGGAAACTGCAAGAGAAAGTACAAATTTGCATTAGAGATGCTTCAGTTTTGTCTAGTAGTGCACTAGTCCTCCCTTGATTGCACAGTACTAGTATAAGGAATAATTTTCAGATAAGTGCATTTAAGTCAAATGAAATTGAGAATGCAGTGAAGTTGTTGTTCAACTGCTTTGCCTATATAATATTATAGCTATTCTTAGTTTACAATATGCAGGCCAATTTTGATATATTTCCGAATGCTCTCTTATTTTTCAGGGGGTATCCATGTCAGCAGCTACAGGATTCCAAGGTAATTTCATAGTCTAGTAAAATTTATTAACCATGCCAGAGGTGGAAATTTGATTCACAATTTGGTTATTATATGAGCATTGTTAGGGATAACCTTTTAGTCTTATCCACAGTAGTTATCTCCAATGTCCCCTTTTCTTGATGAACATGATACAGAAATCCTTCTTTCCTGTCTTTGCAAGCTAGAATAAAGTTTAGATCTTAATGCAGGAAAATATTGAATAATTAAAGTCCTGCTGACCTCAGAATAAATGTGACCTACCACTTCATTTTTAATCTCTGTATGTGGTGTGAAGAACTAAATAACTATTGTTAAGGGTGGAAGTATCAGCTTAAACGTATGTATTAATGTCTTGTTTCTCATTCTTCCCCATTTTGTTTCTTTCAATAATTTTGATGCTTCATGTAATGAAGAGACAGAGCACTGGTTGTCTAGTGTACTGTTGTAGTGTGTTTTCTGCATTCAGCCATGAATGCAGCTTTCCTTCTGAACTGCTCTGAGTTTGCTCAGTCAAGGTTTGTATTTTAACAAAGCAGAGTTGAACAAATCTTACAGAGCAATTATAGTATCAGTACAAAGTCATATTCTACTCCGTAAACTTAACTGACAACTTGGAATACATTAAACAGCATTGGTCAACTCTTTGAAATACCTGACAGTTATGTTTATGGGGTCACTATTAGGATGCTTTGAAAAATATAGTGTTATTCTACATTTTTGAGAGATCTTTGTTATGTGGAAGAACATATACTCTTTCAAGAAAGAAATACATTACCAAAATCAGCTATAATAAATATGATTGAGAGTTCTTTAACTTCAAAACAAAGCAGAACAATAACAGTAAAAGATTTTTAGAATTCAGGTGACTATATTAAAATATTTAAAGGACATTTATTAGAAGATGTGTTTCAGGACAGTTAACCAGATATAATCAGATGCTAAGTTCAAGGTGGTTTTTTATTTGTTTAAGTATTTTATTTTACAATTTGCTTATAATTCCATTTATTCACACCCACATAGCGTCACATAGAGATAGTTTTGCTAGATCAGTAAAAAATACTCTGCTTGGCTTAAGCAAATTAACTGTGCTGAGCAGAATGGTGCTGCCTCTAAGTAACCTGTTTGACATTAGTTCAAACATGTCACTGAAACTGGTACCCTTTTGTAATACTTTTTTTTTTTAGAAAAAAAGCCTTTACAAAGGACTTTTCAAGAACATATACTCAGAAATTTCCTAATGAGAATAACTCTCTAAAAGAATGACACCTTACACAATGGTCTGAGAATCACAAGACATGACACATCTAAAGTAAAGGTTGTGGGAAACTCTTGAACTCAGCTTGTTTTGTCTTTTTTGACATCTAAAACAGTCTCATATTTCTAATAGATAGGTTAATTTTTGGTGATTCAGTGGCTGTAGCATTTTGACATCTTATAGAGACCTTGGATAAAATATTGGGTATGTAAAAATCAATGACAACCATCCATGTTCCCAGATTTAATAAGTAGAGTTATCTGAGTTACTAATTCTGACCTACTTGATGCTGTAAGTGCATCAAGATGTATCTGCTTGAGGATGTCACTCTGTAGGCATGTAACAGTGAAACAAGACCAAACCTTAATCAACCTGGCAAAGGGAAGCAAGTTCCTACTTTGTTTCTTGCAAGTTTAAGGAAGGATGTGAAAAAGCTTGTCTAATTCCCTAATTTTAAGCCTGCCCAAATAAACATGGAAGTTTAAACAGTAATAGCTTTTACAGTGCTGTAACACATTGGTAATACGTGCAAATCAGAATGGCATCTCTTTATTTTCTTCACATAGTGTTATAGAAATTGTTCACGTTTTCCAGTCTCATACTTTTACCAGTTAGGAATGCAAGTTTACTTTCACATTGGTATGAATCAGTGGCTGTCCCACTAAAATGTGTGAAAACCAGTATATATTAAATAGGAATTTGTTTTGAGTAACAGAAAGAAAACCTTTCCAAAGACTCTGTTCAGCTGCAGGTGATACAGAGCAGTAAATTATTTTAATTATATTACTTTTTTATAGGCAGTAAACCAGAGTGGAAATTTTGCTGCCCGCTCTCTGCAGTTGTTCCTGAGCTTCAGTAACCGATCAATTTTTAATAAACTGATATTGAAGAACTTTGCTTTTAATAAATATAATGAGTTGGAGTATTGCCATCATTTAAACTAAGCACATTAACAAAACAACAGTTTTCTCTTTGATCAAATTTCTGTTCCTATAAGCATATTAGGAATAGTTTTGTGTGGAATTTTGTGATGTTGGCTCCTTTGGATTCAGACGTTTTGCTTTATTTTGGGGCTTATTTTTGAAATCACATTTGCCTTTGGGTGTGAATTTAATTGCAACTAAGAATGTCAAGCAGCCCAGGTCAAGTTCTGCATTGAGAGCCAGACAGCAGCTATGACTATACATATAGAGATGCATATATATATTGCTTTTTTTTCTAAACAGTTAAGTGCTGCTTCTCCCCTTTCCTAAATAGGATTATAACTGTGTCACTACAATTCCAAATGTAAAATCATGCATTCTGTTTCAGTCTGGGGTAAATTCGTGGGGATCTGCTGCTATACCATCCATGCATTCTCAGTCCTTGACCTTAGAGTTTAGGCAAACTGAGCATATCCAAGGCTGTGCTAAAGGCCATGAAAAATTAAAATTCCCACTAACAGCTCCACCTCCGCCAATTTTCCCTTCATTATCTTCTTAGAGAAGGATAGACTGACCTAAACTTTTATTTTCAGGCTATTTCTGACATATATTTTCTATTTAAAGTGCATGTTTAATAAGAATATCAATTTACATCCTTGATATTCATAACTGAAAATGAGCAGTAGACATGAATGGCATTGTCAAAAATTCATGTTTCATTGCATATGACCAGATTTATCTCTATTTTACAGTAACTTTAAGTAATGGAAATTAGGTCAGAAGAAAAAAAAGTATTTCCATAATATTTTGATGATTTAGGGACATATTTTAACTTCTGAGTAGATTTGACTCAGGGAAGGATAGCTGTTCCTGAATGAGTCAGGCAAGCTGCATGTATGAATTTTTGGCAAGAGAAAGTACACAAGCAAAATCCAGTGTTTCCTTACAATGTTAATTCTAACTTCAACTGCTGCCAACATGCTGCTTTAGCTTTGTACAAGCATTGACATTCTCAATTCTGATCTTAGGTTGACTATATTGATTTCCTTTTGACTTGGTTAACTATCACTCACTGCTGAAAAGAGAAACAGTTCTTAAAAGCTTCTTTTAATCTTCAAAATAGTTACAATAGTAAATAAGTTATCACATCTACAGTTTTTTAAAAAAAATACACCAAAAGTCTTCAAGAGATGTTAGTACCGTTTAACGCTCCATTAGCTCACAGAAATGTTGTTGCATTGATAGACCTAAGACAAATAAAGCTTAGTGTCCCCATTAACATCAAGAACAGTTAAAAGGAGATAATTTGCTACTACATCTGAATATGCAATTTAGCAAAACAAAGTATATTTTAAGAATAAATTATTTTTAGGTAAAACAGTAAGGACTCTTGCTACTAATATTAGTGGCTGGCTAAGGTTCAGAACAATGGACAACCATGCTCAGTGAATTACAATTAAGTGTAAGCCCAGGTTTTGTTATGTAAATATTTAGTCTTGTTTCAACATAAGTAACTCTACTTTGGCACTTTCAATGAGACAAAATGGCTGTAAAGTGTTATAAATGTTATTATTAGAAGAATGCTTAGAAAATTCTGCTGAATATAATCATATGTCTGTAAGAACAGTTATAGAAATCTTAGGGAAAATATTGAAAAATACAGGCAGAGACAAAAGGGATTTGTGTTGCAATAAGTATAAGGACTCATACTTTTTGCTTCTTAAATTTCACCCTGTCTTGCTTTATTTAACTGATACAATATTGTAAATAAATGTCAGATTGCTGCTATGTGTGTATATATATCAGGTTATTACTGTTAACATACAAAAATTTTGGTCATTACAGATTAATTCAGACCCCAGTAAAACTACAACATTTCCAAAGCTGCGTAAAAATTATAAACTTCATTTAGATATTGTTTTCTTGTGCAAGTCACTTTCAAGATGGAGAAAGAAATTAGAAGCATCATGTAACAACACTGACTTGTATGATAAGTGCCAACTTTTGGTGTTGCAAATGATTCAAGGAGTAAATATACTGCTTGATGTAGTGCTGAGTGAGCATGTCTGTTCTTTGATCTTTGAGTGGCTTTTGCTAGCAACCCGTTATGCTGAATTTAGAAAGGCAAAAATTCCCAGGAGTTCTGTTATGAACAGGAATGTCGAATAATTTCTGACTTAAGATATGCTAAAAGAAGGGAATGAATACCAAAGGATTTTTATTTTGTAAAATCTAGCTAGGAAATAGATTTGAAATGGTAATTTTCTAATATAGTCAACTCCATGACAAAATGCATATCTTTATACATTCACATGCATGTACTTTGGCATTTTTTTATAGCTCAAGGGATCCTGAACTCATTTTTATCATTCATTTATATTATACTGGAAAAGAACACACAATACTTACACACCATTTGCTTCAGTCTCTTTACCACCCTTTTTCAAAAAAGAAAATAAAAAATATTTTTTTAATTCTGCCCAAGTAGCTAGTGTTTTTATAAAACTGGTTTCAGGCAGAAAAACATCAAATGAAACACAACGAAGACAAAGAATTTTATGTCTTACTGAGTATATCTCCAAGAAAAAAGATAATGAAAGCTTATTCAGAAGATGAGTGTTTATGTCTTTTTATGCTTATCAGAAGAAAATGCCTACTCTCTTAAAACAGAAATGGCTGAACAACTGATTATATGGGCTTTCCAGAATAGAAGTATGTTTCTGATAGACTATACTCTTCCAAGAGAAGTTAGGTATGTAGCTCATTTAGGTATTTATGAAGAATCTATTAGGTAATTATTCACTATCCTAGGTACCCTGTGTCTTCTAAAGTCTGCAAATATAAATTTATTCTTGCAAGTTCTCCCTTATGCTTGCAGAGAGATCCTTTGATATGGGGAAGAGAAGCTCATTAACAATGAGAAGTTTGTAGAACATTGTTCTACATTGCTCTGGGTTGTTGTGGGTACATTGTTCCCATATTTTACTTTTCCCTTTGTATTTCTGTATTTTTTCCAAATACACCTTGGTTGAGTAGATTTTATTCTGATGCTGATCATGTGACATTTGCAAGACCTGAATTTTTTTTTGGTTCAATAAACATTTAAGTATCTTGTGGAACACAATTCTGTTTTATTAGTGCTGAAGCACATTACACATATGCTTGAAGTATTGTACAGCTGAATGGAATCAAGCATATATGTAAAGTTAAATATGTACTTCTGTGATTGCTAATTATAGTATGCATAAATAATACAAATCACTCTATATCACTTTGTTCCAGATTTTTTTTTGTTTCAGTACCTCAGATCCTGACTAGTTCTTAATTTTCTGCAAAAATTATGTAATTACTATTTTTCAAAGTTGTATAAGTATGCATATATGCCTTTCAAAGATAACATGTAGGTAAATCTTTCAAATTTATTTTTCAGTATTTTTCTTTTAAAGTTATACACCATTTTTCTTCATCCCTATTGATTAATGAAACATAATTATCTAGACATTGCTGTTTTTACACATACAGAATTGCAAGCTGCTTGGTGTGTTTTGGTTTTTTTTAAGATCCATATTAATGTTTTCTAGGCATTTCAGGTTTTTTATTTCATTGCTTGTAACACAGTAGTGAATTTGTCTACAGAAAAAAATGTGTATTTCCTAGGAGGATGCCAGTATGTTTTTGAGCCTCAGCATCTATAAATGTTATGAAAAAAGTGGCAGAAGGTACCCTGACCAATCAAGACAAAGAACTGGAAGAAAAGTGAATTTTGTAATGAAGAGATATAGCATTATCCCAAGTATATAAATAAACACATTGCATCCAGGGATGCAGGCATGACAATAGAGATCATTAGAACAGCAATCTTCTGAGTGCTGTCTGCTTTTGGTTAAAATTCTCAGACTGAGAGAAATGGCTAAACACCCTGTGCAATGTCAAGGTAATTATTGTCTGTGAAGGGAAATCTGAGTAATTTCACCATAGCAAACTATTGGTGCACAAGTAAGCGAGATTTCTTAGTTCCTCCTGTTCTCAGTTCTAAATTTCTTAATGTGCCAAATTGGCCAGCAGCTGCCTCCAGTTGGGATCCGTATTTCTTCAGTCCTCTCTTAAATGCTTACCTCACCCTTCATTTTAAAGATGGCTGGAGGCACTGCCTCTGCCTTTCTCTAGCGAATAAAGATCCGATACAATTTATCCTGAGAAGAGATGATAATTGTAGGGATTGCTTGAGTATCTGTTCTATGGATTTCAATACCTTAATCAGATTCATGTCAGACAGTGGCTAATTTCAAAGCTGTAGGGGATGCACATTTTGGTCTTGAAGCAGTAAGAAACCTGGGTCTATTTCTGCCTCTGTTTTCAGATGCACTGGTTCTATCATACAGTATGCTATTTCTGGACAGAGCTTTCCTGTTGTCCTCTTTGGAACTGAGATTGTACCTAGCCTTGTAATCAAGTTCTTTAGGGTGTCTTTTATAGAATTTTCACCATAAGAAATATTACTTGAGTGCTTAATTTTTCAAGATTTCATTTATTAGATCACAGTGAATAACACTGAGGTGGGTAATTGCAGATGACAGAAAAATAAGAGGAACTTCTCCCTAGTACATGTGTTTAACTTTAGTAGCAGTTTCCTACACCTACTATTTCAGTAACTTGTTTACCTGAATTCATAAAGATACAGTGTATAGGGAAAAGTTGATGCGGAAGTAGAGGAATATGTGAAGATTTATTTTAGTAAATATTGATTCTTTTAAAGATAGCATTACAACATAACCGGATTTATAATTGGAAATAAACTAAAAATACTAAATGTAAAAGAATAGTATAATCATACACTTGTCCTTTTCTACATACTTCAAAACAACAGCTCTATTTATACTGTGACCTCCCTTTCCTCTATCTCCTTTGGAGCTCCTTTTCTTTTGCCTTTGAAATTTTTGGAAATATTCTCATTGGGCTAAAATTATTTTTACTATTTAAAGAATACTGTATAACAAATTAAGTATTTACTTGACTAAATCTATGCTTAAAATTGCAAAGTTGTCACCTCTGTGAAATGAATATGTGTAAAAAGCCATGAGATTATTGATCTAGAGACCTCTGTAAAATGCCCTTGTTTTCCTTCAGGGAAAAAATAGTAAAACTATAATTCTGTGTAAATAGTCAATTTCAGAATTTCACTAAATTCCACAACCAGATTTTAGAAAGTGTGGTGGGACTGTAGCTTTTATTTTGACGCTTCTATATACTACCTCCACAAATACTCTTTGGAGTTTTTCTTCCTCTCCAAGAGGTAAAATTATTGCCTTGTGCATGCACTGTGATACAGGACTACACTGTCTTTGTTCCACTCTTGTACAGACAGAGAAGAAACATGCATATGTCCTGATCTAGTGTGTTGGCTCAAATCTGCTCATTGGTAAACTGGAGGAACAGATGCATCATTCTTACCTGTCTGTATAGGAAGAAAAAATTAGAACAGCCTCCATATTCTTTCTGTATTTGGACTGCAAATTAACATAGTTCTAATCTACGCTTACTAGTTTTAAAAAGCCTGCCCAAAGATTTAGAAATGAATGAAAGGACTCCTATTAACTGCCATAGAATTTCACTGAGGACTACTGCAGTGAGAGAGGGATTTTATTTAAAGCAAAAGTCAACAAATGACAGTACAGGCAATTTTTTCTTATTTCATTATAATGAACAGGGATGTGATTAGTGTGCTATACAGTACTTTTAATTCTACAGCACTGTTGTTGAAGCTGATTTCACCTAGTAGTATAGAAGTAATAACAATCCTTTGTTATGCTCATTTCCTGTGGGTTTTTTTCACTTGTTTGATTGTCCTCACTACTCGTCTTGGTACATGGTCAGTTACATAGAAATTTATGCAGAAATTTTCATATGTAAATATATTTTTTAACTTCTTCACTAACCTCATCTGCTAAAACATGCCAAGATTGCATATAGGCATTATTTGCAGCAGTCTACCCAGAATTCTTTTTAGACCAACAGATGAACAAATCTCATTAATTGCCCTTTCATCATACTCATTCTACAAATAGTAGAGCCCCTTTATAGCATTGTAACAAAATGCAGAACAGCATCCAAACTCTCAGTCATCATCACTGGACATTATTTAAGGGTTAGCATTAGATTCTGTGATTTGATAGTCCAGATTTAAAGATTAATGAATAAATTTATTATTTATGGGGGTAGGAGTTGGGGGGGATGTTTTTTTTGTTTCTTTTTTACCATGGCATACTGAAATGCAGATATTCCTTAGTTCTAGCTTCTCAATATAAATTAATAGAAATATTTCAGGACAGTGGACAATTTTCATTTTACTACCATTAATATTATTTATATTACTTTTTAACATAGAAACAAAAACAGGATGGCGTACTCTGTTATCTTACACCTGGACTAAAGCCATAACCAGAGGACAGGAACACAGAAATTGCATTTGAATGTAAACTAGTATTAAAATAAAACTTTTTTTACCTTATTCTGTTTATAATACAGTGATCTACACTCTGACATCATGATCAAGATACATGTTGTTTTGGGAGTGGCGATGTGCTGCTGGTTATAGAGGTGTTTGCCAGAGTCTTCCACTGCTGAATCTGAAAAACAGAAACATCTGGAGTGAATCCAAACCCAGTCCTCAGAATTCATATTAGCATATTTGTTTTTATTTTAGTTTAAAGCACTTATCAGCTAGTTTTCTTGTTACATTGTCTTACTCCTTTTTCTCTACAGTGTTTTAACATTCTTCTCTTCATTTGGACAGTTTAACAAAACTAATCTTTTTAATTAACTTTTTCCTGCATCCCATTATGTTCTTAAAAGCCGACATAGGAGCCTACTGTGTGGAACTTACTCATGGTCATGCTGTAATTTGATATAAATTACTCCATGTTCGGTACTGTACTGTCTCTAGAATTATGCCAAACAGTCCTCTGTAAAAAAACAATAGCATGAAGTACTTGAAATGCCTCCTATTCCATACATTTGTGTTTACACTGCAGATATCTGTATTGTGCAGATATGCGTATAAAGCCTGATCTTGCACTCACTGAATTCAGTGGAATCTTGCAAGGTTCTCACTGTAAACTGCATTCTCCCGTAGGATATAGTGTAGATAAGAGTCCGTGCTCTTACTGCCAGTATCATATCTAAATTAATTTAGACTAAAATCATTTAAATATAGAATAGTATGGGAACTGTGACTTCTGAATATATTTTCATTAATCCTATCACTCTACACATTGAAGGTCCTACAGAAATTAATGGACATATATAACAGAGGGGTGCAGTGTGTGACGCAGAGATCCTTAAATCTGTGTTCTTATAAAACATAAAATACAGAAATTTTTGTAATACACAAAAAAATGTTTGTATTTGTTGATTTGTTTGTATAGTTGATTTAACCTAGTGAGATACCTTATCTAATAAGGTCTCTGGTAATGCATTTGTATGGGTAGTTTGCTTCCAGTTCAGTGAAATGATATAAACAGGCCTGCTGAATTTCTCATAGAAAGCAAGAAATCTAGACTGATCTTGCATCCTAGCTATGGCACTTGAAAGCCTCACCACTGTTCATTATCTACTATCCCTTTATTCTAGGAGATAAAGTAGTATTTCCATTCCAGGCATGTGATTAAGATATAGAAAATAACATCATTCTTCTATGGTCATGTAATTGATCAGTGACAGGACAGAAAATTGAAAATAGGTTTCAAATTTATTATCAAACCATCTGTTCTTTCTAAAAATATTTTTGTCGTATCAGCTAATCTGAAAAGACTCTGTCCTGAAATGTAGGTTGCCTTTGAAATACAGACACATCTAATTTGAACTTTTATTAATTACAGCAATATGACTGGAAGGCAGGGAAACACAAATCTTATATGTAATGTGCTGGATAAAAAGGTTATGCAAAGAACCATTAAATTTAGATTGGTCACAAAAATCTGGAAAAGAACTGACTTTCTGAAAGACAAATATACACAACATCAGCTCCTATTAAATCCCAGGTCAATGAAAAGCTGACTTCATCACAAAGTCAGTGCTGACTTAAGTTCTTATCTTGGTGTTCAGAAAGAACAGTTGTCTATGTGTTTACCAGAGGCATGAAAATAGTTTTCTCTCAGAAAAGGAAGTAGAGAGGGTTCTATGATCCATATTCCCTCTGTTACAGCAATTAACGAATGAATAGCCTTAGCTAGATCCAGGGAGTGAGAAAATAATATAAATGATAGCCTTAGAAACCATGCTTTGCCCTGACTAACACACTAGATATGCGCATATATGAATTTACACTAGTCTTCATCTACAGATTCTCATTCATGTTACCATTAAGACGCAATATCCTGTGGTAATCAGAATTCCTGGAAAAATATAATAATACTTCTGTGAAAATCACATCATTTTAAATCTTTCTCATTTTGTTCTTTTTCAGATGAGAAAAGGATATCAGCTTTGTAATTAAATCATATATATTCCTTTGAGCAATATTCTTATATTGAAAGTCCCATATAAATTATTGCTCTAAGTTCATGGCTTCTTAATGAGAACAGTCTGAAGGCAGAAAGTGTAGCATATACAAATTAGCTTTGGGTAGAAAGACCCTAATTTGGGGTAAAATTCCCTCTTATTTGTTCAGAAGTTTTCAGCGGAATCCTTACGTTTAACTGACAGACCCACTGACAAACAGGAGTTTTTCAATGTTATGAGAAACATGAAGCATTGGGCAATAGCATCATTATTCTTGTCTTTGTTCAAAATTAGTATCTTCTGGCTATTCAGTCTGCCTGAAGAAATGTCTGTCAGTATATGTAATTCATAGTATGAAAAAGATGCCATCTATAAATGACATTTTGAACTAATTACTGCTGTTCATAATTTTCAGTTAAATTTCTTTTTTATTTTTGTAGACTTGAATTATGACTAATTTAATATTAAGACTGGTCTATATCTAGTACAGATGAAACTATACACAAAAATGTGTATTTTTCTGAATTTGTTAATGAAAGAGTTTGTTATAAAGGAAATTCTGGCTTTAGTTTAAACTAGTGGAAAACTTGTTATTGCTTTCAGTAGGTCTAGAATGTTATCTATATTTAAGGTTATAATTACTATACAACTAGTATAGAAGTTTATAAGCACATTTTTATATCTTCTACAGTACAGTTAATGCCATTTCTACCATTTTACAAATTAGGAAACAGAAAGTAACATGTCAAGGTTCAGACAGTAGAGACAAGTAGTACTAAGTCCCATATCATCAAGTCTTCACTGGCTAGGTCAATATGCTAAACCTTTCTGTACATTGTTTCACGAAGATGGGGAATATATTTTGCAAAACTAAATGTTTAACCCTCTCTCAGCTTGGGTTATTTTGAAACATTCTTCTTTTCCAGACATTTAGAAAACAGTTGTGATTCCCTCCCCAAAATACTTAAACACCTAGAGTTACCAACTAAAAAAATAAATGATTTATGGCACTAGTGTGTTTATAGTGGAATGTGGAAATATGTACCCAATTTTTAAAGTACATTTTAATTAAAATATCACAGTAAAAATGCTTTTAAGATGTAAGCATATTGCTTTATTTGGGATACTTGTGCAAGTAATATTAGTAGGGCAAGATTTAGTACTCTTTTTCTTGATAATTTTAAGGAAAGTTTTCATTTTGATTCACAAATATAACTTCTATTAATGAAGAAGGTATTTTTTTAAGGACAAGACAGATTTTTAATTCTTGTTAAAAGCAAACAGAAAAAAAAAACCAACAAAATACAAAAATATAATTACAGCTGAAAGATGGTTTTAGACCTTGAGTAAATAAGTCAGGGTACTGAGGTCACTAATAGGCCTTAATTGCCTTAATGAACCTCACCTGGGCCCCACTATCTGCCAGGTGCTTCATATAAGTTTATGCTTGGGCATTTAGTGTTTTCTAGAGCTACAGCGTAGGTAGGTTTGTCTTCATCCTTGTCTCAAGCTACCATGTTTTCAGTGGACTTCAGATGCATGTTGTGACCCTAACTCCTGCTGCTCTTGACCGGGCTATATGAAGTGCTCTATCCTTTTGCTGTGCCCAGGGCTGTTGGTGAGTTGTTGGCAGCTCCCTGTGATACCTTCCCTGCTCAGGCCCCTGGGGTCACCTACAGTTTCTGGCTCTGTCCCCTCTCATGGAGCAGCTTTCTTTTTCGTACTTCCTGATGCGGTAAGTTTTTTTTATGTATGTTTAAAAATACATGAAAGAAGATATTCTAATATGCTATTAAAGTTTCATCTGGCATTTTGTTGATGTTAGGACAACTACAGCAATCCATAAATCAAAAGGATTAAAAGATTATTGCTTTGGCAGAGAGATTACTACCTGGTAGATGCAAAGTTTATGAGTGTTTGTGAATGTCTGTGCTAAAAAGTAGCTTCTGATTTGGTGATTTAGGTGATATAGGCACTTGTGTCCCAAATAACATTTTTTAGTTCTAGGTGTAGAAAGGTGTACTTTCTAGAAAGGTAGTAACAGATCTGAAGTATAACCCTGTAGAAGATAGTGGGCACTTTGTTTTTATCATTTAAAAAGGAAATAAATCTGTTAAGGAAGTATTATAAAGGAGCTATTTTTTTAATTATCTGTTGAATACAAAGGATCAGGGATTATGCAATCTGAGGTTCTGAGCCAGGCATAAATACAGCACAGTTGTGTTTTAGGAAAAGACTGAGAAGATCCATGGCAGGGTTTTTGATAGGGGTGGGGGGTGGGGGGAAACACAAACAAAAAAAAAAATCCCAAAACAATATCAAAACCAACCAAACAAAAAAAAAACCACAAAACCCAGTAGCAGTAACAGCAGCAAAAGTCACCTAAACTAGATTTATTTTCTTTTAAAGGACTGCAATCTTCAGTGGTGTTTTTTTTATTTTCTCCTTAAATACCTAAGAAATACAGGTTTAATATCTCACAGACACAGGGTGAATGTGAATACTGGAAAGGAATGCTGGAGAAACGACTAAAATGAGAGCTTGCCTCCAAATGTTTTTATTGATTTTCCCTAATCTTTTCTGTGTCTTTACTGTAAGATTAAAAATATTTTAGCAACTGTTGTTTCCAAGCTAAAATCCTTGTATTTGACTTATGAAATCTATCTACTTAATATTTATGCTAACAGCAGCCACTTTAAGTAAACAAAACAATTTTACATACCTTTTTTACATACCTTTTACATATCTTAGATACGACTTGCTTTCTTTGTTACCTATAAAACAATTTTTTTTTCAGTTCTGCATTTCTGCTGATGTGAGTTGTTTCTAACCACCAGGCCTCCAGCATAAAGCCTGTTTCTGACTTAGTCATCCTATGCTTATGTTCCTCTACACTTCATTGTCTATCTCAAGGCCTCTGTTATCGTACCAGGCCTGTATTTACATTACACTACATCATAATGTTAGCATTTAAAAAACATGGTGGTACCATACAAAGCTAAGTGTAAAACAAATTATTGGTAGATACCTCAATTAGAAAAATTGCGGTTACAGATAAGTCAGGTGAAACAAATCACACCTGAGAAGCTTCTGTTAGGAGGCCTTGCAGTCTCAGTATAAAACTTACAAAAATTCTAAGGCTTGCATCTGACACAGCTTTCTTGAGCTTCACTGGAGATAAAGTAAGACATAGTCTCACCGGAGTATATTGATTCGATCAACAAAATAAGGTTGTATTGCCAATAAATTAGACTAGGATTTGAGCCACGATTTGATATTACATTCCCAAGTTTAATAGAATGTGTATTCATATAAGTATTATTTTTGTGATGTATTTTTATTCATTTAAGCTAACATTTTATTTTTTCAGTTATTGCACATATGAATTTATTGTGCATGGAGGTATGTCAATGGTATTTTGCTAACCATCAGTGATTGCTTGTTGTGCTTTTGGCTAGGAATACATGTGATCAGTGCAGAGGAAAAACATAGCCATATTCAATGTCGTATGATTTGGTCTGACATTCTGGCAAATATGTTGTGGGGTGGTTTTATTTTTTTTTTTTTGTAGCCTTCCTTGATACACAAGGAGTACTTTGCGTATACTAACTGGAACCTTGGGCAGAGCCCAAAGAAACTAGAAAGCTCTTCAGAGCATATGCCCTGTCACAGTAGTGGGTGCCATAGTTTCTGTCAGACAGCCACAGAATTACTTCCTTCCTTGATCTGCTATGTCCTGATTTCTCTAGCAAATTGTGGACTGACAACTTGGACTTCAAGTTAGTATGACAGAACTCTCTGATTTCATGAGGTCATATCAATCTATTCGCCAAAGCTGACTTCCATTTTCCAAATTTTTCTTCTTTTCTTTGTCATTCCACTTCTGTTCCTGTTCTTTACTATTGGGTTTTTCTTTGCAAAGCTTCTCTGTGCTGTTTTCCAACCTGAATCAATGAAAATAAGTCAGTAATGTGGAGACATCTAATGTGTATTATAGCTATTAATTTTGATTTTGAGTGTTAGAATACCAGTTTTAAGGTTGCTGCCATAATATCAGCAGAGAAAACAATTGTTTTGAGATGTTCTGGGCTGTGTTATTGTAAATGAGCTTGTCATTATTGCTTCTGTATGTGCTGTCTCTTCCTCATTGCTTTTGTGGATGTAAGATTGAAGGGTACAAGGCTATGTGCACCAGGAGTTTCTTGAGAGATGAGACAGCCACAGTGAACTGTATTTATTGTAAAGCCAGAGCCCTTTTTACCCTTTTTTTTAACCTAAAACAGAAGCTTATTTCTGCATAAACAAAGGAAAAAACATTTATGGAAGAGAATAAAGACTTAATTTTTTTTTGGTGCATGTTTCCCAGCCTCGTACTATGTTAATCTGGAGTTTGATTCTAGCGCTGTATGCATAAATATACCCCATAAATATAAATTTCTTCGAGTGATTATTTTTGAACTCAGATTATGTGGAACTTACTGTCCCAAGTGAGAGAATTTTTGAAATTCAATTAGGGAAAAGTTGTCTGGAAAAAGTTTTAACACTTTTTAAATAATCCCCCTTACATTAAAGAATCCTGCAGAAATAATCAAAATTTTAATGCATGTAAAAATATCATAATCCTCTTACTTGTTTAAACATTCCCCTAACCTTCTGATCTTTCTCAGGCAGGTGCTAACTATGATTTCCTAGTGAAAAACCATAATGGCATAGGATACACTGATTCTTTCCAAAACTGTTCCTGGTGTCTAGAGACTGCGAATAGAGACTTTCTTACTTTTATTTTTGTTAGGTCTAGTTGGGTTACACTTAAGTGTTTGCTTGAAGAATTTTTTGAACCCATTGAATTTTCCAATATCCACAGCCTTTTGGTTTTGTTTTTACACTTGGGGTGGAGGCAGGACAGAGCAACAAATAACCTTTGCAGCCTTTTCCAAGACCACTTGTGTTGTGTGGGGTTTTTTTTTAAGAAATCTGTGTTATGTTGTTTTGTCAGTCATTTCTTCACAGGCTAAAATGTCCCATTTTATTTAATTTTTCATTGCATAACAATAATTTCCTATCACCGATCATCCATGTTATTTTTCTTTGTAGCATCTGCATTTGTTTTTCATAAGAGAATCAGAGCTGCCACAGCAGGTAGAATGAAAGTGCTCCATAGGTTTTTATGCTGGTACTATTGCATGTCCTCTTTTATGCTTTGGTTCTTTTTGGTGAATAGTGTTTGGTTTGTTTTTTGACCATTACTGTGATCAGGTTTTTTTCAGTAGAACTACGTATTCTAACTCCTAAGTCTCATTTTTGAGTGGTAATGTTCAGACATCGTTGTGTTGATTAAATTGCAGTTATCTGCTTCCTACATGTCTGCCCTGGTTTCAGTTGGGATGGAGTATGATAATAATGTCGATAACAATATTTTTTCACTTGTTGCTAAATGATGTTTAAAGTCAAGGACTTTTTCAGCTTCCCATGAAAGCTGAGAGGGAGCACAGACAGGACAAGCTGGCCAAAGGAACATTCCATGCCATAGACAACATGCTTAGTATATAAATGGGGGCCAGCTGTGGGGCAGGAATTCATGATTGCTGCTCTGGGTAGGCTGAGTGATTGATGATCCAGGGGTGTGAGCAATTTGTTGCATCACTTTATTTGTATTTTTTTTTATTATTTTTCTTTTCTGTTACTGTTCTGTTAAACTGTTTTTATCTCAACCCACAGGATTCTTTCCCCTTCTTTTTCTCCCTCTTCTCCCTACTTTACAGAGGAGGCGAGGGTGAGTGAACAGTTGCGAGGTCCTAGTTGCTGGCTGGGGTTAAACCATGATAGTGCCTTACCCTACAAATAATCAGTTATATTCAGTTACTGTTTTTATCACTAGATCACTAGTTGTGAAGACCATAGTAATTCCTAGAAGTTTTTTCAAGGTAATTAGCCCACAAATCAAGAAACTGACCCACGAAATAATATGCCCTCCCCTTGCCTTGATCTTTCCATGTGTAAAGTGAGCTAGTCATAACTTGCCTTTCAGTATAATCTGTTCTGTATCTCAATGAAATTTCTTCAGTCATGTTAAATTAGTGATAACTATCACTTGCCAATTAAAATGTTTGGTATGAACTTGCATAATGCGTTTCTGAACAGGATACCTTCCATCTCTCACTTGAATGCCTAAAATAAAGTGCTTGGTGTGTTCTAACACATAGATGGGTCTACATATTTTGCCTGTCATTAAAAATAATTATGATTCTAAAATGCTATAATTTGCCCTGCCAGCCAGTTGCTGGCTGAAAAAACTTGTAAATGTTGAGACAGAAGGAGATATTAATTTCATTCTACATGGCTATTAATTTGATAGTATTTTTATTTCATTTATTTACCGCATTAATATAAAAATATCTATGTAAATATAGGTATCTTCAAGTATGGCTTTGTCAGCATCTTATAGAGCCTGGAAACCTTTAATAGGAAATACCAACATGTGTGACTATGTAAACCACTTGACATCTGTCCATATTTATAAGCACAGTTTTCATTTGCTTCAGTTTATTTACTCTTGGCACATAAAAATGAAGTGTGACAGACACCCTGTGGCTTCTATTGATGATAGGATTAATAAAGCTTGTACTTTCATTATGGCATCCTAAGCCATCGAGCATGAAGGCTTCAACAGTCATTGTTGAATATTGACACATATTGCATCAGTAATCAGAAATGACAGAAGACAAGAAGCTGGCAGAAATATGACTTTCAGCTCTCTTGAGAATATTTTGTTATTTAATGTGTTTTTAATAATGTATAACTATGGACTTTGTACACAGTTTAAGATTCATTTTCAGCTGTATCAGTTGTTCTTTAAGAGCATGTTTAAAAAAAAAATCTTCTATTACCTGTTTTACTGAGATGAAAGTAATACCTAGCATCAACATGTTGTTACTTGATAATGCAAACCATCATGGCTTTGGATGCCAGAGCATCTTTTATGGGTTTATTTCAATATGTAGTCTTCATAAACATATGCGCTTGGCAGGCCTGTGTCTTTTCCTGCATATTAACAAGGAACTGTATAGTAACTTCAAGCAAAGTCTGAACTCCTGGAATGGACCAACAATCACTGCATAAAAGAGTGCCCTGATTTCATTGAAGTAGGAGAGTTAATGCTGATGTGTCTCATATGTAGACTCCTGAATTTTTTTGAATCATTCAAATGACCTATCTAGGTCATGTGGAGGCAAGTGACATACCAAAGCAGTCTGTGTTTTGGCATCTCGTCTAGGTACTCTACTTTTTCTAATTTTTGCTACAGGGATCAAATATTTGGGTAATGTATGTAAGGCTAGAATCACAGGATGGTAGGACTTGGAAGGGAATTTCAGAGATCATCTAGTCCAACTCCCCTCTCACCTACAGCAGATTGCACAGGAATTGCGTCCATGTGAGTTTTGAGTATCTCCAGAGGAAGAGACTCCACAACCTCTCTGGGCAGCCTGTTCCAGTGCTCTGGGACACTCAAAGTAAAGAAGTTACAGTGTATCACCCATTTTTTTACTGTATATTTAGGGTAATAGCTGTTGAGTATTCTGGCAATGCTCAGCTCTGTTTGAGATGTTGAAACTATTGCAGGGATGTGCATACATTTATGGCAAGATATGTGATATCAGCTGTCCTTTCACTCATTGTGTTGTGAAAGAAACTCTGAATCATTAAATGTTTTATGCCTGCTCCCTATATGGCATATTCAGGAACTGCATTTTGGATACAACTGCGACAACCTGTTGAATGTGATGAGATTGTAAACTCTGGTGACTGAGCTCAGGACTTCTGTGATGTCGTTCACCACTAAGATGCTCTTTTTAAGAGTCTGCTGTTATCTATTAAAATTAGTGAGAACAGTCAGCTTGAAATCACCCATTTGTCACAGTCTCCGGAAACAAAATTCAAAATGCTCTGGGAAGGGTGATGGCACAGGAGAGTTCATGGAATACTCTTTCAGATGTTGTCACTGCAATTTGCACAGGGATCCATAGGTGTATGTTAAATCCTTGTTTTTTCTAGATCTTGCCTTTCTGATAGTTATGAGTAGCCTGACTGTTTAAAGGGAGGAATACATCAAATTAAAACAGATGATCTATATTTGTGTATGCTTGCATTGCACATTCTCACAAGGGAGAGGGAAAAAGAATATGTTATGTATTGGCGTGTGCTGTTATTGTAGAGATTAAATTGCACAGAAAGATTTGAATATGGGATAAGCAAAGGTGTTTTCTTATCATACAAGAGAATCCCTTTCTTGCTAGTTCCTACCTGTATCATATATTAGATGTAGAATTCCAGAAGTAGATGCAGACTAAGATTTTTTTCTTATATCTTTAGCAAAATGTATCACAAATATAATGGCTTGAAACTGAGAAGGAAAATGCAATAAAAAAAAAAAGGTAGCTAATGTGTATATGTTTATAACATACAGAAGTCAGATGTCCTTAAATAGAGCAAATCAATTTACCACTGTGGGTATTTTATTCACCAAAACAGTTTAGTGGACTTATAACAGTGATAATTGATCTTGTTCATTGGACGTAATATTGCCAACAATGATTGGGGCAAAGAGTGGGATTAACTATCAAAGTTCAGATAATAAATGGTGTTTATTAAATAAGTTTTAGGAAGTAAATTTAGCTAGGATTCTGAGCTCAATCAAAGCTTTGCCAGGATTGCTATTTTTGTTGTTTATGAAGGACTGACATGTCCAATCACTTGATCTTTTAGCAGTTGCAACTTTTGAAACAGTAATTTAGCTCAGCTGTATGGAGTTTATGTAGGAGATTTGTGTGTGAAATAAAACATTATGCGATACAGTAATGTAATTTGCTTCCACACCTTGACTAGTTCTGCCAAGTATAAAAGCTCTGAAAGAATATCTCTGTCTGAGAGAACAGAGTAACCCATGTAAACTTATTGCTGAACCAGAGATTGATAGTGCATTTTAGGGAGAGGAAGAGAGAAGCCAGGGGTGTGTGGGGGGATCAAAGTGCTATTTTACTGTGGTATCACTAATGGCAATAACTGAAGGGATCACAGAAGCCAACTCTTGACATTGTTTGTTCTGTTGTATTCTGTGTTGTTTTGGTGTTATTCTTATCAAATTATTTGGATGGACATCTACCTCAATTCAGAGCATCATTAGAACTTTGAAGCTGCTTGTTTCATAGGCAGCACTCATGACAAGGCTGATCTAACTTTTGTTCCAAAACATAGATCGAAATAGAAAGAACCAGCAAGAAATCATATGTAATAGCTACCTGCACTATAAAGTTGCAGTTAAAGCTTTGCTCTATGCTTTGGAGAAAAAGCTTGGGAAGTGGCAATTACCACATTAAACCTTGCAGAATTTACCTTTATCTTACTTCTTGAAATCAAATGTGCGGGAAATATTTGAATTTCCAGTTGTACAGTCAACATGTAAATCCTACACATTGAGCCACTATATTCTATTTATGATTATTTCATGCCAAAAAAGAACACTTTAACTATAGCCTATTACATCTGCAGTTCACTTCTATTTTTAAGACCTTCTTTATTCTGTTGCTCTCTGTGCCTGTTTATCCTTTACCCTTTACTTTTTTGTCACATTTCAGATTTCTGAAACAGAAATATGATATCTGAGTTAGATCTGTCATTCCTGAACATAGTTCTGGTTTGAATATAGGCTAAGTATATGATGATGACAACAGTTATCAAGATTTGATAAATGTTTTCAGCCTGATGTGTTGAAGGTTTTTAACAAACACTCATTAAATGACTGTATGAACAACCTTTAAGGTTGGAATTTATGCTACTGCGATATCATCCTACCAGGATGATTTTATGCATTATCCTGTATTCTCTGTCTTTAGTTTCTCTTTAGTTTTGATCATTATATTCTTCAGTTTTGTATTTTAGCAATTCTCAAAGTTTCAGTTGAACTGAAGTACGTAGGAAGAGCTGAGGTCATAAAAGTCTGCAGAACAAACAATGTTAACTAATGTCTAATTTGAGAAGCACTTTCTCAGTTAATGGCAAATGAAAGAAGTTTGGTGCTGTTTCACCAGAAGTCTGAATAGTCCCTTTTCTCTGCAGCTTCATGTTGATCAGCAGAAGTACTACTGCAGTAATACTGCACTGGAGCAGCTCCTTGCAAGCCTTAATGAAGTTCAGGCATGTTCACAACAATCCAACTGAAGTCCTAAGACTGCATTTACAGTGCTTATACAATACCAACTATTAAAGAGGAAGATTTTGCTTCAGTTCGTTGACAATCCCTTTGTTGCAAGGGAACTGCATTGCAGTAGGGCCTTCTTGCTGGTAATGGAGGAAATTCATTATTTCCAAACATGCTCTGTGGACATTTTGTACAATCCATGAGGCATTTAAAAACAAATTTTGCCATATTGAGGTGATGTAAAATGACAGGACTAGAGCTGGTATATTTCTATCGCTGAATAATCAACTCAGAGCTTTAGTGTTTGTATCACTTGAGAATATGGCACTAATATGCTAAGGCTCTGTGTTGCAGTGAACCTTAAATGTGTGATAATTCAACTGTCTGTTCTCTACAGTTAGACAAGGCAGTAAGAAATACAATTTCCTGTCAGCTTTTCCTGTCATTTACACCAGTGTTTCTGGACTAGCTTTATTGTCCTACATGTGCCTTAAGATGGAGTACTTGTTACTATGGCTGAGTTCAAATTCTAAGAGACTACAATATCCAGGTGCCTGGCCTGCCCCTTCCTTACAGTTACTGCTGTCGTAACAGAACAGGGTGAAAACATAGTGTCTTTATCTGAGCTTCTCTTATTCCCTTAAGCATATTAACTCCCCTTGTCATTGAAAGCATATATTGTTGTAGAATACGAAAAAGCATGTTCTAATTTGCAGAATTGGATAATGCAACAATAAAGAGATATAATACCTTATAAGACTACAGATATTAACTCTGAATATGAGTCAGCCTTCAGAATAGAACTTGTTCTCTATTCTACAAACTGCATGAATTTTTGTTGCTATACAAATAATGTTACAGAAGAATAGGATTTGATATAGGTCTAAACATCATTGCAAATAAGAGAAGAAAAGATGAATGCTGGAGAACAGTACAAAGAGGTGAAAAAGATTGAGATAAACAAAAAAGTGCATTAGATGACTGAATAAAATAACACTTGGAATAATAGTGCAAATGAAATGAGAAGAAGAGGGATTAGTAAACTATTAGATGTCATTACTGTTGAGCTGGGCAGTTACACTTTCTCAGCACACAGATGTATAACGATATGGGAATATAGCTTTAGTATTTTCTCTTTACAGAGTACTAAACATTGAAATTATACATGTACTTTCTAAATGTTCTAAAATGGCAGTAGTGCAATCAAATAGCATCATGATGTTCTGTGATAAGGATCATTGAGATGATCATCTCACGCATGAATGGCGATAATAAAATAATTTGTCTGAACTAGTGATTGTCAATCAAAAGAAAAAAAAAATTGTAGAAATTTTGGTGAAAAGCAGCAAATTCCTCCTCCCTGCTCATGATTGCCAAATAACACCTAAGTTTTTTCATAAGTAAGAGAATAACGAAAAAGTATTCCAATTTTGTAATGGTTTCAGTTATAAGGTTTTAAATGTTCTAAAATTTAAGTATTTTGTTCTGACCCTTTTTCCAAAATTTACAGTGAAATGGATGCAAATACTGGTTATTGCTATTGTTTTACTTCTTTCTAGATACTGCTGTGTTTAGCTTTCACATTTTTGTGAACGTTGCTTTGCAGTTCAGGTTAGTGAAAACTGAGGGACTTTTTAGGCTCCCCCTAAGAGAGATTGACTCTTGAATGGTTTATGCATACAAATAGTTATTTTATGGCTTTTACAGTATTTGTTTTGACTTCAAGCCTTCCCTTAAGTTTTCTGTCACTTCATTTTTTTTTCTGTTGGTTTTAGTGTGATTTGTGAGTTTATTTTGCAGCAGTTCAACTACATTTCATGTCCTCAGCTTACCTAACATTATGTATAGTGAATTCATATTGGTTTATCTTTTTTTTCTGACTTAAGGATGTTTTTTCTTTTAGTTTTGCTAATCAGAAAGAGGGATGTGACTTAATTTCCTTCCCTCCCCCTCCAGACAAGTTGTTCAAGCCGCCTCCTTTCTTTAGCACTGTCTGCGTTGGTTGCCTTGCAAGCCTGTAGTGACACGAGACTTTGTGCACACGGCTGAGCTGTGCTATCCTGAGACTTGTTTCTGTTTCTGGTGGTCACAGAAAGGTTTATGTGTTGAAATTGAACTTTCCTTGTACAGTCTGACCTATGTTCCAGAATGAATATACACATTACCATGCATAGTGTGTTTCTGTGTAGTTGCTGCAGTTGCAGGTTTCATGCTATTTTGCAAACTTTGTAAGCAGCAGATCAATCCATTATAAAAGCCTAACTATAAAATGATGATACATTATTAATTGGCTTTGAGAAAGTGAATTTCAGAGTACCTATGTTGTAGGCAAGTTGCTCTTCAGAAAGCTGTTTTAACTATGCAAAGCTTGAAAAACTTTGAGTGGGGATTGGAACCTGCCTTAAGTCATAGAGTAGGTGCTATTAAAGCTGTCTAATAGGTTTGGATTGTTTTTTGTTGGTACATTAATGTTCTACATTAAGTTAAATTGGTTTTAATATAGATTTAATAGTAGATATTAAATAAAAATACAGAAAAGTAGATTGTAAATAAAATCGTAAAGTACGCAGAGTCGAGGAGGAGATGATGTAGTCTGGACCCATCTCTACCTGGGCCTACTTGATGACCTAGGATCTATAAAGATCCACAGATCTTTATAGTGGGTTTGATGGAATCAAGATAAATTCTTTTGTGTCTTTTGTTTTTACATCAAGAAATTTTGGGCTCCCTGAACATGCACTCTCAATTTATATGGTGATTTATCTGGGCTAATGTAGCTTCATGACACAGAAACTGGTGTTTTCAGCCATCTATAGATATGAAAATAGACATATGCAAGACCTAAGACCATGTTGTTCCTTTGTCATGATACTATATATGTTGTAAATCAGATATCTATAGCTGCTTTGGCTATTGAAGGCCTTGTTCAATGAAATGCTATAGCTGCATCCAAAACCACCTGATGAACATTCTCATTCACTTAATAGAACAGCCATCATTATTGTTCTCTCTATCTCATGTTCAGAAGCAGAACTCAGTCAGAATATTAAACATAAGCTTTTTAAAGGTACCCATAAAGGTACTCTTTCTTCATAAATATGGTTTGCATTATACCACAAATGCAAGATTTTAAAATGCAAAGCTTTTAACGTTGAAAGAGTAAATAAACATTATGGTGCAGGGAATTTAGCATAACTTCAACTTTTTATGTTGATCATCAAAGCAAATTCCTGAAGAATTCGTAATTTTTTATAAATACACAGTAGAAAACCAGTATCTTAATTACCAAAACAGCGATAATTTGTCTCTGTTCTTCCAGACCTGACCTCAAAACTTATCTGTTCCAGAATGCAACCCCCCAAAACTCTGAAGATTGGAAGGCAATACCACTTTTGGGAGGGCTTCTAAGGAAATGAAAACTTGTAAATTGTGAACCCCTGATGAACTAGCAAAATGCCCTGCAGTATTTTTTCAGCCAGTAGTGTGCTAATTGCAAAAATTAATTACATTTTTGGCAATCGCAGTCACTTCATTTGAAATACCAACCTCTCCAAAGGCTTCTAGGAATGACATTTCTTTGGGCTTGCCTTTTTTTTTCTTTGCTCAGAATGGAGAGGGTACTGTATACAGGATTCTCTTTTTACCTCATTAATGTTTTCAATCAGTGAAAATTTAGGTTAACTTAAACTGTTTCAAACAAAGAAAAAATATAAATAATAACACTTGACTTCTGAAAGGTATAATTTCAGCATCTGTAGGACTGAGAGAATTGCCCTTACAATGCACCGACAAAGTACATAAATAAAAACTGTGAATGAATAAGAAGATAGATAAATGGAGGACTAAGAGGAAAACCTTATGTGCAGTAAGATAAATAACCAGCCAAAAAGGATGGTATAAAAGCCTGTACTGTTTAGTATGTGTTACAAATACATAAAACAGGGAATGTTATGCTGATACAGGAAAGAAATTAAGACATACCTTCATTTACATACTGATAATGCATAAAAAGAAAAAGGAAGGCAGTTGTAATTTTACATGATTTATTTCAAACTCAAGTATAAAACTCTTATACCCTGAGTTATTTTGTTTGTGTTTTGGAATGGTAAAACTTGTAAAAAACATTCTAAAAATAGCAGAACAGCATGCAGAGTAAGGTAATTCATGCCAAGTAAAGTAATGCAGGCTGTTACATTTTTCCAATTAACAGACTTTTTCCCCAAAACTTATCTGCCTTTTATGTACACTCTGCATAATGTAGAAATTAGTATTTTTGTCTCAATTTATTGTGACCTTCCTATTATCGAGTCTGCCCTTGCAGCACTTAGAGAAATTACTAAACCATGTGAAGCACAGATTAAACTCCCAGATCAGGTTATTTCTACGTCAACTGTCTTTAGCAGACAATCTCATTAGAACCTTGCCAGTGACAAAGGAGGGAAACAAATTGCCATCAGCACCTTTAGAATGCTACACCCTCCAAAAGTTACTGGCAATAGTAACCTCATCTTATTGCCTAAACCTTTTAATTGTCTACAAACTAATTTCATTGATTTATAGAACTATTTGTACTAAGCAATCATTGTACATTAAGCACTGAGGAACAAATTCTACCTTAAGTTTAAGTTAGCTGCATTGATGCTGCCCTGAGCTAACTTCCTATCTGGTTTTGTGTCCCTTAAGGATCTTGTTAACATGGTAGAGCATTCTCTATCATATATTCATAACCTGTAGTAAGCAAAGTAATATACTCCTATTCATTGAGGTTCACAGCTGGCATTAGTTGCACAGATCCACAAGCTCAATTTTTACCAGTTGGAGATCTGCTTTGTAATATTTTAGGTATTGCTATAGTTTTCTAAACTTTTGACAAATTCAAATGTTCTGCTTTATAAAAAAAGAGCATCTTCCCAAACTACAGCATATGATTACATATATTCATATATATTTTCTGTACTTTCTCCTTCTTAACCAGTTGGGGTTTTTTTGTTCCAAGAGCTTTTTTGGAAATGTAATGTCATATTTTTTCAGCTGTAACTCAGGATATTTATCAGTGATATAGAAACCTATGATCTTTTGAGAGGTCCAGAAATGTACAAGTGAAGTGGTTATAAGAAAAAATGCAAAATAACCATGCCTGGAACTTGAGGTAAGGCAGTACCTATGTAGTGTTTCATGTGGACAGTAAAAGTGTGTGGAATTCAATTATATACTCTGTTTGAGACTACAATTTCAGGAGCAGGCTCTTTGAAGTACCTGATTCTCATTTGCATTTTTTATATAAAGGTGCCATTATGCAAATAAGTTGAGCTGACCTACTTATACTTTTGAAGTTAGGCATGTATTCCTGCATCTGCTGCATAAGATCCTGAATTGGCAGTTCATTGACTTCAAAGTCCTTCCTTTGAATCGCTGAGTTTTTCAGCTTTTTTGTATGTTTTCAACCTCAGCTGCCAGATATACTTTTATGGCTGACCACTGATTGTGAATAACAATAGGCTTTTTTTTTCTTTCTCTTCTGTGTTGGAGTGATTGTCTGTCCTGTTACTTTATTATTTTATCCCAAATTAATTGGTGAATTACAAAAGGTGGCTCTCAACAGGAGTTAAAAAAAAAAACCAAACAGATTGATATGAATCATTGCTTCTACAGGACTTTTTCTATAGTGCTTTTGTTGAACCTCATGAGGTTCACCTGGGCCCACCTCTCCATCCTGTCCAGGTCCCTCTGAATGATATCCTGTTCCTCTGGTGTATCGACAACACCACACAGCTTGGTGTCATCTGCAAACTTGCTGATGGTGCTCTCAATCCCTCTGCCTATGTCATTGATAAAATGTCAAACAGTTCTGGTCTCAGCACGGACCTCTGGGGGACACTAGTTGTCACTGGTCTCCATCTGGACTTCAAGACATGGAGTACAACCCTCTGGATGCGACCATCCAGCCAGTTCCTTATCCACTGAACAGTCCACCCATCAAATCCATATCCCTCCAATTTGGCAAGCAGGATGTTGTGAGGGATTGTCTCAAAGGCCTTACTGAAGTCCAGATAGATCATATCCATAGGTTGTCCCTTACCTACTGACCTAGTCACTCTATCATTGAATGCCACTAGGTTAGTCAGGCAGGACCTGCCCCTAGTAAAGCCATGCTGGCTATCTTGAATCTTCTCTGTGTCCTCCATGTGCCCAAGCGTAGCATTTAGGAGGATCTGTTCCATGATCTTCCCAGGCATGGACGCAAGGCTGACAGGTCAGTAGTTCCCAGAGTCCTCCTTTCTGCCTTCTTAAAAATGGGTATGATGTTTCCTTTCTTCTAGTCCACAGGGACTTCACCTGACCACCGTGACTTTTCAGATATCATGGAAAGTGGCTTGGCAACTACATCTGCCAGTTCCTTCAGGGCTCCGGGGTGTATTTCATCAGGTCCCATGGACTTTTATATCTTCAGGTTCCTCAGTTGATTGCATGCTGTGTCTTAACTTACAGCGCAAGGGACTTTGTCACCTTGTTCACCAGTTTGTGGGCCATCAACATGGGGGCTAGGAGGAAGGAGGTTGCCAGTGAAGCCTGAGGCAAAAAAGTTGTTGAGAACTTCTGCTTTCTCCTCGTCCGTTGATATGAGATCCCCCTGTAATACATCAGAGGGGTAATGTTTTCTTTAACTTTCCTTTTCTGGTTAATGTACCTGTAGAAACCTTTCTTCCTTTTTTTTTTTTTTACATCCCTTGCCAAATTCAGTTCTAGCTGCGCCCTGGCCTTCCTGACCTCATCCCTACATAGCCAGGCAACATTCCTATACTCTTCCCAGGATACATGTCCCTTCTTCCATTGTCTGGGTCTTTAGTTTGACCAGCAAGTTATGGCTCAACCATGGTGGTCTCTTGCCCTTCCTTGCCCAATTTCCTATGTGTCAGGATTGAGATACTTTGTGCTCTATAGAGCGTGTCCTTAAAGATCTGACAGCTTTGTTCTACTCCCTTGTCCCTGAGGGTTGTTTCCAACGGGGTCCTATTTACCAACTCCTTGAAGAGCTGGAAGTTTGTGTTCTTAAAATTTAGAGTCATAACTTTGCTTCTCATGGGTTTCAAATTTCTTAGGACAGTGAACTGCACTAGGGCATGATCACTGCAGCCCAGGCTGCCTTCAATTTTGACATCCCTGACGATATCACTTGCATTTGTGACCAACAGGTCCAACAATGCATCTCCTCAAGTAGGGCTGTTAATTTTTTGTCTCAAGAAGTTGTCATCTAGGCACTCTAGGAGCTTCCTGGAATGCCTGCAGCCAGTTGTGTTGCTTTTCCAACAGATGTTGAGGTGGTTAAAATCCCCCAGCAGGATAAGAGCTTGTGATCTTGATGCCTCCTCAAGCTGGAGTAAGAAAGCATTATTGACTGACTCCGCCTGGTCAGGAGGCCTGTAGTAGACTCCTACCACAAGGATCCCTTTGTTGTCCTGATCCCCAACTCTTATCCATAAGCTTTCGACCTGCTCATGGCTATTTTTTAGGAACAACTTTTCACACTCTAGCTACTTCTTTACATAGAGGGCAACACCTTTGCCCTTCCTTCCTCTCCTGTCCCTTCTGAACAGCTTGTAGCCATTGATGGCCACGCCCCAGTCATAGGATTCATCTCGCCAAGTTTCTGTAATTGCTACTGTGTCATAGCTTTCCTGTAGCCGGATAGCTCCCAACTCCTCCTGTTTATTGCCCGTGCTGTGTGCGCTGGTGTAGAGACACTTCAGTTGGTCTGCCGGCCGCATCCCCTTCTTAGAGAGGCACTCCACTGATTTCCCCCAAGGCGTTTTGTGGCAGCTGCCCTGCTGTCTCCTATTACCTCAGGAGTTCTTGGTCCAGCTCTGCAAGACCTTGCCTTTGCTGATTGTTCACAGCTCAAGGTGCTTACCTGAGAAAATACCTTTTACTTCTATAACAAATCAATATTTGTGTAAATATACAGAGGGTAATGCTCTGTCTTGAAAGTGTAGCTGAACAAAGGTCAGGTAATCAGAGCTGGAATTGTTCTTTTGTAGGTTCTGTCTGCTCTTCAGCAAGAATGTTTTTATCCCTACAAAATGATGGCTCAATGTAACTTGTTAGTGTACTAATATAAGAATATTACAGTGTATTAAAGTGATGGAAAGACAATCATAGTCCTCTTCATAAACTATTAAATAGCTAAATATTTTTTTCTTCCTACCAGCTATAATGTGTTTCCAGACTTTATTATTATTAGAATCTTGCTCCTATCTGACTTACACAATCTGATCTTGATTTGATGCAAATTATCTTACATAGTTCCCTGTCTGCTCCACAGATTTTTCCATGTTTTTTTTTATATTGTCACTTCACTTCCCTAGACCAAGTGTAATCTTTTTGCTTTTTCACTTAATATCATTTCTCTTTCTTCTGATTACCTTTGTCCTCTGCAACTTGTCTGTCATCTTCACTTTTTGGAAAAGCATTCACAGTTCATGTTGCTGAAATGCTTTTAAATACCCTGAAATTAATATTTTTTTTTTAAGATCTGTGAAAAAGCATGTTTGCAAGAGGGATTTTTTGCCAATAAAAAGTATACTATTATGGGTCAAGGAAAGCTTTTTGTCTTGAGAGAGTATCCTAATTCCAAGTGATCTTGATGTCTTCACTGGTGCATAAATATATAGTTCTTAAAACCAGAAGATTAGCCTTACCATAAGACACAGTCATCTTAGTCTGAACACTGTTAGAAGCTCATTGGAGGATTTCAACATCCAGTCCTTGCGTTATACTTGAGATGTAGCATACAATTTCCTAAAGCATCCCCATAATATCATTAATTTAAGATTAGAATTATTTGGAATATCTGCTGCTTGCTTATTAAACATATCCACTTCACACATGCAGTATAATTGCACAACAAAATAGAAAGTGTCCTGTAGTTTAACAGCACAATTCACTGAAGAGAACACAGCTTTACCTGAAGATGGAAAATGTGCTCTAGTCTGAAGATTCTCTACACTAATAATAAGTCATGTGTATGAAGCAGCTTAGTAGGCCTTCCGTAATATCTTCAATTGATGCTGGCCCTTAGGAGACAAAGGAGCAACTGGCAGTGGATACAGGCATTTCTTTTATGGATGCAGTAAGTATGAGTCATGGCACAGAAAATAAAGGCAGGCAGGATCAATTCTACAGTAACTTAGTTGGGGAGTTCTAATCGTTGCTTGGTTCAGAAGTGTGTTGCCACAGTAGCGGTTGCAAAAATAGCTGTATTACTGCACTACAGCATGTGAAAAGAAACCCATTCCTCTAACACTGAAAGAAATAGGGGTAGTTTGATTACTTGGATACATGAGGCTATACTCTCCAGAGTTTCATCATACAAAATATGTTCATCTGCTTATGCACAGAGTCTCTAAAACAATGCCAGTGGGAGAAGGTAAGATAAGTTTTATCAGTGCATCTTGAATGTCGTTTTTACCACCTTCTACATAAGTTTTTCCATGATATTTTTTGTTTGTTCCTGTAGCACCTCTCCTTCTAATGACATCAAGACTATTGTTCCTCTTCAGACCATCTAAGAAATTAGAATTGTGACTTTATATAAACATGAGTCAATACTGCAGAATAATTCCTCCCCAGTTAGTTTCCAAGAGCTATGCTTTGAGCAACTTCTCAATTCTGGGTCTCAAACAAGAGCTGAGCTTGCCACACACTTTCACTCGGTATTCCCTGCTATACTTCCCAGTGCTTGAAAATGGTTGGGTTCTTTGGGAAAGTGGCAGTCAGAATTCTACCTGTTCTGTTTTCAGCACAGATTGTTACTGCCTCAATTTTATTGCAACTAACTGTAGCAACAACAGCCAACCCTTCTTCCTACCATCTGCATCTTTCTATGTAGAAATAAGACAAAAAGAGAGGAAAGACAGCAGTGTGAAAGCATGTTAACAAGTACAGCCTACCAGCTGTGAGGGTATTTGTGGTCTGTGGTGCTTTTTTCACCATGTTTTATCAGCACTTTTTCATTCATAATTACAAGTTATCCCAAAAGTTGTTTCAAAGTGCAAGTGCTGGTTATTTAGACTGAGTATGAGCACCTGGGTTTAAAATACTAAAAAATCTTTTTCCATTCAGAACTTTGTGCTATGAATTTCAGAATTATCCAGGACAGCCACAGTGAATTATTCTTCTTCAGTAGATTTGCCTCAGCACAGTCCCACAAAATCTCCAGAATCACTGGCTTGCCCGTAATTTCTTTTCTGTCTGTGGCGCTGGGTTTTTAACCAAAGTGAGATGTTTTATGCAGCTGTTTTGTTAGTGAACACACTGTCCCATACCTTCAGAAATAACATTTTTCATCAAGCTGCATGGGATTTTATATGATTGGGAGAACATATTAAAACTGACAGTGATGCAGCACATGGAATTCCTTTACTCTTGCCCCTGCTCCAGAGAAATGAAAGAGGATTGGTCTATAAGGAAAACAGGAAGACAAGCATATAGTTAATATGCTACATTGTCACCTAGAGACCCCAGTAGATCAGAAAGTATGTGGACACAATTTACAGATTGCCTTTACCTCTGGAAGGTTGAAATCTGTCACTTGATAATTCCCATTCTGTAGCCCGCTGTAATCCCTTTAGGAAGGAATGCATATGACTTCCTATAGATTAAAGAAAAAAAAAAAAAATATAATTTTCTTCCTCTTTTACTCTGAACTTAATTTAGTAAATCATTCTTCCTAGACATGCAAGTCTCCCCAAACTATCATAAGCACTAATTATTTCCATCTACTATTCCTATATTTTCATTGAAATTTCCTTTTCTACAGTAGTTATTGTTGCACTGTACATATAGCTGCAAGATTACAGTGCTTATCTCTCTCTGTGGACCATGCAATTGCCACTTAAAGCATTTACTTCCAAGGAGACATCTGAGAGCGATACAGCCACCTATCTCCTGAGTCATTACATCTCAGGGTTGACTTGCAATGTAATAGTAGTGAAGCCACTCTGTAATACCTTTCATTATTACATAAATGTTTTTATCCCTACAAAATGATGGCTCAATGTAACTTGTTAGTGTACTAATATAAGAATATTACAGTGTATTAAAGTGATGGAAAGATGATCATAATCGTAACAATCTCTTTGATTATAGTATTCTGTCAGACATTAGAAATTTTGTAGGGGAGGGACTGTCCTTTAGAAAAGACTACCCAAGTACTTAACTTCTGTGTACACAGAAACATCATAGAAGACCCAGAAGACACTTTAACAATAGTGATGGCTTTCTTCTAGCTTATGTAAATTTTCCTCAGTTATAACTCTCAGGATTTTGATGTAGTTTTTCCATTTTTTTCTGAAGAACTAAAAAAAAGGAACAAAGTTCTTTAACGTATATAAATCATAGCAGTGTATACTATAGTAATGTGTATAATATGATATGGGAAAGTGGCAATGTTCTCTTTACTCTTGTCTGATCACCTGGGCATAATTGCATAGTCTGTTACAAAATTATTTTTCTGGAGGAGCTGTGAGAGACAAAAAATCTAACAGAAGACTAGAAGCTCAGCTGTTATACACTGAGAATCTTCAGCACCAACTATAGCTGCTGAAGATTATTTTAATTTGTTCACGTTGGTGAAAAATGCTAACTTCTCTCTCCCTTTAACTTATGCCACGTGAAGTCTTCATCCACATTAATTCTTTCAGTCCACTGAGAAATTCTTGCCCAATTGAATTCAGCAGTTTTGCCACCAACCATGGTAAATAGATTTATTTTTGCTTTCCTCTTGTATATTCTAAGCCACTTAGTAAGATCCTCCTTACCTGCAGTACTTGCTGAGGTATATGTAACACATACGGTGTTATTTAGTGTTTGTAAAGCAGTCTATGAGTGGAAGACATAACTGTAACATACAGTTCTATCTGCTACTATTAGCTATCACAGGCTATTTTGTATTATGCAGTCCTTTTTGAAAAAAAAAAAAGACCAAATACAAATCCCTTTTATTCTTCCTATTGATGTAGTTTTCAATAATCAGTCTTATGTCCTGTTTCAAAATAGAATCTGTGTCACTCTTATTGTAGTTACTTAAATAATCATCTATACATAGTCTATACGGATTCATTCATATAAGTTATTTGTGTTCTATAGCCTTTTGTTGGGTAAGAGGGAAGATAAATGTCGCTGATTTTTAAGAAGAAAAAGCTCAGTAAAGAAATCTACTTATACTATACTGATTTTATTAACGTGAAAGGTATTTTTACATTAAAATAGGATTGTAGTCTTCTGTCTCTGCAGAAATTGATTTAATAATGCCAAGTTGGTCTTAATTTAAAAGTTGAGTGTAAATAAGTTGTCAGTAAGAGGAAATGTCTGTTGATTCAGGTAATTGTAGTATGTATTAAAAATTAGCTGACTTCTGAACCCCTCTACTGTAAATAAACTGGATTTTTTTACTTTCTTTAGAGGAAAAGGGCTGTATAAATAGCACTTAAAATTCTCACTATTTAGACTTTCTCTTAAGTCCATGCTATTTATTTTAAATAGTGCTAATTATCTCAATTCACTACATTAAAAAACAAATTTCCTTAGATGGTTTATTACTTTAGTGTTAATTGTACCTCTGTTGCTAGAGCACTAAAAATAAAGACTATAGTGCAACAGATGTCACAGAAAATATTTTAAAGTTACTTATTCTTCAATAACTATTTTAATATTTAAATGGATTTGGACATTAAATTACCAGTAATAAATTTTAACAGTGATCCTAAAAGTTTAAGTTATCAATAACAGCTAAGTTCAGGTTATGTTTTGCATTACCTGTATAGCTTCACTGTGTACACTTTACCTGTTTTTCTCAGTTCTATTAGTTTTACAACAGTCAATGTATTATTGATAGGGACCAGCTTGGATTTGTATTATGTTGCGATAACTAGTTTTTTGTATTCAATAAACTGGTTAAATAATTTTTTGGAGTACAAAGTTGAGGCATGACTATCACCAGATGTTCTAATGTATGCAATTACTCAGAAAGTGGCGTGCTGGGTCTTTCTATCTGTCCACAGCTCCTGCTTTTTGTGGATAATGGAGAAGCAAAGATGGCATTAAGCTACTTCTGTGTTTAGCCTGTCCCAGACCATTAAGTGTGCCAGCTGAGATGTCCAGGGGCTGTTCAAGAGGTAGCCTTGCACAACGATACACGAACAATGATATCTACTGTTGAAATTGTCTTAGTGATATTAGTGTTTAAGGAGAAACTGTGACCTGTGTACTGATGAGCATGTGCACATTAGGGGGAGTCTTATGCTTAGTGTGACTCCATACACACAAACGTCCACTGTATCTTGGTAGCTTTGTGCTTGGGTCAATATAAAGCTACTCTAACCAGTGATGGTGATGCATTGAGTTTGCATCTGAACTTCATGGAAACCTTTCTATATCAATAAGGTTTAGGAATTTTCTTCTAAAGCATAAACAATCTGAGACCTAAATTATAACTGTTGGAGATCTTAACCCAGGGTAGCATGTCTGGGCATTCCTAAATTAATTCACTACTTTCCTGAGTTAGATGCATACATAGAGTACTGATGAATTAATTAGTGTTATTAATAGGCACAGGTATGCTGTTGTAGGCTATTTGGTCAGTCTTCCAGCTCATCCTCTTGTTTTGTCTTTTATAATCAAGTTCGCTTCTACTAAGCGGTACAAAAATGTAGCAGTGTGTTTTGACAGTGCTTATATTCACTGAGCTGTGATGTTTATGGCTTGGTAGACAGAAGGAAACAGAGAAGGAGACTTAGTATTACTCCTAATATTCCTTTGCTCTCTATTTTTTTCTTTATAATGCCCTTCTCTCTTTTGATCATTATGTGTATACAAATAAAATTGCACATAGCATCATACAAAATTACATGAAACATTAAAAAGTTTATAGAGAGTAATTTTATGCTCTTGACAGTGACAGCAAATATAGCAGAGTATTGCAATGGATATAAACCAAAACAAAAGAAATCCACCACTACCACCTAAAAACCTACATCACTAGTGACCTCAGTGTTGATAGGATCAAATCCAAAGATTGTTAGACACGGGGAATCTTTTGATAAAACACAATTTTACAATAAACTGCTCACAAATAGAGCCAGCAGTAATGGAATACACATCTATACAGATTTCATTCTTTGTAAGCACCTCCTATATTTGCCACTTTACTTTTGCCAGCAAATTTTGTTCTACTCGGAATCTCTGAACCAAAAAACTGGTAATCAACACTAGTTTCAGAAAATTGAAATAATGGTATTTTTTGTTAATGGACAGGAATGCCTAGACAGGAAAGTAAAATGTCAAAGATTTAGTCAACTCCAATTTGACTTAGCTGTTTTAAAATCACATATGCAATTGTTTATCAAATTATGGTTTTTCAGGCAACCTATTCAAGCCTTTTATAGCTTCTAATTTTTTTCATATTATGAAATAACAGTATATAGCTATTTATATGCCATTCTTGACATATAAAGTGGAACACGTGAATACTACCCATAGGTCCCTTACGAAATTTGTAGAAAAATGTTGTTAAATGCACAGATTTTTGCCTGACACATCTAAAATGTATTTTTGTGGAATAAAATTATATTTATATGAACTCTAAAATATATCACATCTATGAAATTAAGGTTAATTTAAAATCTCACAAACATTTTTCTTTAAAATACAGACAGAATCACTAGATATATTCTTTAAACAAATCGTCCATGGGTTAGATAAGTTGAGCTCCATTCGTTTTGTTCTGATTATGAATCTAAATGTAAAAGTAGTTTCAATGCTTGATGTGCTCAAAAGCACCTGAGAATTGATTGTTGAGTTTGGAATACATGCATACAGAAGATGGCTAGAACTACAGGTATGTTCAGAAATAAATATAATGGAAGCTCATATTTACCCAAATGGTTCTTAAAGGAGACTTCTGGTAAATGTGCAGATATGGCTAAAACAAATCAAGGGCTGACAAAAAGAGTTCTAGGAAATGGTCACTCCGTCTACAGATGAGTTATCTAGGTCGATTCTGTGTAGTTGATATGAGCTTTGTATGCACTTTCTGATGCTCACAGTCCTTATTAGCACTGTGCCTTTTAATTAAAAAATAGCTACATTTTCACTTATTAGCCTCAATTTTCCCAAGCTCATTAACTGGAATTTTCCAAAGTTCTGATAGGAATTATTCATCTAACTTCCACTGAATTTTAATGATTTTTTTATACATGTTTACAGCTCTAAAATGTTTCCTAAAAGGGACTGAACTGATATAGCTGTTTGCATGCCAAGTGTGCAAGTTCTTGATGCTGTTCAGGGATGAATTGCATTAAGGAAAGTGGATTTTCAGAACTGATAGTGGGCTATTGGTCCAAAGAATTTATAAATTACTGCAAAAATGATGTATTTATTCTAATAAGTGAAACTATGCTGGAATAGGCTGCCTAGAGAGGTGGTGGAGTCTCCTTCTCTGGAGACATTTAAAACCTGCCTCAACACATTCCTGTGCAACCTGCTCTAGGTGGACCTGCTCTGGCAGGGGAGTTGGACTAGATGACCTCCAGAGGTCCCTTCCAACACCATATTGTTCTATAATTCTGTGATACTTGCCTTTGACCAGTGCCTAACACCCTTGTGAGAAACACCCTAAACCTACTGGTATTTTTTATATTAACAAGCTGGCACAGATCATACAAAATGTTTCTTTGTATCAGCCTTTGTGGTACTAAACTGTCCTGTGCACCTTTGTATATTGGCTTATATGGGTACTCAAAAGAGAAGGCAGGCACGTTATGTAGCACCCTGTTTGCCCTTCTGTGCAGCTCTAAGAACAACAGGGAGTGCCCGTGATGTGTTCTGGATAAAGCTTTTTCACCATAATTCATACATAATTTTAATTTTGTTTTGAAGTAGATCTAGTACAAACTATCCTGAAAGAGCAAGTATTCTGACAGTGTCTAACTGATTATTAATGTGCTCTTTCTGAGTCATTAATAAGAGTATTACAGATAGAGCAAAAATATTTTGCCTGATGTGAAAAAGTAGTTATGTTCATTCCTGGATAGGAACAAGCTTGTTCCTGGAAAACTTGGTCTGCTGATGTGATGTCATTGGAATGAGAAATACAAGAACAGAGGGGAGAGGGTTACCTGTATCTTCTCCTGAAAAGTGAAAATGGAAGATGGCTGATATATCTTAAAGTTGTACAGCTAAGATAGTATTATAAAGCTGAAAAAAAAAAAAAGTACAAGTAATTAAAATTTGTTTACTGCTAAATACCTAAATACTAAAGGCTGCTTTAAAAACAAACAAAACCAAACAAAAAAAAAAAAAACCCAAACAAAAAAAAACCCAAGCCAGAAATAGTAAGATATTTTTATGTCTGTATTCATTAAACGTTTTGAGAATTTAAGCCAAAAAAACACCCCAAATGAAAACTATTTTCATGGAAATAATTCCACTGGTTTCTGTAAAGTACTACAGTGTGATAAGTTCTCTTGGTTTATAAGAAGAATATAGCACAAGTTTTCCATTTGCCCTGAACACAAAACCTAAATGAACATTAATGTAACTTAATTTTGGGGCCCTTTTTATTAATCATATTACTGTATTTGTCATTGTTACTTTTATTTCAATCCTTCTCAGGCTTCTTTAGAATTATTAGTTTCATTTTCAGTGACTTGTTTTACTTTATATCTGTATTGCCTTTTTGTCATTTAGTTTGAAACACATTGAATTTTTACAAATGGCAATCAACTGTTTTCTCTGCTGGTTGTTTTTTTTTTTTCCTTTCTTGCCTCCATATCTGACACCATTCTTGTCTCTTTTAAAGATGTTAAATGTCTGACAGCAAAAGTTAGACTATTAAGCCTCATCTATTTCTAACTATTACAAAGTCCACTGTAATTTATGGTAAGGTTTGACTCCATGTTAGTTACTCATCAATCTAAGATTAAACCCAAATTTTGCACAGACATATTCAAAATTCAGTCTACTCAAATGAAAACAGTAGTGGGCCTGTGCATTCTTTATCACTGTTAGAGGTGTCTGCAGCGTTAGAAGAAATCTTAACATCTTACTGTCTTTCCATAAAATTGCCAAAGCTAGAGGGGACCTCAGGAGGTCATCTAGTCTCTGGATGTTGCTTGTTCAAGCCTAGCCTATAATCATCTCTTCTTTCTTGCATCCTGTAGCCATTGCTCTGTACCTCTGTAAGGTCACTGTGAAGGTGTTTAAGGCTAAATCTAGGATCCATTTATATCTGATATCTTTGACACAACTCTCTTGTAAACACAAAGGATTGCAATGGAGAAGAATGCAAAAATATTGAGCCATTGTTTGTACCTTCCTAAACTGGAAATTCATTAGATGATATTTTTCCCATATAAACCAAAAAGGACGTAGAAGTTCTGCATGTTTTCTCTATCTTTATTTTTCCATTAATATTTATGAAATAAATCCAGCCTTAGTACAAAATTCCACTTGCAAATAGGGATACAGAGTATTTCTCCAGGAAAAAAAAGTGCTTGGGAGGGGCAATGGAAAGAGCCTTTGTTCACTTCTTATAGCTAAGTGCACCAATTTAGAAGCAGGAAACAAAACCTTGAGTAAACCAATTGATTGTTTTGTGGGGACAAGGGCTATGAAACAGTTTTGACCTAATCTTAAATATTTAGATGCTGTATTACTTCATTGTATATACCCATTACACTTCATTTCATACAGTTAGGGCAAACAGGTATTCCTTTAGACTTCTCTGGGACCATAGATACCAACTGTAATATAAACAAAAATGAATAGTCACTAGTCATTTGTATTATGTCACCTATTCCTGTGTTTCCGTACTTAATAGTTGCTTATTGTTCCAAAGCAGATTGTGAGCTTTGCTGGTATATTTCTGCAGATTTCTCTCTGTTTGACATGAGTTAAGCAGTATCACTTTCAGTCAGTAAACAAACGTGTTTACTGCAGCAAGAAGAGAAAAATTAGCTATGACTTGATTCGATTTTGGTTTAAGCTAAAAGCTGAAATTAGATTGAGTCACAGCAGGGCCAACTTGAAGAACCACAGCATGCAAGGAAAATGTAAGGATTTGATCTGATTTTTAAATGAGTGTTATTTGTGCAGAAGTGGTTTAAATAATCCTACTTTTCAGGGATTAAAAGAGCTTTCATGATAAACAAGAAACAACATTTCCCCCAAACACCTTAAAATCCCTGAAAGTGGTAAATACCCACAAACTAACATTATTGTCTGGGCCAGTGCAACTTGTCCTGTCGTAAATATTATCCTCATTGAGTTCTGAATTGTGTGTAGTGGTGCTAATGTCATGTCCTGTCACTTTGTATATTTTCAGTCTTGTCTTTGCTTCTTAATGGTGCATTTTTAGAATCCAATCCTATTGCAGGTTTGGCTATTGTATTTCTGATGTATTTACTCAGATTTGAAGATAAAAAAACATAAAAAATAAATCAAAAACATTAAACTCTAAAGCCACATGAAAATTACTGTGGATCTTGCAAATAATAAGTATTCCAGGAAAGAGGAAAATAATTTTAACCGACTCAATAAATGAAGGCAGCAATTTATAACAGTGCTTGTATGTGCATTAAGTAAAACCTAAAAAAAAGTCAGACCCAAGACTTATATTGACAAGTTAGGTAAATACGGTTGAGTTTCTTCAGTGAAGACATGGGGAAATCAACTGTAGTGCCTGCTTAATTACATCCCTGGTGGTCTTTTAAGTTAGAGTTATGATTCTGATTTTGAAGTATGCAAAAGCTGATGAACAGATATTTAAAAAAAAAAAAACCACAAAAAAACCCAACAACATAGACTTCCAGCAAAGAAAAACTTAAGGAAATTGTGACTCAAGTAGAGTCTTCTTTTTATTTCTGTGAAGCCATGAGTAAATCTTTGTGGTGGTGGTGTTTTTTCAAAGGGGCTCTACAAATGTTCTGATGTAGTCTCTTTCCGGGCTTTTTTTGTGTCCATACCCTAAGCATATAGAAGCACAGAGAAAGCAGTCAGAATGAGTGCATTTAGTCTAACTTAAGGACGTGGAGAAAGTATTCAATAGGAAGTGCCTGATAGGAAATACTTGAGAATGGAGGGACATGGAATTTTCCATCACAACCTAGCTCAGTAAGGAAGAGGACTCTGCAAAAACTATCTGATCTTTATATTGTTGTAATTTGTCTTGACCAGAGAGATATTGACACTGAACAATTTTTTGATAGTATGGTACAAGCTCATTAAATGCTTTGCAAGAATTACACGTATCACTCCATCAGACATAGAGTTCTGTTACTTTTTTGTGTTTGTGATAACTGCAGATGCTAGCTTATCATCTCTTTGTTAGGTTTTTCAGTCATATGCTGTAGACAACGTATGAAAATGTGAGCAGAAAGAGCAGGGTGTTGGTTTAGGCATGTTTATGAATTACAAACACATGTTTGACTTCAGAGTGGTCAGAAGTTACCTTTTGCAAAGTTAATTTAAAAAAAGTTCCCTAACAAATAAGACAAAACCATTAAAGCATTAAATTAACTTTGCATGCTTTGTCACAGTTGGCATTCTCCACTCAAGGAGGTGAAGAAGAGCATGTAGCTGGGATGATCCTGAATGATCTGTCAGCCTGAGAAAGAATAGTTTATACATTGTCGCCTTTGCTGTTCCTGGGTGCAATACCACTAAACATAGAAAAGTGAAGTAATTTGGATCCAGAGTAGTTGGAGTTCAATCCAAGTAATCACCTAAATGCGTTCTTCCTGTGGGAATACAGAGGGTTCATACTAAAATTGTAATAGCGTTGCTTAAGCATAGGGACTTAATAGAAATTTCATTGTAAAAGGCTTTTTCAACTTTGACCTGAGAGAAGGAGTACCCTTGCTAAAAGGCTACCCAGCTACTGAGAACAGGAAAAAAAAATGTTTTGTTCAAATGTAGTAAGCAATAATGACAAAACCACACTTCTGTGGAAAAAAAGAATATCTGTGTGCAGTACTTTACCCTGAGCCTCCAGTTTGGGAGAAAAGAGATCTATTGGTTTCATAATAATAAAACTTCCCATGTAATAGGTCCTAATTTCAGCAAAACTCTCAAAGTCTGTTGACCCTTTACATAATCCTAGATATTACTTTTTATTGTCACTTTTTTTGCAGGTCAATATTAAATATAATATTTTTGATGGAATACTCTTTTCAGAGGTTCTATGCTTTTCATATGAGCCATATCTGTTCAGAGCTTAATCTATTTCTCTTAGAAAGAAAGAAAAAAAAAAAGACCGCTTGTGTTATCAGTATAGTTTTACAGCCACAGGAAGGTCTAAGTCTCCTTAAAACTCCTGTTAGTTAATGCTTGAAAGGGCAGTTGCTAAAAAGGCTGCAGATATTTTGATTGTATGAGAATGGCTGCTATCTCTATGAGCATACCGTGTGCTATTGGAAAAAAAAAAGAAAAAAAAAGAAAAAAAAAAAAAGAAAAAAGGAAGATAAAATGAGGCAGAGAGAGTAAAGAGAAGAATTTTGTGACCAGATATGCCTTAATATGCATCAAGTTTGCCCTCTATGGAAAACCTGAATACAAGAGATTAGAAAATGTTCTAAATATTGGAGAGTCTAAGACTGTAGATGTTTCTGTATTTTATAGTAGAATAAACAACACCAGGAATTATTCATAAGAACTTCTTAAATAAGTGGCTGAATGGTTTTAAATCCTGCATACAAAAGAGGCATCAAAAATGGTATGCATTTGACTTATACGTATTGCAGGGATTACATTGTTTTAAGCAGCGTTAGTCAGAAAAACAGGAACTGTGATTGTTATCTTCATATACATGCACAGATTTGTATCCAGGCAGCTGAGGCACCAGTCTAGACATAATTCATTTATGCATAGATTTCTATTCAACAAAACTGTTAAAAATCTGAGCAGTCTTGCTGAAGTGTTTTTTTTTTAAACATAAAGTGATTGCTTCTCATTGTAGTGACTTGAGTATAGGTGTTTATAGTTTGTAATTTTTCAATTTGGAACACAAAGTAGCCCAAACACTGGATTTGTTTACTTATTTTGCTACAGTTGTTTACTCTTTTTTCTAAGTCAGAGTTATATTTACTTTTTTTAAAATGCTTGGGTTTCTTTAACTTAATACTGGATATTATTTTTAATGATGCCTAGATTTCAAAGCATTCATAAGTGTATGCTTAATGGCTGATCTTTTGAAATTCTTCATAGAAGTGTGGAACACTGAATATTCTTTTCAGAATTTGTATTACAATCATGATATTAGAAATCTGAGTCTAGTTTTTTTTAATTGTCAAGTAAGGTATATAATTTGCATTCTCTGTGACTGAAAAAACTTCCACTCTAAGAGGTGGTGTGATAATTTTCTTCACGCTATAGAAGTGACTTCTCATCTGTGATTGTGCACCTTAAAATGAGGAAGATTTAATTACAGAAATCTGTAAAAAAGATCTGTAAAACAAATGCACTTTTATTACAGATTTTTATAAAAGAATGCCATAAAAAATGGAATTTTTGAATATAAAAGATCCAGGTAAACCATTTTATTGTCTATTGTCAAGCCTTTAATGTTCCCTTTTGTTATCTGACTTGAAGAAATTTGACATTCTGATTTTCTCATTGTGAGCTTTATGAGCCTTACTAAGTGTTGGGTCACCAGAGACAATCTTAATCTATTTTCTCGCACTTTGAAATGGGAATGTGAATGCTTTTCTTTTTTTTTTTTTTTTTTCTGACTTGTAATACTGGTAATGATAAAGAGAGATATGAGATTGTGTCTCATAAGTATTTAGTTTTTACTTTCAAAATAAGTAAAAGAAATACTGATTTTGCATGACTGGGCCGTGTTGTGGTACATTGTATGAATGCATGTGAAATGACATTTGGGAAAAGTGGGTGACTGAACTGTGAAAGTTACTGAGAAAATGTATAGCAGTTATATCTAACGTGCATTTTGTGCCAGTATATCAAATTATTCATGTCTGGCTTCATTTGTAACTTAAGCATTAATGGCCTTCATCCTAAAATGAAAAAAATATTGTGATTTTTCACATTATTTTGACAACTGAAAATGTAATTTTATTCTTGAAATACGGTTTTAAAAGGTAGCACTAGGAACCTTTCAGTAACAGTAAAACAGTATTGTTAATTCATAGGTGAAAAATGCCCCAAGGTCTCTAGTTTCTATGAACAGAAGTAAAGAGAAAACTATAATTTAAAATTATTATTTCCTGATTAGATCCAACACAAAATAATAATTAGAGTCCTGGTTTCATGTTTGATAGTATTTCATCAAACAACAAGAACAAGTTTATTGCATGCAGGGCCAGAAGCCTGTCCTTTAGTCAACTGGTGATATTGCCTTTTAAGAAGGAGAATTAAAATCTATTGGTTGTCCTGTAGTGAAACCACTTTAAAAGGATTTCAGAACATAGTATGGATGTAAACAACGCCTTTTTCCAGCAAAATTTTAGATGCATGAATGGTTCCTACTTATGTGACTAGTTTGGCTGACTGTATTAATATTACCTATGTAAAAAAATGATTATTTTAAGAATCTTAACTGAAGTAGTAAAACCTTATTCCATTAAAATGAATGCATGAATTCTTTTCTGCATTTTTAAATTATTATGCAAGTTATACTTTTGTTATAATTCAATAGGTTTCAGACCTCTCAAAAACCAGCTAATAATTTTTTCCATTAATTACTTGGGTTTGGAATCAGTACCTAAATGAACCTATCTATTGGGTCCAGCTGAACATCACATCAGCAATTCACTAGAGAAAATGGAAATTTTGTTACCTAGGCCTAGAATAATGAGTCCCCCCCAAGGACTTGGCTGAGTAAGGAAATAGGAGGTCTGAACAGGAAGCGTGAATAGGGATATTCTACATAAGAAATGTTTAGCAAAATTACAAGTGGAAAATATGCAAAGACTTCTCTTCATGAAGCCCTTTTTTTTATTATTTTTTCTTAAGCGGCAAAATGTACAAAACCTCATTTATCTGTATTAATATATATATGGCGGCTGGAGATGGAAAACCCTCTATTTTTACAACTCCTAAAATATTTTTTTGTAATTTCATGATTAATTTTGTAGGTGGACAACCCAGTGTAAATCTGCTTGATTCTGTTAATACAATTAACCTACCTTCTCCGGTAATTAAAGTGAAGACTAAGGAAAGACTAGAATAATTTTACATGGGGGGGTGAGATGAGGTGGTGTTTAACCTGCCCAGATGTAAAATAATTTTTATTAAAGTTTTGAGCTGAAAACTTGTTTTGTTCTAAATATACAAGGTGAGATTTTTCATTTGGCAAATAAGCAATACCATTTAATACCCAGCTCTGTACCAAAGGTCAAGATACCACTTTACACGTGCACAGCCCAATTTCAAGATCAGGAATGTTGAGCAAGAAATAGAAGATTGTATCATCTTCCCTCATGTCTACAGTCCTAGTATCTGACAAATAAGATTCCCTGTAGATTAGACAATCTTTGCAGTTACTCTAAGCTGCACCTGATTGTGATGGCCCTTAAAAAGCAGCTGGAGATGCTTACGGAAGAGCAGTGCTCTTAGTCTCTGTTAAGTCTCTGACCTGATGTCGGCGCTGGGAACCATATGTCGTTTCTGTGCAAACTGGGCATTTCTTTGTGCCAGTAATATCATAACCAGCAGTTTGCAATGACTTGGCATGCAGCTTACATTGTAGGAACTGTGCAGAGGAGACTGATTATGTCAGCAGGTCTGACTTTTATAGTAATAAAGGCTGTCTTAGTCGTGTGAATCTGAATTCTTGAGGTCCTCCTTACACTGGAGAGCACCCTAGATTTGAATGACTTCAGAAAAGATTGAGTGTAACTCAGCTTTTTACAAGATTGCACTCTTGCTTTGTATTTTCTAATATGTGTATGTCTATATTTATCTAAAACACTTAGATTAGAGAAAAAAAAAAGACTATCTAAAGGAAATCACTTTTTAGACAGCTTGGTACCATGAGCTTTGTCCTTGAGAACAGCTGAGGCATTTTGAACTGTAAAGACAAAATTGCCTGTAACAGAAAGTATTTTTAAACACATGTTATTCCAAGGTAAGCAGCTGCTCACTGCATGAATTCTTCACTTGCTGCTGTGCTCAGCAGTTAACTTTCACTATTTACAGGCAGTAGGGCATGGAAGACAACTTCAACACATTGTTTTTCTATTAATCTTTACTCAGTATCAAAGTGACCGTATTTTGATAGCAAAGGAATGTTGGAAACCCAACAAGAATGTAGCTGAGTTGGCTGCGCTGAGGTTTAATCTCTAAGAAAACGCTTCATTCTTAGATTAATATTAATACAAGCTACTCAGAAATAAAACTCTGAGGCTGTTATTTGGAACAAGAACAATCACCTATTTGGGATAGAAAACAATTTCCTTTTTTAAAATAGAGTATTAACTTACATTCTTTAACATGCAGTTTCTATGGGATGCCAGCATATTGTTGTAATAACCAGTACATATTATCTTTATTAGCATTTCTATTTATAGAATTCTAGTCTTAATTTTCTTAACTAAGAACATAAGAACAAGTAAGAATGCCATCAAAGCAGGAGTTAGTAAGGGAAATTTGAAATACTAAGACTGAAGGAACAGCTAAAATATCTCTGGGGTAACAAAAAAAAAAAGGTAAACAAACTAAATATACTTTGTAAATACCACATACTTATATAAGCTACTGTGCACTCATTAAATATTGTGAAATTGCAGAGGTCGGCAGTATTTTACTTTTTTCTTTCAAAAATTAGTGGGTAAAAGTGATTGTAAACAATTATCTCAAGGTGGTATTATTTCTGGCTGATAACCTTGCAACATCCTTTCTGGTATCATTTAGCATCTGCTCTTGTATCATATTCAGAAGCCCACTATAGATTGCCAACTTCTGTGTTAATCAGCAAGCCTTACATTTGATCACCCAGTGATTAGATTTACCAAAAAAAAATATATTTCATATTTTGTAATGCAAGTATATTCCCTTAAGGAAATTAAATAGATTTTCAATATATAAAATAATGCTGTCATCAACATGATATCCTAAAATTTTACAGAAAGACTCATGTAGCATTCAAATTAAGAAGTATGAAAAATTTTCAAGTAATCCATTAAGCAGAATGTTCTGTCAGACAGAGTAACCCACACTGGACAAAGAAGCAGCCATGTGATAATGATTCAGCAGAGTGCATGGTGACATAATACATTGTTTTACTAAGTATTTTCAGTAAGCTGCATTAACTACTTCTATATGTATGTGAGCACAAAGGCTATGTCTTTTTTAGGAAGAGGACAAGGAAATTTATTATAACAACTCCCTTTAACCCATCTTCTCATGATGTAAATTTTCCTGTCCCCACAATATATTCCTCTGCTTCATCAACTTGGTTATCCCAATAAGACTCTGAAGCTTTGAGAGTATGAGCTGTGTGTTTCGCACTATGGAACATGTTGGTATGCCAGCAGAAGACAGTATGGATATAGCCAGAGATAATTATTCCTCCCTAAATGATAAGCAATTCCTTCTAAGCTATTTGAGAGGGATTGTTGACTTCTTCTTTCCTTCATCTCCTTTTGTAATTCATGGAATAAGATGTAATGATTTAAAGCATATATCTCCTTAGTAATTATTTACTCTCTTTCTCTATAATCATGACTCTTGATGCCTAAAAAGAAAGACATTTTAAATATTTGTTTGCTAGTGTGTTTCCTATACTTTCTACAGTGTTGTCAGCTGAATGTACTTCACTTTTCTATGGTCAATTTATCTTCAGAAAAAAAAAGAAAAGGAAAAAATCTTAGCTGTCTCCTAGTAAAAGGATTTTTCTTTATATTCCATTTATAAAATACAACTTTCATTGACAAAGTAAGAAAGTATATTATTAGGTATCAAAGAATAGATTTAAAACAACAAAAAGAACTAAGATTGTAGATAAGTGATGCTTATCTAGTGCATGAATTCATAAAAGCCTTGTTTATATATTGCAGTAAATGGGGCTTTTCAAAGCCACAATCACCATACTTCTTTTTTCCAGAACAATGTGGGGTAAAGAGGGGTTCTTTGACTGCTGTGAAACATAAAATGCTATTACAAAACCCGTTCTTTGATATTTGCTTTTATACCATGTCTTGTAACATACTGAGGTTGAGCAGCCGAAGTTCTGGTTTTGATTAGTTCTTTGTTTTCCTGAATTCACCTGGTTAAACCCTCACCTTAAAGGTTGTATTTTCTTCTCCATCTGACTATTCAGAATACTCCCCCCATATTAATTCTCCCTTGTTTATACCTGTATGAGGAGGTTCAACCAAATGAGCTGCTTTTCTTCCTTATAGGCACTGGATTAACAGTCTATCATTTATTATCAATTATGCTCAGATCCGATTCATTTCACAAAAGTTAGACTCTTTTTTTACTAACTTGCTCCTGCCATGGGGCAAGGAAACAGCCTTTTGATTTGAAGAAAGTGAAATGTGAGTATTTTAAAATGTCATCTTCAATTATTTACTTGAAGATCTGTAATATTAGAAAGTAAGTAATTTTATTTTTCAAATAACTTGAGTGCATGATCAGTCTTTTAGAAGTGTGTTCTTGTTTCGCTGGGAGAAGTTGCATACTTACAATAGACATCCCACCTGGAGTACTGCATCCAACTCTGGAGCCCTCAGCACGGCAAAGAGTTCTTAAGGATTTTAAGTACTTAAAGAGTGCTTATCGAAAGATTAGGACAGACTTTTTAGTGGGTTTTGTTGCCCAGGTCTCCCAGAGAAGGTGTGGATGCCTCATCCCTGGAAACGTTCAAGACCAGGCTGGATAGGGCTTTGAGCAACCTGGTATAGTGGGAGGGGTCTGTGCCCATGGCAGGGGGCTTGGAACTAGATGATTTTCAAGGTCCTTTCCAACCCAAACCATTCTAAGATTCTGAAGCCTTGTGTGTTTCTGTTTTCCTTCGGAAAAAAGGACAGGCTACTTAGGAAGATTACAAAGGTGTAGTAAAGTTATGCAGGGAAAAGATTAGAAAGGCCAAAGCTCAGCTAGAACTTCACCTGGCCTTGGATGTTAAAAACAATAAAAAGAATTTCTACAAATATATTAATAGCAAGAGGAGGACTTGGGAGAACCTCCACTGTCTCCTGGCTATGGGAGGTAACATAGTGACAAAGGATGAGGAGAAGGCTGAGGTACTGAATGCCTTCTTTGCCTCAGTCCTTAGCAGTGGAGTAGGGTGTCCCCCGAGTACCCAGACCCCTGAGCCAGCAGTTAGGGGCGGGGGGCAGAATGAAGTCCCCGTAATTCTAAGGGAGATGGTGAGGGACTTGCTCC
>JAOQGH010000004.1:8714778-8734477 GCA_025769975.1 Gallinago jamesoni
CAGGGAGGTGGTTGAGGCACCATCCCTGGAGGTATTCAAGAGAGGAGTTGACATGGTGCTTGGGGATATGGATTAGTGTTGGGTGGTGTTTTGTGTGGTGTGGATGTGGTGGTTTTTTGGGTTTGTGGTTTTTTTTTTTTATTGGTTGGACTAGATGATCTTGAAAGGTCCCTTCCAACCTAGGTGATTCTGTCATTCACACAAGTAACGTGTCCTGTGTGGTGGTATTTAGGTAAATTTTCATTTCAAACCCTTATTTAAGCTGACAACATAATTCAAAGTTTTTAGAGAGGAAGTGGAAGATAATACCTCAGATAATGATATTACTTCAGGTTCAGCATTAGAAAAGCATGTGTATTTCTTCGGATGCTGTCCCAATAATTTAACATATTTTTCTGTGAAATTCTACTGTGTTCTTTATTTACTTTTATCCTGTTGTATTATTGGTAGGCAAAATCATTGTGTATATGACTTGAGAACACTAAAAAAAGTGCCTGACTTTACTATAATATTAATCATGTAATAAATCAAGCAGGTCTCTTAGCATGAGTAAGGCTAGTGGGAAAGAAAGCTATGTTGTAAGAGTTATATAATCTACCTGTGACATGTACATAACCTTGATTGTAAATGTTTTGAATGTTTCTCAGATAAATCTGCCAGGATCATAAGAACTTTCACGTTACCTATAATGAAATGTGTTAAGAGAAACAGTCATTGTATGTTAAGAACTTTTATCTCTTCATGTAAAGCACTTCAGTAATTTCCTAGCTTTGATCCCCACATGTTTCCTGACAGTATTTTCTAGTACTACCTAGTGGTTTATTAAGGTTTCAATAGAAAAAAGAAAAAGCATGGATAATTATTGTTTACTGAAGTGTGATACTGTATTTCTATGTGGAAATATGATTCTTCTCTCTCATATACGCAATGTTGCCACCTGTCAACATATTTTAAGGAGTCTCCTCTAACAGAGAGCTTTACACTCCTAAATCACATAAAAACACAGTGATAGGAAAAAAAACAGTAATATTTAAATACATGCTTCTGTTTTCATTTCTGTATAGCTGTTCTAAATGAGAAAAATGATTGCATAGAATATGAATCGTTATTAGATTCTTCTGCCTATAGGATGTGGATTTACTCAATGTGAAAAGTGACATTTTAAAATCAACTATCTGATTTTTCATTTCACCTGACTAGGAAAAAAAGACTTGTTATACATTCCAGGTAAAAACTATTTTAGAAGTTTCATTAGTTACCACAGTTTTCAATAATGCTTTGAAAGTTTTAGCAAAATAAAAAAAAAAGAAAAAACACAAACATGAACCAAAAAAATCCCTGGAAGCAAAAAAACTAACAAAATAAACAAACCTAACAAAGCCTAGACAGGGAATAGAGAAAGTCAAAATATTCTGACTTACATTTGTGAAAAGATTACCTACTTGCCATTGACTTAAAATTTGTTGGTTAAAATATGAGTTGAATAATCTGAAGAGAAAATGAAATGGTCTTTTTAGTCAAAACAAAGCATTTCATATAAATTCAAGACTGTTATCAGTACTAGAGATGCTTCAGAACAAGTTGTTTAGGTAAACATTTACCCTGTTTACAATATCTGTGAGGAAACATGAAATAATGGTTGATTCTAAGCTGTTTCAAATCTGATTCTGTTTAAATAAATTTCTTTAGAAGACTTTTTTCTCACTTTCCAAATAAACAATAATGAAAAATAACAGCAAACTTTTTTTGGGGGGGGCCCTTTTTTTAACTACTTTTCTTTTTTTGGTATTCCAGCTTTCCCAATGGCAACACTCTTCCTAATGTAACCCAGGTGGCTGTTGTCTTTCTTTTCTGCCAGGGTACTTTGCTGGCTGACATTCAACCTGTTGTCCACCAGGATCCCAGGCCTTTCTGCCAAATTTTTTTCCAACTGGTTATCCCTCAGCATGAACTGGTGCATAGGGTTATTCCTTGTCAGGTGCTAGACTTTACATTTGTCCCTGTTGACCTTTGAGTCCCTGTTTGCTCTGCTCTCCAGATTGTTGAGGTCCCACTGAATAGCATCACAACCATCTGGTGTATCAACCTTTCTTCCCAATTTTGTAGCATCTACAAACTTGCTGAAGGTGCTCTCGTCCCATTGTGTGGGTCATTATCATGAAGATATTAGACAGTACTAGACCCAGTATCATTTTCAGCTCTACACCACTTGTGAGGGGCCTACAGCTGGACTTCATGCTACTGTTGACTCCTGTTTGAGCTTGGTAGTTAAGCTATTTTTCAGTCCACCTCACTCATATTTGAACCACAAATGCCAGTGTTTCTGAAGCTGTGATAATGCATGGTAAGTGGTTCCAAATCCATAATGTATTTGCATATTACAAGGAGCTCTATTTATTGTCATTTTACAGGGCCATGTCCTGCACCTGGTAGAGCTGTGCACTCCAAGGGGTTATAGATTCTGCACCTACTGTAGTTCTCTTCCTTCAGATGCACCAAGTATTTGAATGCAATGTGGTTCTTCCAGCATGAGTCACAATGCAGGTTGCAACTACAAGGCTCGTGTATATTTTTCACTGGTTTTTATATGCTTCATAGAGAATGCTGTATAGTCACTTCTGTAACTGCTTAGATGTGCATCTTCTTTACATGGGGAGAATGCCTGAAAGGGAAGGCAGATTCAAAGTACTTCTTTCACACAGCTGAGTTTGTAGTTGGGATGTGAATCAGAGCATGTAAAAGTTGCTGGGATTTCAGTTTTATTTTTTCTAGCGCTGATTGTACGGTCATGATTTTAATTAATTACTTCTCTTTTCCCTAGTAATTAATTCTTTCTTTTCCTTTTATAACCCATGAGTCTTATACTGTATTTTTAGTTCCCTGTAATACTTATATAGTTTTATCATTTTCAATGTGCATAAGCATTTTTTGGTAATCATCCAAACCCTCAATTAGGTAAGCCATATGTTCAGTAAAGCAGCTTCAGAATACAACCGATTGAGAAATCAGAATCATGAACTAGCATTCAGCTTACACAGCTGTTATTGCTGCCTATATTTCCCTTATGGATATGTCGAAGTCCTGGGCACCTGCATGTTCCTGATAAACTGTTCTTCACAGTCCTAATACTTTAACCACTTTAACTGGTAAAACTGGCCACTAAGCCAATAAGCATTTGTCACTATTTATCATTTGAAGTTTGCTATAGGTGCATAACCACATAACTACAGTTATGTGTGTCTTGGTGAAGACTAATTCTATGAATTGGAATTCAGTTCCCAAAATAGAAAGGTATATGGACCGTTAAAAGTATTTTCATAACCTTCTAGATTATTCAATGTTCAGGAATAAAAAAAACTAAAATGAAAAAATACTTGTTTCCATATGTAACTAAGAATAGTAATGAGCCAGGGGCCTGAATGCTTTAAATGTGTTTTAAGTTGATTGATTAAATATTAAACTTCTGAGCAGGTTTCTGGCAATTTGATGTTTGTGTTACAGTAGCTATAGGAACCTAAACTCCAAGCAGGATCTGGTCCCTGTCTCTCAGGTTCCATGAAAACTGTCAGGACAATACATCTTGCTCTGGTTGGCTAAAAATTAAAATAGAAGAAATGAGAAGTAGATGGTGGAATGGTAAAAGAAATTCAGAAAGGAAATAGCTGTAACAGCACCTGGGATCAGTTAGAATCCAAGTCCGTGACTGCTGATCAAGCACCCATTCATGCGCTTTCTTCCTCGTGAAATTTAGTTTTTTGTACACTTGTAGTCCTAGTGTGAGTGCAGTGATGCTGAAATATGTCCTGCTTGCCTGTCTCTTGTGAGTAGTCTCATTGCTCCATGTTAAGCAGGTTTGAAATACCCCTTCTGAGTACCATCATGTTTCTGATTTTCATGAGATGTGATATTAAGTGGTTCAAACTGGTCAGTCAGTAAGCTCTGACTTGTATCAATTAAGCACACAGGATTTAGCTGCTGCTTTTGCGTAACTATTGACTGTATTTTAAGGCAGAAATGTTTCTGAGCTATAATGACTTTTGGGGTTTCATACTTAACATGACAATTTGGAAAACTTCCAAAATTATATAAAGTGCAGATTGACTCATGCTGCTCTCCTGTTCATATCAAAACTCCCTGGTAGACAGGAATGAATTCTTCTGTAGAGTGGTTCTGCTTGTAGATATTTCAAAGGTAAGTCCAGTGATGTGGATTACTCTCTGCTTTCATATGCAGAGGGTCAAATTCATTATTAAGTTTTAAACCGCTGTTCAAGTTATGACAATAGATGCTGTGATCATTCACTGGAAAATAGCTATTTTATCATTGCATACCTAATTTTAACTTAATTAGCAGTCTGTCTTGGGTACAGGCTCTTCAGGAATCGTTCTTAGCATGGGTTATATAAATCACCAATTTTTATATTGCATAACTTTCTTTTGCTCTTCTCAAACTTGCACTGACAAACTTTTACTCCTCAGTTTGTTTCCAGTTTTGTTATCAAGAACCACAATCATTGTTTGCTAGACGATGATATAAAGTTTGTGCAAGAGGAAGACACTTGCACAGGGTTTGCTACAGTTATGCATCTGCTTCTCTAGAAAACGTCATTAAAATATCTGGTATTAAAGAAAACATTCTGGGCAGTCTAAAGCCCATGGCAATCTCAGAAATCTTATATATAGAAAAGAGGCCATGGAGGATAATGTTGATCTGCAAAGATCACTTTGGAAGCAGTGACATGAAATGCTTGGACATAGAAGTCTCAGGGGTTTTGTTCGTTTTAGATTGGATATTAAGAAAAAAATCTTCACTGAAAGAGTTATCAAGCACTGGAACAGGCTGCTCGGGGAAGTGTATGAGTCAATATCCCTGAAGGTATTTAAAGAGCTTGTAGATGTGATGCTGAGATATATGTTTTAGTGGTGGACTCGAGAGTCTTACGTTTACGGTTGGACTCAATGATCATAAAGATCTTCTCCAACATAAATGATCCTATGTGATTCTCTTATGCAGGGCCAGAGTTATTGAGTCAGCACTGAGTTTGTATTACTTTTTGGACAGAAAACAGCATTTATCTTCTAGAGAATATCCTGCACTTAACTTGCAATCCGTGTGGATATGCTATTTAAGATTGTAGATTCAAGGAATGGGTGTAGGGTTTCTCCCAGTACGACTGGATAAAGAGGGTTATATTTGATCTTTTTTTGTGCAAACATAGAAGAATTTCTGTCATGAGTTTTATTTTTATGGTGGAAAAAAAAGAGTAAAAAGAAAATTGCATAGAGTTTAACTTAAGTCAGTAAGCTAGAAAAGCAGAAGGTTGATTTCTTTATTATATAGAATATTTTAAATTAACAACATTCTTTAAATATCTCTAAAATTATAAGCTTTAAATTATCAAATAAATTATTTTCAAAAACATTGGTTTATATGTCTGGTTTCGGTACAATTTGTACCATTTTAACCTCCTTAAAATCCAAGGAGATTTTTTTTTTTTATGGCCAAGGGAATAGGTAGTGAAGGACAGAGTAGTGTCTGTCGTTTCAATAAAGAACTACAAAAGAAACCTGTAAGTCATTTCTACCAAGAGTTCTTATTGGTATATAGTAGGTCTCAAGAGTTACCATTGTTATGAGAATTAAAGAATGTTGGATCAGTTTAGGATTTATACAAAAGTCTGTCTGACAGAATAACCCTCAAAAATTAAGTAGAAAAATATCCATTTGATAACATTGTAATAGTATATTCACAGGGCTTCTTACTTCATGGGACTGCTTCTTGCTTCCTTCGCTTTTTTTTTCACTTTTTTTTTTGCTTCCTCAACAAAACTTTCTTCAATTGCTGTTTATTCGTGCAATTTCTAAAAGGTGTTGATGACATTTTATTTGGAGGCATATATGTCGTATTTAGGATGGATGTATCTTACTGTTACACTTAACAAATGTTAACTTCTTTTATTGTGAAATTTGATCCATCGTTTGAGGTGGATTATTGCTACTGTACTTTGTTATAAATGTTTTTGTGGATTAAAAATAACTATGCAAAGGTACTGTGCATTATTTGGTATCATTTTTGTATCTAATTACATCATTGAAATTAAACTTTTAAAGTACTTCTGCAGAATTCAAACTTTTCATATCTCTTCTATTTCCTTTAAAAGGAGTCTGGTATTGATAAAAATAAAGGACAGCTAAGGTTTCTAAGAACAGTGTACTTCTCTGTCACATAAGCACTTAAAAGCAGGAAAACAAAGACAAATCTTATTCTGCCACATGATAATAAGACACTTTTCTTACCAAGTACCTGGATGAATTCTTTGTGAAAACACAGTCTTAACTTCAGCTTGTATTTTGCAGTTATTATTTATATGATTTTAATACAAATATTTAGTTTGGACTCCTTTAAATAAGCATATTGGATAGCATAAGCCAAAAAAAAAAATCAATTAATGTGGGGAATTGGGAGGGGGGAGTATTTATAGCTCTTTTCAAGGAATGATATCTAATCAGAGCGTATGGTTTTATTAAGTTGGAGAGAAATCATATATTAAAAATTTCGTTTGATACTTAGCAGTATATCACTAACGTGTACTTATATAATTTTTTTACATTACTTTTTTCAGATGGCATTCGGGCTGTCACTAGCTTTCTGGTCACTAGATAAAATTAGAGTTTTCAAAAAACATTAGGAAATAGGGATCAGAGCTCATAATTTTCTAAGGTTTCTTTGAAAACTTCGGTGCTTAGTATGGAGTAGTACCTTGGGTTTTTTTCTGAGCTCTTGATGTTGGTCTGGCTTTACCCAGTGGTGCCTACCTCTCCCCGGTCTCTGTCTCTTCATTATTCTGTTGCTGTCCTCATAGGTATCAAGCTGTCAGTAATGTGTACTCTAAGCTTGAAGAAATCCATGAGATGGTTAAACTCATGTTTATTAACTGCCACCAAAAAAAGCTTTCGGGTAAGGCAAATTGTGTAGGATTGGTGATGGCAGCAGTTGTTGACACTGAGATGGGAACTCTTGAACTAAATGGGAGAAGCTAATGGAAGAAACAAAATGAGAGTGGTTACAGCATGACCCTCACTTTTGCAGTCAGCATCACTACCTTTTCTGAAACAGCTTTAGCTTATTATGTCAACTGTAACAGATAATACTTGTTTTTCTTTATTTACAGGGTTTTTTTTATGCTGTGCTCTTTAAAAGATTATGACTGGCTGAACAACAGGGTGAGAACTACCTCTTCATTGTTCTCAGTGCCATCCTGGGAGAACCTGGACCCATACACACTGTGAAGCTGGTGGCACGCGTGGTGTGGCTAGGTGAGTGAGCTGAAAAGCCAGAGGGAGGAGGGAGCTCATAGGGTGAATTGTGGCACCCTGGCAAGAAACGAAGATACGCTGCCAGTCACACCTCAGATATGGCTGAAAAAATGACTTTTCAAGGCTCTTGGGTAGACTGCACTGTTCTGCAATTCCAGTGTTAAATGAGGAAAGCTGAAAGGAATGATCTGTTCCATAGTCACATACCTTGAGGATAAGTCTCTTCCTTCTTTTGTTTCATTTTAAGTTTTTTCATCTGGTTCAATAAGTTCATGCCTCTAGTCTGTCATAATGAAACTAAGCTTTAGATTTTTAACTTTGATGGATCTGATGTCTGTAAGAAAAAAAAGTGAAGGCACAGATATACCAGAGGTAGGGATTACTTAAGGTTGTGCGAGAGAGACTTTCTCCTGTATTTGAAGAAGGTTGTGTGACCATCTGGCAAAGAGGGAGGACTGGAAGCTTTCTCTGTTCTCATAGATCCAAATATAAGCAAACTCAAAAAAAAAAAAAATGTTTAAAATGTGTGTTCACTTAAAACTTTCACTATTTTATTCAGTAATTGAGTTGTAGTCCTTCTGGAATGTCAGCTCAGATTCCAATCCTTTATAGAGTTCTGACTGGAGATAAGAGTCTGGAGTCCTGAGCAGGAGTTGAACTCTAGTCATATTTTGTCCATTTGAAAGTCAGACAAGTAAATGACTTGTGCTATTCATTTTACCATAGGGAGTAAATTGAACTAGGTGCAAAATTAATTTTTCCATCTGTGAGAAGGAAAATAGATCTATAACTATGTTTAAAAGTTTGTGTAAGAAGTACTAAGTTCAGTTGACTGAATTAGTTTTAGGATATGAATAAATTCTAAGCATTTGCCTAATAGATTATAATGTACCTTTTCTGTAAAATATTCCAGTTAGAAAAGGAAATATAAATGTCAGTATGACTGATTCAGAATAAGCTGTTTGCAAAACAATGAAAAGGCAAGAATTGCTTTTAAAAAGCAGTTTTCTCAACTTCCTCCTATATTATTTTCAAGGTAATTCCAAAAAGGCAAAGTTAATAAGTATTGCCACACAAACTGTATTTTATCTTGTCAAACTGTTTAAGTTGGATCACCTTGTAAAGCCAACTATTATATTATGTTTTGTCTGCCTACTCCAAAATGAATCATCTTTCAGTTATATTAACAGTGTAGTGAACAACTTTTTCCTGTCGCAAGGCAGGTTCTCTGTTACAACATGCTAATACAGTCTGTAGAGAAAAATTGTGGTCAGAATTAAGGACTCAGTTTCTCCCTTTTTAAGCCCTGTAATTTAGCTGAAAAATCTCCAGGTCTTCAAGAGTGGTATTTTTATAACATTGGATAAGCTGGAGAATTCACTCTTCAGTTGTAACTAGAAGCAAAGGGCATATGTAAATCATCACTTTTACCCCTACTTCTGTGAGAAACAATTTCTCATGAATATTCTATTGGGGTGAGTTCCAGCATAGAGGAGGAACCCATATTCTTTATTATACAATAAATATGAGTTTCAGTTGTCTTTGACACAGATAAAGGGTCTTATCAGGCACTGTTATATATAAATTACCTTACTGTTGATGTAGTGCTGATAGCCTTTATTACAGACTCCAGAATAGCCATTGTAACTTGCCAATTGCTCTACCAATGTGTTAAAACAATACTTTCAGGCAATATGTTTGATGCATCATCTTAGTTAACCATCTATTTGCTGATAAATTTAATTATTGTTTTATAAATGGATTAATCATTTTTCAAAGTTACCTATAATTGTTGCTTTTTTACAAAGGTCAAGAGGTTCAGATTACAACAGCTGTCTTCCCTTGAAGAAAGATTTTATTTAGTACTTTTCTATGTATATATTTACAGAACCAATCTTAGAGTGCTAAACTGTGACCTAAGTCAAAAAGTATAGTTATGCACTTGCTTAATTTTAAATGTGTAAGAACTTTTTTAGATTTCAGTGACAATATACAGTTGACTAAAGCACACAATTAAGAGTAATTTATATAGTGTAGTATAGTTAGTAATGAAAAGTCCGAGTCAGAGCTTAGAAATATTATGAGTCTTTAGTAAACAAGTTAATTTAACAACAACAAAAAAAAAGTAGGGAGACTGATTTCCGAGTCTGATTTTTCAACATGTTAAAGCTAATATTAGGGAACCTAACAAATTAAAAGGCTAATACAGTCCACAAACATTGTATGAATTCATTTGATAACATGTTGGGGAAAGGAAAGCAGGGAAGGAAAAAAAAAAATCAAACTACTCTCCTCCACACTCCCCCAGTTCCAAGCCAGTGGACCAATGGATTTAGGTTGGGTCTGGTACTGCAGATTTCTTTCCAAAGTCTGCCCTGCTGCCCACAACTTTCTCACTAGTTTCTTTATTCCAACCCACAACCTTTGTTGTGAGATTAGTGTCTCTTTTAGATGAAGGATCACAACCAGGCCTCTGTGCTTTCTCTTTGGACATTCTCTGCGATTGGATCTTTCTTTCTAAGCTGTTGACTTTGTATCTCACTGTGCATTTAGTCCCTTGTGTCCGGAGCTTTGCTTTGGACTTCCTTTCTTAAGATTGGTCTCTCCTATTTTGCACATGGCTTCTCTCTTGGACCTTTGCCATGTCTTGTTGTGGCTGTAGCATCCAACTCCTGATGTGACAGTGTGGCCCTGTCACCAAGGCTGAAACAGACCTTGAGTCAAGTTGCAAGTCTGTCACTCCCCCAACAACTACTTCTAATGAATGATGGTGACACTTATCCAAATTTTTATGTTCTCTGTGTGTTTTTTCTCAGCACAAAGCACTTGTTAGGCCATTTATTCTAACATTCAGTTCCTTTCTATTGCTTTAAAAAATGAAAAACGTTGAAGGCATTTCTTGAAGTCCAGCATTCCTGCCCTCCCTTTAGGAAGTAATTATTTCCTAAGAATGATCCATACTTTTGATTTTGCACAAGACAAAGGCATCAATGTATGTTTAATGGTTGAGGAAATACAAAGCGTGGCAGCCTCAGAGACCTAAGGAAATCCCTGTGTCAGAGAAACGCACTATTTTTCAGTTGGTGGTAGCTTTTCAGCAGGTGTAGTCTTATAGTTAGGGAAAACTAATTGTGTTATTCTCAATCCTAAATATGTTAATTATGTGATTTTTTTTTTTGCATCAGCATGTAAAGATGGCATGCATAATTTGCAAATAATACATAACAGATGGTTTTGATCTTTTAAAATGCTTAAGGCTGGAACATCATTGTATTTTTATATAAGGGATTGGTAGCTAGGAAGAAAGGAGATCTACTTGGTTAGGAAATGCATCTCCAGATAAAACTAAATTGCACTTAATTTGGCTGCTTGAATGCCAGTAACATATGAAACAAAAGTCAATAATAAATAGATTGTTTATGCACATATTTTTTGGCAGAAAAGAGAGAAGGTAACAGGTTTGGAATTGTTCTTCATTTACAATGTTTGTTGACCTCCGTGGTAAATAAAATGAGATACAAATAAAATAGAACCTTTGTACTTCCTAGTACAAAGCTTTATTGAAGATCAATAGACAGGAAACACTCATCAAATTTGCAGTTTTTAGGAGAAACGTGCCATAGCATGATTGTATACTGAAGTGCTGTTAAACAATTTTTTTCACATACCCCATACAAAAACGCAATCCCAGGTGACAAAACCCTCCTGTATTATATTACCTTCTCTGTCCTAGATGCAGGTTCCAAGAAAGCAATTTTGGTAATTTCCCAACTAAGAATTAGGACACAAAGTGAGGGGGAAAGAACAATGGCTTCTATTCTCTCTCCTGCTGTGAGTCAGAAAGAAGTAACTCGAAGCTTTTTCCTGTGAAAAGGATTCACATAAGTGAATCTAGTCTACTGAGAGAAAGGAGATGTCTAGAAGAGAGGGACATATCTTTGACATCAGTTTCCCAGTATACAGTCATGGACCACCAGGCACCAGTCTGATACAAAATAGCCACTGGATCAGGAAAACAAACAATTGTACAAAGGAAAAAATCTGTTAAAATAATCTTTAACTTTCAGTTTATGATTTGAGCACTTCTCAAGAAGCCCCAAATGCTTGTTCTTCTAACTCGATTGTTAGATAAAAGGATTTAAAAAAAAAAAAAGCTGATAAGACAACACATTTTGTTTCAAGATGTTTATATTTCTGTATTTCAACCAAAGTTCTGCAGTTACTGGTGATAGTTTGGTTATATGCTGGTTTTTGAACACTCCAAAATACTCATTAAATCTGTACACATACTTTTACTCTTTCCTTCAGATCAAGGAGAGAGATATATTTTTTTTCCAACAGTTATACCACTATGTTTTCCATAGTGTAAATAATGAATGACACACTGAGGTTAGAATTTTTCGAAGATTATGAGTTAAAATCTCATGGCAATTCATTTAGTCAAGCATCAAACTATCTTGCATGTTTTTATATATTACAGCAGCCTGATTGTCCAAACCCATAATAAACCTGGACTGTTAGGGTGAATTGTTCCAATCAGGCAGATCTTAGAGTCTTTGAATGCTCAGTAGATCTGATACAGTCAGACACAAAAACCTGTCTATTATTAAGTGTTTAAATAAAGTTGCAGCTTTCCATGACAGTTTCTAATAGAGCTAGAGGAAACATTATAGCCAATTTAATGAATTTATTTATTTATGTAAGTTTGGTAAATAATACTTGCCTCTGTAATTGAATGATTGACCATTGTACAGAAAAAGCCAATTAGCCCAGCAAACTCTGTAGAAATCAAAGAAAAACACCTTTCACAGAATCACACAGCCTTCATTGACTTCTGTGTGCCTTCAGGTTCCTTTTCACTCCCAAACAATACCAAGAACATTCTGAAATTCCATAAATGTATAATTATTTCTTAATTGATTCCTGCAAAGTTAACTTGGGAGGAGGAAAGTCACTTGATTCCTTCACATCATGATTGTACTAGAAGATACAATTATAGTAGGGTATTAATTGAAGTAACAATAGATTTTGGAGCTGTAACTCCTGATTTTATATAGATGTAAAATAGGGCAGAATGAGGTTCCCAGTGTGTGTGTGTGGTTCCCACTTTTTGAAGCATCTGGTGCTGGCATTGGTCCAAGATATGAGCCCACTGCCTCAGTGAACTCAGCTCCCATGTTCTTATAACAGAAGATATTTGAGGGATTTCAGTTTTGGCAGAATGTGAGCTACATCCCCATCATGTTTTATAATTTCATGTTAGTGTTAACATGGAACTGTGTATTTCATATGTTGCACAGATGAAAATGTAGTCACACGGGTGCATCAAGTTTCTAAATAAACACTGTCCTTCTAAAAAATGTCTTCTCATCTGTCTCCTGAGAGGCATAGTTATTTCACAAAGTAAACCATGCACAAGCTGTTGCCCATTCAACCTCAGGCTGAATTGGGTGAATTTAGAAGTGATTGTTTTGATGTAGAGAGTCCTCACTTTCCCAGAGTTCAGAGAGAATATCATGGTACAGTGCATTTTTTCCTCAAATACACAAGTAATGAACCCTGAAGGAGGAAGAAAATATAAGCAGTTATTCAATGGTTAGATATGCTCATAACAGAGTACCAATTTTGTAAATCGTAAGATAGTTTTGTTCTCTGCATTACTGTGTACTTGTCATTGAGAGGAGATAAAACATAATTTACTTGTTGCCTGAGGCCAATTCAGCTAAGCTCCCTATCAAGTAAAAATTCAGTACAATATTGCCATTGTTGTTCCTGCATTTTAATGTGATGAAATATATTCATCCCTCAGAGTTCCTTTGTGGCAGACAAAGTCACTTCAATATTTTCTTTGAATTTTCTTTTCTGATGATGCACTCTAAGCAGCCATCTTAATGGGTATGAGAATTTTCACATGAAACTGTTTGCCATATTGTTGAGGCTTTTTTTATTTAATATTTGCCTATATTCAGTGTACAGATTTTCCTTGATTGTATCCGGGAGGGGAAGTACGTTTTCACACTAACTAATGGTCCTTTCTTTGTAGTTGTAGTCAAATTGATATTTTCTTCACCTTGCAGTAGTGGTAGGTACAGTTACTGACAATAGATTCTCGGAAGTAGGACTACAAAAAAAGGCAGAAATATGAAGAAAAATAGGAGCACTGGTCAAAAAAGGTCAACTGTCTCTTCCAGTTTTAATCATAACTCAATGAGCTAGATTCTAGACAATAATGAAAGATATTCGGGGAACCTACTACTAAGAATAGCGTATGTACCCAACAATGCTGCTGCAAAATAGGGATGTAGGTGAACTGATTTGTTATTGGGAAATAAACCCTCCGAAGCACTAGAATTAGTGAGGCATATCAGTATATCAATACAGTAAAATCTAAGAAAACACATTTATAAAGTTAGAAAGTAATTCTCTCATGATGCCTGTTGTCAGGGTAGAACATGTTTCCCTTGTAAGGAAGAATATAAGGAAGAAAAGGCTCTTTTTAAAGCTCGACTTATCCTTTTGGCCTTTTCCACTTCTGGGACAATTCATTGTCACTAAATATGCTAGCCCGCTTTCTTCATTTTTATGCCCTAGCTGGTTTTAGCCTAATTCAACAAAAGATTCATGAGAGGATAGCTTTTATAATGCCTATGCTAAACACTATCCAGTTTGAATGTAGCTGTTGAAAAGCTGAAGCAGACTTAACAAAGATGTAGTTAGTTAAGCGCGCTGTGCCTTTTCTCTTGATAAAACTTGACAGCTGACTGCTGATTAAACATTGCATCTCTTACCCCAGGAAACTCTGAGTCAGGCTAGAATTAAGAAAAATCCTCAAATCAGTCAGAACGTCAGAACTGTGCTTTACAAATGGGACATGCTAGGTAGGTAATCAAAAAAAAAAAAGAGGAAAATGAATACTTGACAGTTTCCAAATAAGCTTCAACATAGGAAGCTAACTTTGGCAGGCAAAAGATGCTCTTTCTGACTAATACTTCAGTGTGCAAGTGGTTGCTGCTGTGCATCATAGGGCATTGAATTTTTCCTACCTTGTGAGAATGATCCTTTTAAGAGAGTTGATCCACTGATCCACTCTAGAGCTTATTGCCAAAATGACACTTAAATAATAAACATTAAAGGTGAGTTCTTTTTTCCCCTTGAAATATCTAGTGTATTTTTCACTATGACTTAGTGAAGTACAAGAATACAATATAGAAAGCAAGGTAAAGATGCATTTTTCTCTAGCTTAGATTGATTAATATTTTAAAGGGTGCAATGATGGGAAAGCAAGGGGAATCAACTGATAAAAATTGAGGGATAAAAGTGCTTAGTGATATTGCTATAGTAAGTAAGGGCAAGGGTATCAGCAATGTCATGAAGTTAATGTAAAATATTGCTGCTATTAACATCAGGTTTTCCCACACTCTGTAAAAATAGAACTCTGGGATATATTCAGAATCTTAGACATTTAGAGAGAAATACCTTGTTGTGGCATTGGATTGATAATTCATTTTTCATTCACTAAGGAAAATTCATTTTTCTCTTGAAATTAAAAATGAGACTTACTAGTATTGTCAAAAAAAGGGATTATTGAAATAATGAAAAGTCCTTGTTTTTATCAGAAAATCCTCCTTTTGATAAGAAAAATCCTTAATGCTGCGCAGAGTAGAATACCTTCTCTGTAGTATCTGAAGTACTGGATTTGATAGAACTTTGTGTTCACTGCCAGAAAAAGGACTTCCAACACATCTATATGAAAAAATTAATATGCCTCAAATCAATTTACATGCAACCAGCGAATAGAGAGTAGATACACCTGATCATTCCCAATCCTGCTTGCCTTATGTAGTTAATTAGATCAAATTCCTGTAGCAGCATCTTCCGTTCAATTTAGGGGTTAAATCTTTAAGTCTTTGAAATAATTAATTTCTTTGAAAGGTGAACTATGACTTTGAGGCCCAAAACTCGGGAGTTATTAATACCTTTTGGGAATAGATTTATCAAAGTTATCTTTGTGACCCTTTTACTCTAAATATAGTTTAAGCATTATGAAAGCTACAACTTATGAAAGCACAACTGAAATAAGTATACCTTTGAAACAGAAAATACTAGCTTCCTAAAGATGTACCTGCAGCAGCCATTTCAAAGAGAACTGGCTTCTTGTGTGTGAGGATATTGAAGGACCTCTGTGAAAAATGCTGAATTTCCCAAAGCTGCTCGCTATTTGGTGTTGCTGATTTCATGGAATCACAGATCACAGAATTGTCAGAGTTGGAAGGGACCTCTAGAGATCATCTAGACCAACTCCCCTGTTAAAGCAGGAACGCATGGAGCACGTTACTCAGGACTGCATCCAGGTGATTCTTGAAGATCTCCAGAGAAGGGGACTCCTCAACCTCCCTGGGCAGCCTGTTCCAGTGCTCTGTCACCCTTACTGTAAAGAAGTTTTTCCTCATATCTGAATGGAACTTCCTGTGTTCCAACATGAGCCCATTGGCCTTTGTCCTATTGCTGGAAACCACTGAAAAGAGTCCGGCTCCAACATCTTTCAACCCACCCTTTAGATACTTATAAACATAAATAAGGTCTCCCCTCAGCCTTCACTTGTCCAGGCTAAAGAGTCCCAGCTCCTTGAGCCTTTCCTTATAAGGGAGGTGCTCCGATCCCTTAATCATCTTCGTTGTCCTTCGCTGGACTCTCTCCAGTACTTTCCTGTCCCTCTTGAACTAAGGGGCCCAGAACTGGACACAGTATTCCAGTTGTGGCCTCACCAGTGCAGAGCAGAGAGAGAGAATGACCTCCCTCAGTCTACTGGCCACGCTCTTTCCTATGCAGCCCAGGATCCCATTGGCCCTCTTGGCAACAAGGGCACATTGCTGGTGCATGGAAAGTGTGCTATCTACCAGGACTCCCAGATCCTTCTCCTCAGTAGTGCTTCCCAGAAGACCCATAGGGATTGATCAACTTGTATTGGTGCCTCCCCAGGTGCAGGACCCTACATTTGTCCTCGTTGAACCTCATTAGGTTCTTCTCTGCCCAGCTCTCCAGCCTGTTCAGGTCATGCTGGATGGTGGCACAGCCCTCTGGAATGTCAGCCAGCCCTCCTAATTTGGTATCATCAGCACACTTGCTGAGGATACACACTTTCCCCTTGCCCAGGTCATTTATTAATATAAATATTGGATATTAATACATAAAATAATGAATATATAATAAAATAATTAATATTCATCTTATTCAGTCAGATCATGTCTTGTAGAGTACATTAGAATATGAAAGTCTTCTCATTGATTCCTTGTAGTTCAGATGCTGTATGTGTGAAGTTAATTCAGCCCATAGAATGCACATTCAAATTTACCCCACTATAAGAGGGTGAAATAGGAATTTAAACAACAGATACCGGTTGTTGAATTGCTTCCAACAGCAAAAAAAAGGATGTTAGTACTGATGAATTGACCACTACAGTTAGTTAAAATGCTTTCACTGACTTTTTTTCTAACTAAAAGTTTCTTTGTATGTATAGCTTTCTCTTCTATCTGTATTCCTGATAATACATTTCAGGTTAAGTTGCTAGCTGGGACTTTTTCTCCTCACTTAAAATCATGTGGAGTCAGATTTTTTTTTTTCAGCTCCCTTCCCAAATGTTTTTTTTCATGAGGTTTGTCTTTATTACTTTAATTAGTACCATGAGCATGATGATTTTACACTCATGTAACATGCAATGAGTTTGAAAATTCTCAAGTATATTATTCTGAAGTAACAAGTTATATATTTTCTGCAGATTGTTAATTTTAGTGTTTAAATGTAGAAAGTTAAATTCCAAACTGTAAAGTGAAACTACTTCTAATGTGGAGAAAAGTTAATAATTAGTAAAATGCCATGCAAATTCAGGTATTGCTTTGCCTGAGTAAAGTGTCTCATTTCTATGAATTTGCTTTCATTCTTGAATTATAGAATAATTTTCAACTTAAAAGTTCTCTAATTTTGGATTAGAAAATGTGTATTAATTTTTACTTTCAAAATAGTTTTGGTATATTGAAAATATTTTGCTACAAAAAAAAGGGGTTTTTTTTAAAGGAACTGAGTGATGGTCTCACATCTTAAATCTTAAGACAGTGATGAAAGAGCTCATTGCATATTTTTAAGCTAATTTCTGTGTCCAAATGAGTAAAGAGAAGTTGAGAAGTCTAGCCTGTGTAATGAGATGTTTGTGTCTTTAGAAGGAGTTCTTGCTAGAGGAAGATTCAAGGCTCTATGATCAAATGAAAGAATAAACAGAGAAAAAGAGTTCTTCAGACAAAGCAGTTGCCAAGTTTCCAAAGACACAATATGTAAAGGAATGTAGGTTCAAAGTAACTGTTTCTAGACAGAAAATATCTTTCATACAATTCAGGCAAAATCCTCTGGCCTTCTGCAGAGGAATTCATGGTTTAAAATGGAGTGGGAATAAAACACCCCTCTGCATGAGAAGCCTGGAAGCAGAGTCCATGCAAGGTTTTGCACAGTGTGGCATATAGAAATCTAAGAGGAATATGCATTAAAATAGAATCATTACTGTGAGGGGGTAAGATGATAAGATGGGGGCCAGGAGTAGTGCAGAGCATTGGACAAAATCTGATGCAAATTGGGTCTGTTTTGCCTACTACAGATTGGATAACAGTTCTGCTATGGCTACTTCATTATGAGCTTCTGGTTTAATTCTGCAAGTATAGTGGGTATAAATCCTGTTTCCTTTCAGATGCATTCAAGGAATCTGATTCTGAGAGTTTCCTGCTGCTGGTTTGCTGTTAGGTGTGGGGAATGGAATGACACTCTAGAATTTCACTCCAGAGTTAGGTGGGAAAATTGATGGGCATTGAAACAACAAACTTGCTGTGCATTTTAAATTATAGTTTTGTCTTCGTTTATTCAGCTTTGCTTTCTGAATATTGTTATTATTGATTGATTTAATAAATCTGCAGTCAAAATCAACAGCCATACTCTCCAAAGCTCTGTTTACTGGGAAAATTAAAAAGGAAAAAAAAAATTATTTGGTCAGAGTAGTTTCTCTTTTCATTGGCTCTGTACAGAACACAGGAGAAGGATATGGGTAAAGAAAAGAGGAACAAAGCTTATCTTAGCTTTTGGCGTAAACATACCCTTTGTAGTGAAGGCTTAGTCCTGGTGGCTTAATTCGAGTTTGGATTGGTTTATAGCCGAATTCCCTAAAGCAGTCTTTGAAGATAAGTTCACTATGTTCAGTGAAGTGGTATTTAAGAGATTACCATAGTGCATGACGGCTAGCGCAGGACCTAGAGACCTCTACCAACTGCTTAGACGTGAATGATATGTCTTGGCAAATGTGTCTTAACAGCACTTGCTGGATGATTGGGTGCTTTGTTTTTGCTTATTATCCTTGTCCAGGGTTGCTAGCAAGAGACTAAAGGATTACAGGGACTACAGTAGTGGTGGATTGCCTGTATTATCTTTATTAAGCTCCTTAGAGAGACTGACTTTTTCTGCCTGGCCTTCAGAGAGATGTCTGAACTGTCCAAAGAAAAAAATAGTGTGTAATTCCAACAAGCAGTGGCACATTTCTCTGTCCTCTCATTGCCTGAAAAGCTTTGTTCCCAAATCTGACAATGGTTACACAGTGGTGTTTTCATTTTTTTGATAAGCATATCTCTTATGATGAACTTTTTCTCATAGGTAAATAATGAAATCTGTGAAGAGCCAAGCGTTAGTTGAGTAATCATGCAGTTTCTCTTCCTTCCTCTGTGTCATGTTACTCTCTATTTTACCTTGGGTCCATTTTGTCAATATAAGTTACAAGAAAAATGCATCAATGATCTTAATCTTCAAATCCTTGCAGTTGGACAAACTAATAATACATGGAGGCTCTTTTGATTTCCCTTCTGATTTCTGAGACTTACCACTTGTACTTTCTGTTGGTCTCTCCAGGACCACCAGAAGCAGAAAATCACTTGTAAATTGATGACTTACTGTGGCAGAGGTCTTAATTCTGAGTGTGTGCTAGAACAGTAGCAAGCGCAAATAAGTTAAATAAGGTAATTTTAAGGCATTGCTGGCAACTAATTAAGAGCTTAAGTGAAGCACAACAAAACTAGAGGGAATTTTTACCAAAGAATAGCCAACAATTTTTTAGCAATATATTTGAAAAAAAAAATAGAACTTTCAATCAACAATTTAAAAACTCCTATTAAAGATCTGTTTTCTTTTTAATTTACTATATGCAAATTTATGTTTGATTATATAAGGTCAGAGAAGTGATTCTCCCACTTTGCTCTGCTCTGGTGAGACCTCATCTGGAGCACTGTGTGCAGGTCTGGAGCCCTCAATATAAGAAAGACATAGACCTGATGGAACGGGTCCAGAGGAGGGCCACTAAA
>JAOQGH010000004.1:8739068-8754516 GCA_025769975.1 Gallinago jamesoni
CTTTGTAGAGTAGGGTAGATGGTTGGACTCAATGATCCCAAGGGTCTTTTCCAACCAAAATGATTCTATGATTCTATAACTATGAGGCATAGTTGTACATTATGCTAGAAAAGATGAATAAAATGAGCATAAAACCAGATGTGGCAGTTTGGGGGTTCTACATGGGACTGAGCTTCTTTATTGTGCTGTTATCTCTAGAATCGTTTAGAAGGTCTTCAGTGAGTTTTGTATCCAGTGCTTTAACAGCTTAAATAGGTTCTTTCCTTCTTTTACGCTAGACTGATTTTTGACAAAGGTGAATCATTCTCTGTTTTCTGGTAACAGCTTTCTGCTACGATCCAGGACCAAACAGTCAATTTCTGTGAGTTCTCTCAAAATATATTCTGTTTAAAAACCTATAAATTCTAAAGCTTTGGCTAACCTATAAGCAGCCTGTGCAATCACAGATATCTCATTTCTGTTCACCTGTATTCCTTGCTTGTGGAATCTGTGGCTATCAATCATGCAGCTGTGTGCTGGAAAGCATTTACATTTTGAAGAGCTATATAGTGATATTTAGCAGCTTTTTTTTGCTGTTCTTACAAATTGATACTAGCATACCAGCTGTATAAATAGATCATCATTGCTACAAATAGGCCAAGCTGAAAACAGGTGCTAAAGTCTGAATTTGAAGACATAGAGGTTCACTAGGGGGAAAAAAAAAAAAAAAGAAAAAAAAAGAATGCAGCTTCATCCACTTTTTGTGGTTAATATTAGGACCAACCAGAAAAGACAAACTCCTGTTAAATATGCAGATCATCAAGAATGTTATGATTTTAGTGCTTTATTCATGATCCAAAACTAAGCAACAGTAAGTGCACCATCTGGATAGTTAATGATTATAATCTTTTTTGAGTTCTGCTACCATGCTTCCCAGAGTATATTTTTCTCATTTATGTCTCTTTGTCAGTCAGTGTTAAAGTTGACCAGTCATTGGTTATTTAGGACTCAATTTTGGTGAAGAAAATTATAGATAATGTTGATTGCATGCAGAAAATTTGTAAGGTTGTGTCTCCTCCATGCATTGTTAACATTTCAGCATGTGCCATTTAAGTTTTTTCAAGATATTCCAAAAACAGTTGAAAAACTGAGAAAAGAACTGGGCTTTGAATGAATTTCTTGTTGAAGGCTCTGGAAATGAGCTATAATGATTCCGGTCCTGGTTCATGACCCATTGTGTTGTGTTCACTTATTTCAATTGCAATGATCTCTCTCATTTTCACTGAGAGAATGCCATGCAGAGCATGATGAGTTCTGATATACTTTCCTTGGCTATAGACAGGTTGAAATTGTTCTCTAATAGGAATAGGAAACAGTGTAAGCAGGGTGACTGTCACACCGAATAAATAGGAAATATGAAAAACACAGATGTATCATCAAAAGGGGGTATCTTTACCAGTGGCAATGTCTTTTCACGCTTTATGTACAATGACATAAAATAGATCTAGAAGGAAGGTCCATGACTTCTGGATGCTGCATCTAGGGTTCTGCGATTTTAAAACTTCCCTAGAACCTCAACAAGACTGTTGAGAAAAATTGGATTGATTAGAACCACAGATAGAAGAAAGTATGAACAATTAGATGCAAAGTTTCTCCTAGAGTCAATTCATACCCAAAGACTTTCTAAAATTGAATTTCTGAAAGTATGCCTTTTACTTTATTTTGCGTGGAGAATGATATTCTGAGTTGACTTGTGTAAGCCACTAGACCCAGCAGAATTATTTTGGAAGTCTATCTCATTAAACTTTCCATGACCTTTTTTTATGAACTGTATTTGATCCATTTGTGATACATTTTGGCTACTATGCAGACATTAAGACTGTTATTACAGACTGTGCATTGTACATTACCTGCACACTTGGGATTCTGTTGATCTCTGCTGGTTACTTGTTTGTGCATGTTACAAATGAAAATTTCCTTGTTTCTCTACATACAGTTATCGATACTTTTTTACTATTGTCATGTATCAGTGTAATAATTCAGGGAGTTATATGCCCAAGGGTTAAAGAGATGTCAATAGAGAGAAAGATCTGACAGTTTGTGTAATTTTAGTTGTTAGAAAAAGAGCTTGCTAGGTCGTTTCAGACCTGTTGATCACTTTGAGTGCTAGCTCCTGGGTACTTAGATTGTTGTTTGGCTTTGAAAGATTATGAGAAGAAAATAAAGGACCCTTTCTGCCTACCAATTGTAATTTTCTCAGTTGCAACTAGGCAAACTTTGTGAAATGTTTGAGCTTTTTATTGTGCAGAAAGGTTACATGTTACTAATGATGGAATGACAGGACCAATTATATCAATTATATCGCAGTTTAAAAATGTAATTAAAACGGGATATCTTTCAAGAGCCCTGGCATTTTACTGTTACCTGCAGAAGTAAAAAAAAAAGCATATTTGTAACTAACATAGTTTTTATATGAGAGATTAAACCTCTGATTTTGATAACATATTTTCAAGCTTAAAGAGGAAAATTTGATAACCATTTTTCTTTTTTAACATATCTTTTTGCCAAAGCCTATGCAAGTTTTTAAAATATGGTGTTGTGGGCTTTCCTTTTTTTTTTTTTCTGTTCTTTTTTCTTTTATTAATGATATTTACCATTACCTGTAGTAGTAAATGCAAAATCCCCTAACCACCAATCCTTTAACAAGTGAATACCCTGAATTTGAAATATCAGAATGTATCTAATACTTTCAGCTACCGTTATAATCTTCAAGACAGTAGTTTTCAAGAAGATTCTTTAATTTTCAGCATTAGTTAATGTCTAGTAAACATTTATTCCTCTCCGGCATCTATGAATAAAAAATTTTTAAATTAAAAAAAAATGTGAAAACAAGAGTAAGAGTGTTGTTGGGTAAGGTTCTCTCATTATGTACTAGATTGTATACATATGTACACATATTCTGAAGTATGCCACACCATAGTAAAAGTTCAAAATTAGTTGATGAAAGCCTGAAATAATGTAGCATTCAAAATATTCTTCTAATCCCTGAGAAAAATTCTGCAGTACTGTGGAAAAAAGGGCACACAGAATGCAAAGGTGGTGATAGAGGGTAACATGAGACAGGACTTCACTTCTGAATAAATCTCGGTAAAATTTATGAACCTTTGTAAATCTAATCTTAGTAGCCTGGTTTAAATGAAATGCCAACCATTTGAAATGCCTCCATGGCATGGACTTAGTTGGTTACAGACTTAGGGTGAATAGTGGAGTAAGTTTGATTTGCTGTTCCCTATTAGATGTCTCAAAATGGTGTATGGGGGAAAGACAAACTGTAACACTGGGAGGTAACCTAGAGCACCTGCTAGATTAATGAAATAAGCAGAATTTAATAAATGAAACAGTTCTTCTGTTATTAGATATAACTGACAGTTATTGGAATCATATAGTAAAGCTATTCAGTTGGAAAAGATTCATAAATAGCCTCCTGTTACCTCTGGCATTTGTTGTATTGGATTTAAATGGTTTCTCAGAAAATTATAAAATATATTAATGCATAGAAATGACCACACACAGAAACTATTTTTCTTGGCATGCTGTTTGTAGCCTGAGAAAACAGAAAATAATGAGTTTAGTGAGCAAAGTTACATGTATACATTAAATATTGCTGTTCCTGTATTTTTTTTCCATTTGCCATGTTCCTTTGTTACTTAGGAGAAACTAGAAATGAATACTAATTAGGAGCACAATTAATATTTGATGTATACTGCTATATTTCTTTTAAGTCGGCTTCATGGTTTCTTTCTTCCAGATGTGATGCTTTCTCACAATGGCTTATATTGTTTGTGACTGAATGAATAAGTATTTTTTGAGAGCGCCTGCCCTAAAACCAGGCTAATATATACTGTCATTATGAGCCTCATAAGCCTTCTTTCTTTTGTTATAAAATATTTTGTCCCCTGTAGGATACTTGAATGATCTAAAAAAAAAAAAACCAAAACCCCCAAAATCCCCCACCAAACAAACAAAAAGTAACCAATCTGGAAAAATTATAAGAAATTAAGTAGTGACAAATCAAAGGCAACATACTTCAATAGGTGTAGTTGCCTACACAACTACAGGATTGGGAAGAACAACCTAAGTAGTTATTCAGCCTTGTTTTCAGTTCTGTGGTGTTTCTTTCATGTATTTTAGTAAGAAAAGTCTAAAACACCATAGCATCTATCACAGACTTTTACTGCCACACTTTATTTTAATGAAAAGGAGGTTAACAATTTTCATTAATAGTGTGATAGCTAGATGCTGTGCTGATGTTTCCATTACAAAACCTTTTTTAGAATTCTAATAGAACTCATAGCCATGAAAATATTACAAGTTGAAACTCTTTCTACATGCTCTCAGTCTAGGAGTATTTAAAAAATCTGATTAGCAGCATTGCAGGTTCTTTTTTCAGTACAGCAATAACAATAATCAGAAGTGTTAATGTGAAAGACAAGGGGGGAGAAGGCATTTTTTGGACTACGCTGTGTCCAAGAATCACTTCATACCTGCTATAGCAAACTTGCTTATTTGCTTATAGTTTAGAATTGAATTCATGATGTCTTTACACCTGAATATCTCTAAATCCCTCTGCTAATCTGTAAGGCAAGCTTTTTCCTTATGGATTGGCAGGTGGAGAGCTTCATTTAAGAGTGTCAATTTTATTTAGTAGTTGATGTTTAAGAGAAAGTTGGTAATAATAATAATGCTCACAATGTATGCTGCAAAAACCTGATGATACTTGTCTTGCATGACAATCCAGGAAAGCTTTTAAGATCTGGGATGCTTTGGACTGGAGCTTTAAAATTTTCCATTTACAGGTATTTCATATTGCAATATTGCAATTTTTTTTTCCTTTTTCTTGAAAAAGTTAGGTTTGAATAAGATTGTTGGACTAAATTTTTAAATCTTTAAGTGGCATTTAATGTAAACGTAAAGATCTAAAACATAGACTGATTTTCTGTTGTTAATGATCATAATATCTCATATCTGAAAACCAAGTACTTCTTTCTTGTTTCTGTATACATATGTGTGTAGTTTCTGGTGAATAAATTATCAAGTGATGCTGTGGGAAAATCTGAGTACAGATCAACCTTGCTTTGTCTGCTGTGGATCACTTTTTATTACAGCACTTAGTGAAGTAGCCATACTGTTCGGTAGGATCTGATAAGCTTTTTATTTTTGTTATTACACACTGGATTACTGTCACACCCCTCAGTGAGACTGAGGGCTTCTGTTAGACTTTTGCATTTTGAAAGGTCTAATCGATGCATTGTCCATGCTTGCAGGGACACAGCACTGAACAAAAGCAAAATGTTCTAAAACAGAATTCTAAAACAAAGAGAAGCAGCCTTATGTGGAAATGAGGATGTTCCTGCTCATTGCAGGGGGGTTGGACAGGATGATCTGTAAAGGTCCCTTCTAAGCCAAGCTATTCTATGATTGATTTTGTTAGAAAATCATTAGTTTGAATTTGTATGTCATATTGTGACCGAAGCTGACCATCCTAATCATGATACTTAAGGGAAATAAATTCAACTGAACACCTGATGATAGTGTCAGTCCTAAGCCATCATCTCAGTGCGTGCCTTCCTGCTACCTCTGAGATGTGCTGTAAGCCCCCAAAAAACTAGTGCATTGGTGTTAATCTAATTACATCATAATTAGCCAATTAAAGTGTAATAAAACACAGCTCAGCCTTGTGTTCACAATGCAGTATTCACAGTCCTAAAATCAGCCCCCACAACCTGCATGAAATGGGCTCAAAGTCTATTCTCTTTGCTTAATCTCTCTTCTGCTTTGTGTCTTCAGCTCTTTGCCGGTGTGTTCACAACAATGTTGTTTAATTTGTGTTGTAACAGTGTCCTGAAAACATCTCACTTCTTAGAGCTTCTTGGTTAGTTCATAAGTATATGTAAGGGAAGTTCATTACACTAAAGAGCTTATAATCTAGGTACTGATGACCTTTAAAATAATTAGGAGTGTAAAATCCAGAGTCCACAGATCAGCTCTTTCTCTTCATTCAGATCCTTATATTTTCAAGGAGAGCTGACAACAGTGGTGTCTACCTTGTATAATTAATAGGGAGTATGTTCTTAAGTATTTTGTTTAATTGGTAATAAAGTCTTAGAATACATTGAGATAGGAAGTTAAGGTTGTTTACTAGCATCTGTATCATTCAATAATTTATGAAGTATTCCCTTTTGAGTCTTAATTGTTGTCTTTTAAAGTAGGAAATTTTAACATACAGCATAAATTGGGGTATTTTTATTTTTTTTTAAATGGACATGAAATGATTATCTAGAGACATTATAAGAGAAGTGGAAAATTAAATTTTACCTGGAATGGAAAACAGTCCTGGAAGTAACTAGTATATCTTGATTTGTGATTTCCTGTCTTGTGTTTTTTTTTTTTTAATTTTAGACGTATTTTCTATTTTCTTTATATTATTGTTGCCTGAGAGCTTTATAATTTTGTTTTTCACTTAGCTGATAAAGGCGTTACTTCTCATCATCTCTTAGTATCCTGTTTTCTCTTGGACATTTCATTCTAGTTCCTTTTTAAAATACCTTCCCTTCTTTAATTTGTCATTTTACCCATTCCACTGTTACATGTCTCTTTTCTTTGATAATGTCCATCTACTATTTATCTCTGTTCATTTTCCCCCCTTTGTGGTTTCCTGGTGGCTTTGATTCTTGTTGTCTACTCAACTGCTTTAAATTGCTTTGGTTTTATTATTCCACATGCATCAACAGGGTCTTCCTCTTTGTGCTGAACTCCACAGATACCCACAGTATTAAACAATGATAATTGCAGTTGTAGGCTCCTTTGAGATGCTAACAGCTCTTCAGGACTCTGCTATTTTTCCACAATATATTTTCTGTATTTATTAAAGGCAACAGTTTGATATTCATGAGGGCTAGATAATTTCTCTTTGCCCAGTACTGATGAATTGAGAATTCAGTGAAAAAATTCCCTTTTGTAATCTTACTGGAGTCACTGTGCTTTGTTCTTTGATTTTTCTGTAGCCCAAATCTTAAAGGTGATGAAAATTAGTACAACAGAGGACATTCATCATGTCGTGTAGGAATGGAAACACTGATATCCTTTAGAGAAAGGTTTGGCTGCTTGTGCGGGCTTCTTTGATTATGGAATTGTGGAAAATCAAACTGTCCCTTTGTCATCATGCTTGTGTTAATGTTATCCATGTGCCATCTTTTTTAGAAAAAATTAGCATAGTATTTCCAGTGGAAAGTAATTAGACTTAATTGTTAATTGCTAATTATTATAGAGTATTATTGTCTTTCCTACCCTAGGGCTGATTTTAAAATCTTGATTTTTATATGCAGTGTATATTTCTTTGAGCATAGAAATATGTCTTGATAGTTTAATGTTCATCTTATTTATTATTTTAGCACACTGTGTGTAATACACAGTGATGCAGTCCTCCCTACTGAATTCTTGTAAACTCCTACCTTCAAAAATACAAATATTATTTGTCCATTTGTTTATGCTAATAAGTCTTATTATATTTTTTCATGGGGGGGAATAAGTATCCATTTTCCATATCTTTTCCCTCAAACTCTCTTCACACTGATTAAGTCCTTGAGATTTTAAAATATGATGTATTTATTTCTACTAAACAGGTGTATATTCTATGCTGATCAGAGACTTTCTTTGCTAGCTTTTATCAGAATCTGCAGATTGTTCCCATGAGACAGGAAGGACTTAGGCTGATTGAAACACCTTGCTTAGCACTTAAATATAAATGTAAAAAAAAATTATTTCTATGTTGAGTAGATTCTGTAGCTATCTCTATTAATATAGTTGAAAATAGAGAAATATAAAGCTACAGGTATTTATTTTTAGGAGAAAAAAAACCCACAACATCTTAAAACTATTAGCAGCTAGGCAATTCTGAAATTTTCTTCAGAATAATGAAGTAATGTTCATTTCCAGAAATCACAATAAATGCTGCGGAGTTAGGTAATGCATAGATTTTCCTGACTGCCCAGAAGTCTGTTGGTCATCACACTTCAAAGGAACAGTTGCAAGGTTATCAGTTCTTTATCCTTAGTGCTATTTTTTCTCACCGTGGGGAGTGTCATTATGTCTCACTCCCATCCCAGTGCTCTACAGTGACCCTATGGCGATGATGTTCCAAATTGAGGATGATACTGTGAGGAATTATTAGCCAGGGTTCATTCATGTAGCCCTTTGAACATATGGAGCTTTATTTGTGTGAGGATAACTCATCCAGCTGGTCTCAGTCCAGTTCTCAGTAGACAGGTGTCTGTAGTCTGTAAATAGCAATGACGGTGCTTAATAAGCCATAACAATAGTCTCAGCAAGAAGACCTTATTTAATAAAGACAGTGGATCCGTTGATCAGTTCATAGAAACTCAGATGCATACGATTGTTCTTCGTTTATGTTTTAACTAGATTTTTTCTTTTTTTCTATTTGTGTTTTTCCCATGCCACTACAATAACTTTCAGTTTAATCTAAATGGCAGCTGCTTTGCATTTTCAGAACTCAAGAATGACAAATTGCATACTGTATGAAACTTGAGGATTCTTGTTTTCATGGCATATGTGAAAGACGTTTTTTAAAAGTATGTCTATCCTTGAAATAAAATTGATTCTAGATATACTCCCCCTATACGCTAATACTAAAATGCACCATAAAGTGTTTATATAATCACTTGTTTACTGCCTTTAACATATTGATGGAAGAAGAAGGCACAGGCACAGCAATTTAAAAGTTTTTGTGCATATATTTCTTTCCACTTAAAGAAGCCTGCATGTAAGATAGCAGGCCACACTTGGAATTTTTTAGCATGATGACCTCTTCTGCCCCTAGATAATTAAATACCACCCTCTGTGATATCAGGCATCTGTTATCTAGTCCACTCAGCTCCAGAGAACAGCAGTATGTAGAGCAGCAACAGTAAGAGACCAAAAGGGGAGACAGAGGGAAAGGTGAACTGAGTGAGCTCTCACGGCAAGTGCAGGGCAGGCAAGGAATCAGGGCCAGCCAGTATGGCTTTATAAAGGGAGGTCCTGCTTAACCAACCTGACCTCTTTCTATGACTATGTGACCCGCCTTCTGGATCGGGGAGGAATGCTGTGGATGTTGTCTACCCTGACTTTGGTAAGGCCTTTGACACTGTCCCCTACAGCATTCTTCTGGAGAAGCTCATAGTGTAGACAAGTGTACTATTCACTGGGTAAAAAAATAGCTGGATGGCCATGCCCAGAGAGTCGTGATTCATGGGGTGAAATCTTGTTGGCAGCAAGCTCCTCACAGCTCAGTTTTGGGGTCAGTCTTCTTTAAAATCTTTATCAATGATCTGGATGAGGGGATTGAGTGCACCCTCAGTAAGTTTGCAGATGACACCAAACTAGGTGGAGTGTTGATCTGCTTGAGGGTAGGAAGGCTAAACAGAGGGACCTGGACAGGTTGGATTGATGGGCCAAGGCAAATTTTATGAGGTTCAACAGGGCCAAGTGCCGGGTCCTGCATTTTGGTCACAACAACCCCAGGCAATGCTACAGGCCCATACCAGGGGGTGTCAAATTTTTAGAATCTTGAACTATATCCTAAAGTAAACACTTGAAAGCAAATTTGTTCTTTAAAGGTACTGTAGAAAAGTTATTCTTTTAAGCAATACGTTTGGAACTTGTCTATGAAGTATGCAAGATCAGTTGAACTGAAGTTCTTCCCTCTTAGATTCCTTGATATATAGAGAGAGGAAATGTACAATCACATGTTTAAATATCTAGCATAATATTTGAAACTATTCCCTGACAAGGAAGTCACAGGATTCCATTCCTATTCTGCCCTATTGTGTGTTTTATTTAGTGATTGTTTAATGTAAAATGCATTTTAAAAATGGCTAGTGGAGGTACCAAACCTCAATGTCCTCATTCACAGATGAGTGCTCAACCTACTTATGCCAAAGAATCACAAACATTCTTAGTTGTTTACTGTCACGCCTACTATTGAATTTTCTTACAGTAAGATGGAGAGTGTAACTTTTGCAAAATAACCTAATGAGTTTATGATAGTCTCTAGTCTTCTCTTTGGAGATCTGTGGTTTTTTATGCTTGGGCGAGTGCGTGAATTAAATCAAGGTACTCTGAGTGTTATTTATTTTAAAGAATAGATGTGTGAAACAGCTTTTTCCTTTTCTTCTTACTTTTCCTTGCTATCCCCATGTTATGTATTTCTGAGAGATTTTAGCAATTTAAGCATTTTTTTGATCAATTAAAGAATTCAAGAGCAACTCAGTGTGACAGATTGGTAGAACATCACCAATCTTAAGAACTGAGTTATAGACCAATGTCAATATTTAAAGATTTAAAGGTTTAAAGAATACTGGATGCAGAATTTGAGGTATCAGAAGATATTTAAGGCACATATCTGAAGTGAATAATTTAGACATCTCTAAGGCTTTAGTGGCAGCTGAACAAGGGGTTTGAACAAGCTGAACAATTTCAGATTTAAGAGTTTAGATTCCTTTTTGAATTCCTTTTTAAGTGCTGACATCCCATTTTTGCATTTAGCAGAGTATCAAGATAAGGGGTTCTGTAATGCCTAGTTCTTACATTTATCCATTAACTGTAAATGCAGTAAAGCAATACTGACTGCATCCTATTCTTCTGTTTGGATGATTTGTCCTTGAGGTAGAACCATTTGGTTTCTTGCTTCAGTAGGAGAAATAATTTGCTTCATTTTTATGGCACTCTTATATTTTTTTCACCAAATTGTATTCAATTTGTGGAAGCAGAATTATTGATAATAGAGAAATTTATATTCAGTATGTATCTATGATTTAAAATCCAGAGAAGGGTCTTTATTTTGACTTCTGATTAATTTTGATTTGGTGCAACTCTCAGGAAACACTAAAATTAATCAGGATTACATATTGGCAGCACTGAATTTGATAGGATTACACTAGCAATCCTAAAACAAAAAGACCCTATTAAAAGACATGGTAGAATGTACAAATTCTCAGCTGAGGTGACTGCATCAGTCTACAGCAGTGCAGAGTGTAGCAATACAAATTAGATCATAATGAATTTTTTGTTGCTCTGACCAGTTTGTCAGTGCCTGAAGTAAATAATTGAAAACGTGCCTTCAATCAGAGTTTCTCTACAGTGTGCTTCAGTCACACTCATAATATCAATCTTAGACTAACTTGAATTTCTTTAAAATACTTCTTTCGGCGGGGGGTAAGGGGGGAAAGAGGGGTGTGTGTATCAATTCTGTGACACCTCTGTGGAATTCTCAGGCCCCTGTGAATCTTGTGGCTCAGCAGTGGCATTTTCACTAGTTACCACATAAACAGCTAAGGAAATTTGTTGCAGTTAAAACACCCCTTCTCCGTCTTCTACTTTCTCTACTCTCAAAATGAACTCTTTAAGTTATTATAATTATGAAACTTGTAATTTTATTCTTCTTTTTAGTATTTGTTTTTTCACTTTATATGTGATACTTGACATGTGATATTTTTACTCTTATGGTGCCATTTTTTGAGGGACAAAAAATTACAAAACCTCAGTTTATGAACTGATTTTTTGCGTCATTTTTTCTGTTTCTTTCCCTCTTGGTTTTTTTTGGCCCCTGGTTGCTGTTTGCGATCTCAGTGACACATGCAGTTACTGTAACTGACAAAACAAATGCTGCCTTGATAGTAAGGAGAAAACATGTTTGCTGTTGCGACCACTGAAAAGTAATTACATAGCTAAATCAGCAGAAATGAAAACTACAATGCAAAGAATTCTGAAAAGTAAGTAGGAAATTAACTGCAGTTCTATTTGAACAGTAATTATGTGGAAAAGCCAGCTTTTGACTCAAAAAGGTACTCTGAGACTGTGATAGCACTTTGATTTATAGCAGTGTAAATCAGGAGTAACAGTCATATTGGAGTAGGTGGCCTTACAGAAGCGCAAAATGAATGTAACTTGCATATGGTTTCCCAGTTTTACCATTAGTCAAACAAGAGCATGAGTTGCACCAAATAAAAACAGGATTCTTCCCTGCAGCTGAGCTTATGGTGTTGTAATCAGCAGCACTGCCTGTTGATTGCCACGGCTGCAGTTTCTACAAATGCATCACAATGATGAAAGTGAGAATTAAAGTGCTTCCAAATTTCAGCTATGAAAAAGGTATGACCAGAAAAATAAGGACATAAAACTGAAGATACCAGAAAAGTATAATTTTGAAAGAAAACTACATTAGATGTGAAGGAATAAATATTAAGGTGTTAATGTACCTGTTTGAAATGGCAGCTACTTGGAGTTTATGGGTTTTTAAACTTTAAGGGCTTACAGTGAGAGTCATGCACAGAAAAACTGATTTAAATATTATACCAGGCTTAGTAACATCACCTACATGAGAAGAATAAAGGAAAAAAGTGACAAATGTACACACATAGCAGTTAGATGGACAAAAAGCTAGGAGAATTTTCCTTTTTTTTTTTTTTCCCCTTTTTAAAGGTACCACTTGTTAGTCTGAAGCTTCTGCAGCTAAAACCACCTGAAACAGTGTTTTATCTCACCTTTCTCACTGTGGTCATTGTCAAAGCTTCTCATCTTGACAGACATTTCTGACTTCTGCTGGTTATTATGTATACCATGACTATGTGGTAATACACAAGAAATTTCAACTTGAATTGTGCTAAGTGATTTTAGGGTCTCACTAAATTTATATGTCTATGCCCATTTTCAAGTGTTGGAATTGAAAATGTTTTACTTATGACAGCGATGGGCATTTGAGATTTCTGCTTCATTAATTATTTTTTCAATTGGAGAAGCTTCTGTTGGTTCATCTATGTGAATTGACGGAGTACCTAATTTGTACATTTTGATAAGTTGTACCACCAACAAATAAAAAAATGTGGGCAATAGAAAAATTAAGAAAGTGTGATAGAGATTCCCTTGAAAGTATAGTCAACTGGATTTTTGCACTTAAATGCAATTTCATTCTCATTGAAATCAGTAACACTGAACTTATAATTAACTTTTAGTGCATGCACATTCAATATGTGCTATTGAATGCTCTGTGATAAAGACCATAGGCCTCACTAGTTGTTTTTACCATAATTTATGACCTGAGGCATTTACATCAATTGACTGTTGAGGGCTCTGTTGTATAGCATTCATTGTCCCAGCCTAGCTGAAGCATGTATCATGGTTTACTGCAGCAAATACAAGAGTAGTTTCATCATCTGTGTAGAAGCAGCTGATTAATTTTTTTTCTAGATATTGCAAGACCTGTATTTTTTTCCTAAGTTTATATTTTCAGTGTAATCTCATATAAACAATTTACGGTCTTGACCTTTCATAATTTTTATATACATTTGTTGAAGAGAAAGAAATGATAGTGCAAAATTCAGGAGTGGAATTCAGTTTTAGAAGTTGTTCAAACTTACATTACACTAGAACTACAAATGAAGTTATAAGCTAGGATCCCACAAAAGGCAGCAAAAGCCATTCCTTTAAACTCAGCCTAATAGGAAAATTTCTCTTTAGGCTGAACTAATTTCCAGAAGGGTTTATTCTGCCAGTTTTTGAAGAGTGGCTTTTTGAAACTAGAATGAAACTTTTGTGCTCATTCAGTCATGTCTAGTACTGCCAGCTAGGGGTCATGACTTAAAAAAGCTTAACCTAATGGAATTTATTAATTTTATAAATATATATATATAAAAAAATAGAATAAGAATAGGAAAATGGAATAATCTGCAGGGATAGCTGGCTCTCCTAGAATTTGTCTTGACCAATATGAACAGGGAAAAAAAACCTACCTGTATTAAGATTGTTAATCATCCTATATTTATCAGACTTGTTTCAGGAAGAAAAATTAACTAGTTCATGTCACAAAGTGCCATAAAGGCATGAATAGTCACAGGACTTGTCCACAGAAATCACACAGGATTTTTCAATCCATTATTTCCATAAATAATATTGTGTGAAATATGCAATATTCTGGATACATTGAAAGTGTATCTAATATGCCTGTTCAATACAGAAGAGCTGTACCTAGGATTTTTCTCTTTAAATACACTCAATTTATCACAGGTTTCAAAAAGTTGGAGCAATATGAGTTTCATCTAAAGCTAGTATTATCATCTAAAAGGTAGTATTAAAGTTCTTTATTAAACTACAGTAGGAAGAAGGGAGGCGGAATAAAGCTTACACAGAAGTACTGGACTTCTAAATTGCTTGTGTTTCTAAGGTCACTTTTAGAAGATGTAATCATTCCCTTATACATTCTCTGTTTCTGTCCCTGTTTAAGGAAAATAGAATCAACTTTCTGTTCAGTAATTTTACATCTTGGCTAGACCTCTTCTAATTCTCTAAAATTAACAGCATATTGCGGAGAAAACTTTGCTTTTACAGTGATAAGACCAATGATTGCACTTTGTCAAGGAATGGTATGCAGAGAGGCTCATGCTTATACTTACTGCTATAACAACCAAGGTCAGCTATTTTTGCTATTTACCCCATTAGAGGGTCAGAAACAGAAAAGTGTAGAGGGGTCCCACCTGCAGGGCAGAGTGGACAGGACAGGTGACCCAAAACTGACCAATAGGGGTATTCCATCCTATGTCCCCAATGTTTAGTATAAAGGCTGAGGGATCAAAGGGTCAGTTCTTTCTTCAGTGGCCAACATCCAAAAAGGACCCTGTCTGTTCATCTGGCTTTTTTCCCCATCCGCATGTTCCTGACTCCAGAGCTGGAATCTAGATTCCATCCATCACCGAGTTCAGTCTGGGGCTTCGCCAATGCCTGCTGGGGATGTCACCCTAGGAGCTTGATACAGTTTTGTATATATTGAATCTATTTCACTGTTTCCTTTTTATTTTATTAATAATATTTCATTAAAGTGACAAGTGGTGTCCCTCAAGGGTCCGTACTGGGACCGGTACTGTTTAACGTTTTTATCAATGACATAGGCAGAGGGATTGAGAGCACCATCAGCAAGTTTGCAGATGGCACCAAGCTGTGTGGTGTTGTTGATACACCAGAGGGACAGGATGTCATTCAGAGGGACCTGGACAGACTGGAGAGGTGGGCTCAAGTAAACTTCATGAAGTTCAATGGGAGCAAGTGCAAGGTTCTGCACCTGGGCCGGAACAATCCTCAATATCAATACAGACTGGACGATGAGGTATTAGAAAGCAGCACTTGGGGGTGTGGGGGTGCTGATGGACGAGAAGCTGGACATGAGCAGGCAGTGGGCACTTGCAGCCCAGAAGGCCAATCGCATTCTGGGCTGCATCAAATGAAGTGTTGCCAGCAGGTTCAAAGAAGTGATTCTCCCACTTTACTCTGCTCTGGTGAGACCTCACCTGGAGCACTGTGTGCAGGTCTGGAGCCCTCAATATAAGAAAGACATAGACCTGATGGAACGGGTCCAGAGGAGGGC
>JAOQGH010000004.1:8754616-8782780 GCA_025769975.1 Gallinago jamesoni
TTGAGGCCCCTTCCCTGGAGACATTCAAGGTGAGGTTTGACGAGGCCCTGGGCAACCTGGTCTAGTTGGGGGTGTCCTTGCTGACTGCAGGGGAGTCGGACTAGATGATCTTTGAAGATCCCTTCCAGCCCAGATGATTCTATGATTTTATGAAAGTAGTTTAGTTCCTTCTAAACTCAAAAATCTATTTCTTCTCCTTTTCTCCTGGGAGCAAGAAGTGGGGGAAGAGCATCTGTCACTGTCGTAGGCCTATTTGGCCTAAACCATGACAGTTTCACACATCCAAAATAATTTTAAGGTAGTTTTTTCTTCTTTTCATTTAACTTTGACCTCTGAATGTCTTGTACATCTTCTGAATGTTGAGAATTGCCAATAATTTTAGCGACTACCATTTATTTCAAAATATTATCATACACAATTGCATTTGGCATTGGGTTGTTAGAATATTTCTGTACTTTAAAACATAGCATAAAATATTTAATTTTAAAATTATATCTTACCTTTGGAAGTTTTCAGTATTTTCTGGCTGTATTGATGGAGACTTTCGAAGTCTTCTTTAACACACTTGTGAATGTACTTAAATGATTTGAAAACGGTTAGGATTTGCTTTTAGATATTTCTAAGAGTTTCTACTGATTCTAAACCAAATGAACACAACTTATGAGTTAGAAATTTATTTAAATTGCAGATTCAGTAAACTCTTATTGCATATGAAAATGAAATGTAATTCTCCACTTGCTATAGTTTTATCAGGAAGATTTTCTGAAGAAAACCCTGCACTTCTAGTTTAAAATAACCACCTGAAATCACTGAGAATTTTTTATAAAAACTTATAGGGGCAGCTCATCTATCTGGTTGAAAGCAACCATTTTTGCACAATCCTGTAGTTAGAGCTTCCCTTGACAGGCCTCATTGTGAATGCAATAAATAAAGAAGCAGCCATAAGAAAAAAATTCTGCTTATCATGCTGTTTAAACAAGAAAGCTTTCAGGTGGAAATTGTAGCTGCAAATCGTACTCTGTCTACTAGCACAGTTCTGATTTACTAAGCCTATACATCCTTAATCTGTAACAATATCAGATTGCCAAACAAACTTTATTCTTGCCTTTCATTCTTTTGGTATTTCTAAGAATATGAAGACTGTGAAATTTTGGGGGGAATTCACCCAGCTGAAAAACTTGCTCATTTTGAGAACACTTATGCAAACTCCTATTCTTGTACTTTAATTTGGTAGAATGGAATCTGCTTCTTTCTAATGTGCTGTAATGCTTTTTACTGTTCTAAATGATACATTAAGGTTTTTCTTTTGGTTTATATTTTGATATTTGCCAAAGAACTAAGTGTTTGTTCTCTGTAAGAAGTGTGATTTTGGCCTATTTACAAGAATGCAATAAAGAATGTCTTTGACACGATGCATTTTCCACTTTTCCACCTTTTTTGCAAGTGGATCAAGACAAACTTGTGCTGCAATGAGAAAAAATGCCTAGAGCTTTCCACGACATCTGCACAAGAATCAAACGAATTTCAGGTCTGCAAAAGAGGATAGGAAAACAGGAACAGGACTGTAAAGATTAAGCATCATTAGCAATTTACCTTCTTTATATGTTCGTTCATATGCTACAAGTTTGCTTCACCTGACACTTTTATTGGGGGTTAATGCAAGCTGGTATGTGAAAGGTAGAAATTCTATAATAAACTATATATCTAGAGATACAGTTTACAGAGCTGTGATTTTTATTTTTTTTTTGAGCAAGTCCAATAGAAGGCAAAGTATTTAGGTTTTCAGTCTGTAACAGCTCTCTCTTTTTGTAGGCAGGGGGATAGTTAACCAGATTCTGACGTGATTGGCTGGGAAGAACTTCATCCATATCAGTGTATCCACCTGCATCAGTGGAAGAAGCAGGGCCACTGGGCAGTGATCCAGTCTCCCTGTACTTTACACAAAAAACCTTTGTTAAAGGGTCTCCCTGAAGCTCTGTTTTTTTTATTGTGGGTAGTGTTGCTTTGGCTTTTATGCAGTAACTTGTTTGGAGTGTGTGTTGACTAGCTAGAGAATTTCTATTAGGATGTAGATTCTTGTGATTTTATACAAAAATATAATTGTGCCAGTTGCAATTGGAAAGCTAATTTTGGAACAACAATGTGATTTTGATTTGAGTTCTATGTCTGCAGAAAATCAAATAACATTGTACGTTATTTTTATTTAATGGTTTTGGCAAAGTTGACGAGAAGTGGTTGAAGTGAGCAATGCTCCCCTTGTGTACAAATGCCGAGTCTTTAATAAGGTACAGTATTATAGAAAACAGCATTGCATTTTGATATGGATTAGCATGTTCATTTTTTGTTGTGAAAAAGATCCATGTACCCACCTAATTTTTGAAGCATATTTTAAATGCAAGTTACTTTTTACTTGTTTTTCAGTGCTTCACTTTTTCATTATGAATTTCTCCTCACATTGTGTTTACATGAGTGAGAATTTTCAAACAGCCATGGCTTTAAACCTTTTTGTTTTTTACTGTGTGGGATGCTGTTGCCTATACTGTTGCCTATACTGCTTTTAAGGTATGGAAACAAAAACAGAAATCCTCCATGCTTTCATCCTCCTGTTTTCCTGCAGGAACATCTGAAATGTCTGTCATCTCCTTATGAAGCTACTGGCAAGGGAAGACAGCACCAGGCTCTGCAGACTCTTCACACAGGTTTTTGTTTCTTTTTAAAATTTATAAAGTGTTCAATATCATTTTAAAAATATTAGAAGAGGGTGGGAGGATAAACAGCCCTCATAGTAATAAGTGGCCTTTGGACAGTAGGCAGCTAAGAGCTCAATTTTTGCTTCTTGTAAGACAACAGCTGGCTGAGTTTCTAACAAAATGGTATCTGATTTCAGAGCAGCCAGTTTCATCATTGTTAGAATGACAGATATGCCAGAGAATCTATTCTATTCAATTTGCGATTTTGAAGGTAAAAGTCTAAAGTTTTTTTTTTTTTTTTCCTTTGATATATCTAAAGGTAGACACAATGTGTGCAATTTTTAGATCGGAAACCTGAAGCTTAACCTAAATTGATATTTAGCTGAGTGACCACTGTTTCTGCAATTCGTATCTCCTACAATCTCGGTATTGTTTTTGCCAGTGATGGTGAGATAGTGATAAAGATGGTTAGATATGGTTTTTGTATTTTAGTCAGCCAGCTCTACCAACCTGCAAGAATGCACAAAGTAGGGGGAAAAAAAAGAAGAAAGAAAGAAAGGGAGGGAGGAAGGGAGAAAGAAAGAGAGGGAGGAAGGGAGGAAGGAAGGAAGGTTGGTTTTTCAGTGTTTTAATCCTGTTGGAAATGATGTTGTACTCCCATCTTGGTGTCTGATGTCAGGAGGCTTTAAAATATTTTGAAGAGTTGAAATTTATGAAAAATATATACATTCAAACTTAATCGAAAATCTGCTATTTAATCAAACAACAATGCAATGCTTTTTAGTACGTGTACTATAATGCTCTTAAAATCATCAAAAAACAATGAAAATAATTTTGCTGATGTTTTATAATACTAAATAGTTGTGGCTAGTTCCTTATTTCACATCTCTGGTATCACAATGTGTTTGATTATATACCTTCAGAAAAAAACCTGTGGAGTACAAAATGAATGAAAAATCTGAAGAAACACTGATTATGCTGCCTGGTGTTAAATGCCTTCAACAATTCTACATTCTGTGATGCAATAATATTCCATTTTATGCAAAAGTAGCATGTTAGAAGCAATTCCAGGCTGCTATAGTCTATCAGCTCTCTGATAAGTACATTGCTTTCCAGTACTGTAAAGTATAGATATTTTTTTTTCATCTAGAAATTACTTTATAAGTAAACAACATTCAACATAAGAACACAGATACTGATCAGTCTTTAGCAGCAAATACTGATAGATATGAAAAACTTTCTCTACGTGAATGCTGGATAGACAAAGTTTGGTTGCATTTACTTTTTTTTTTCTGCTGAATACCTTGAAGGCAGATGGGCTTTGCTAGGGGCAGTTACGGTGATCAGACTAATATAGTTGCAAATAATTTTTTTGCTAGTTAAAGTATTGCAAACTTGTGTTGGGATCTCTGAAAGAAGTACAGGCCTAGTGAAACAGTGGGAAATTTACTGGTGAATGAACTGATGCTAAATTTCTCCTAATCTGAAGCTCTGTTTTTTTTCATGCACCTTCAACTTGCTCCTCTTGTCTACTGCTAATTTGCATGCAATTCCCAAGGTTTGCTTTGCTCCAGGTTCATGCTTCAAGCAGCTCCCTGGCATGGAGTATTTTCTCTGGGAGTTCTAGAGGCAGAATTATATCCTGGTTTTTATCTCTCTTTTCATGTATGTCCTCTTTCACTTTGTCTGTCAAATATTTCAAAATACATGTGCTACTACTTGAAATGCAGTGTGCCTGTGTAAGTTCTCTTCTGACTCATGCCTAAATGACTGAAATTATTTCTGTATTGTCCAGTTGAGTATCTGAGTAGCCCAGAAACTTCATGACGGAGCAGAATGCATTGGAATGACACTAGCTGGGGTATAAAATTACTATATGTACAACTACACGTACACCATATGCTATATCCAAGCCAATAACCAGTGACTCTTACCTGTGCAATAAAGTTTGGGTAGTTCTTTTACTACATAACATAGAAACCTACTTTCAAAACCGATGCATGAATTAGCAGAATTGAGTATTTCCTATTTTAAGTTAGAGGGACTTTGGGCCTTGCACCCTTGCCGACATTTCAGATTTTCATCCCTTGAACTAAGCTTACATTAGGGAGTCTTAAAATCTTGGTGTGCTTGGTTTTGCTCTGATACTATCTGGCAGCAACTAGGTGCATGCATGTCAGCTTCAGAGGAGTTTTCTTGGATTCATTAATCCCTTCTCCCATTAATGCAGTTTTCTGCAAGATAAGAGCAAATCTGCTGATGGTTTTCCACTGCTGTTTTTTGAGAAGGGAGCTTCTTTTTGAGATTGAAGTACTTTCTCATTTGATTCAGTTGCTTTCTTTTTTCTTTTTGAAATCACTGCAGTGGCATGATTTTTAAAAAAACTTTAAGAATGTTATATCAAGTTTGTGTTCATTAATTTCAATGTTTAAGAGATGTTTTTGGTAGAGCCAAGCCATATTTTACTGTCTCTTTTGCGATAGGTTTCTGTTCATTTAGCCTAAATAAATTTTCTCTAAACACAATCAATTTTGTACACGACATCTAATACCCAGTCTAAGGTTATCTTGTCCTTGGTAAAGATAGTATAGATCTTAGAGAGGCTCATTTCTGTAGGGCATTCCAATGTCATGTAATTTAAGATTCTTTTGATTAACCAATTGATTTGGGAGGATAAAAGGGGAAGCTATTTCTCTTTTTATTGTCTTTTTCCATGAGTTTGCTTTCTCTTCACAAGTAAAAGAAGACATAGAACTTTCCAGTGTAATTTTTTTTCAGTATCCGTTAACAGTTGAATGGGTTTTTGCTCATTAAAAACAGCAGTTCATTTAAAAAAAAAGAAATTGTTTCCAGGTTCTTTTTCCAATACAGAAATTGTAATTCAGAATACATCCCATGCAATTGTAGTAGAGTATATATTCAGAACGATTAGGAAAAAACAGAAATAATATTTCTCAAAATTTACATTTACAAAATTTTGCCTGATTATCAAAGTATAACAGTAATTCAGCTTTCTATAACTGCATATAACCATGGCATAAATGAATAAAGAAAACAAAGTAATTAAACAGAAATAAAATTTAAAGAGTTGTTTGGGTTAGTGATTTTTTTAAAGTAGAACAGAAACATAAAATGGTTTGTCTAAGGGAGAGGGTAGCAGGTGTAGAAATGGGCAGCAGTCATTTGTCAACATAAGAAAACCATAATGGTAACATCAAGAAGAAAATTATGCTAATAAAAGAGTCATGCCTCATGATACCATTATTACTTGCCTCTGTTACATGAATGATAATGAGAATTACATCACTTCTTGAATTTCTAAATTGCTTGACAATCTGATTGCTTATACATTACATTCTGCTTTACAGTTGGCAGATTTTCAGCACTTTCCAAAGAGTTTAAATCGTAACATTGTACATTCTTTGCCTTAATTATATGTACATATGTTGTTTCATGTTTCTACAAAACTCATGAACCTTTTCCCTGAGGCTTGTCCCCATTTGTTCAGCTACAGGGACTAGGAATTCCTGGTACAGAAAGGCCAGATGACCCATCTACTTATGTGGAAAACTGCCTTTTCCAATCATACTGTTTCCGTGCTTTGGTTTTCATGATATGTCAGCCCAGCACTAGACCCAGGGTCCACCTTCTTCTCTGTATGTATTTTTTTTTTCTTGAATTTTTTAACTTTATAGATATATATATTAGAAAAAGCATGTTGAGCTGTAGTTTAACTTTTAAACTACCCATCTAACACTGGTTTAATTTCCTGTACCAAATATCCATTTTCTTTTATTTCGATCACAGTAGAGTTAATGATAAGAGATGTTTTAGAAACATTGATTTCACAGCCCTGTAGTTCCAAAGAAGCACAAATATGATTTTATTTGATCTAGACCAATATGTAAATCCCACGTTTTCTCCGAGTTGTATCACACAAGATCCAAAATACTTGTGAAGATGAATGAAAAAAACCCAACATTTTGAAAAATGACAAATCCTGAAGTTACAATCTGTTTACTTAAATAGTGGTAGTCATAAACTGTCAATTTATTTCTATGACCAAATAATTCCAATTAGTCTGTTTTACTACAATTCTGTTAAATTTTTCTTTTTCTCATTTTATTTATTCCCTTAACACTTACAATATATACATAACTGACATAATTTTAGTGAGGCAATTCTAATGACTCACTGTAAATTTAGAGTAGCTGGTATACTTTTCTATCCTATCATATGGCATTCTTGGTAATTCCAGGATGAGAGTTTTGTGGCAATTTGCTTTTTCTTCACAGAAACTGATATTGGTAACTTTATTTTTTTCCCCTAAAAGCTCTGCTTCTGAAATGGGAAGTGTAGTGCTCATTGTTCTTCTCTCATCCAAGCTGATTCTGGGATGGTAACTATCATTGTGAGTTGTTTCATTTTAATAGTTCCACATGACTATGAAATACTGCTTTTCTTTGTATCGTCTGAAAAATAACATAATTGAATATAAACTAATTGAATCAATATCAGTTTTCTGGATTGCTGGGGCTGTGTCTTGGAGATCCTTGATCTTCGTCTTCTATTGCTTCAGAATCTGGTCACCTGTCCACCTGTCCCTTTCCTCTTTGATCCTCTGGAATTACCTATCTTTCCTCATCCATCAACCTGATGACATTGAAAAAAAGGCTTAGTCTGCTAATGAAAGTGGACATCAACTCACAAGTAGGTATTGTACAGCTGGAATGAGAAATCTCAGATTCTTCAAATCTACATAACTAAACAGTCATTTTGTATGGACAAATATATTTAGCCCAGTTTACTGAGTCTGAAGTACAATGTGTGCCACAGAAGCAAAACCCCTTCAGCTACTAAAAATTATAAATTACAATGTAACCCATGTCAAGAACTTTCACTACTTTTGTTCAATATCTGGAGAAGCTCGCAACAGAAATTGTAGAAAGCCCTTACTATTTGCCAAGAAAGAAGGGGGTGCTGTACAGAAGAGAAATCTTCCAGTCTGGGAAATGAAGCTACTTGAATGAGTTATATTTACCCTTCAAAAATTTATAAGATTTAAAAAGGGGAAAAAATTATTAATAACCTATCATCTCTTAGAAAATTTTTGCACAATACAAGGAAGATTAAAGCTAGGTTCTAGCACTTCCTTTCCTTTTGTGTCATTTATAAATTAAATGATCTGTAATTTAAGAGGCATGGAAAGTTCTCTTGGTAAGTGCAATCTGTTCTCATATCCTGGCAAAACATATATTTTAATTAAAAATCTTTCACACTGCATCTAATCAATTGGATAGTTCCAGTTGAATAGTTTATTCTCAACATGTTTAGCATATACAAAGCCCATATCAAAACACATAAAGTACTTACTAAGTAAGACCTCAAAAAGTCTTGATGTAGCTTAGAAATAAGTAAATAAAAGAATAAAGGGGAGACAAGGTAGACTCTTCCCCAGGTCCATTTATAGTCAAACAGTTTGATTGTAGATGTCTCATTATCTGAGACTATCTTGTGGAAAGATGTGAATTTGAAATAGTGTGATTTGGTGATAAATGAGAGAAAATGCTATCCACAATTGATGGGTCTACTCAGTGGCGTTGAAAAAGACATCTTAATTCTGAATCTACTTTTGCTTATGTTTTTCAAGGCATAACATATTCTTGCTAGAACATGTGATAACATATTTTTATGTTTTTTGTCCTGATGCATAAATTGAGACATTTTGAGTAATTAGAGTAACTTTTAAACTTCAGAAAAAGTGAAGGCTTGTCTGTGCAGAAGCTGTACAGAGCCAACTGTGAATTTAGTATTCACTGCATGATCCCCACTACGCCCTAGCAAATATTTTTAGTTTTTACCAGGAGTGCATTCTTGTGCTGCAGCTGTCCAAATGAGCAAAATTAGTCAGTCTATTACTAATTCATAGCCTGGTTTGCAACGGGCTTTTTTACTGTGGACAAGATCAGACTTTTTTTTTAATTTTTGTTAAAACTCTCTTCAGTTTCTGGCGTTTAAGAAACCAAACTGCTGAACTTTATTGCTAAACATTTTGCAATAAGCAGTATCCTTTGCCAGCCTGGTTTATTAATTTTTTATTGTTCACCTATGTATCACAAACAAAAGATTTCTTCAGAGTCACCCTGACTCAAAACTGCATTCAGAAAAAGTTCCAAGTTTCGCCATGATGTTGAAACAACTTGCCTGTCATTATGGAGTGTGTGAAGACGAGTTTTGGAAAAATACAACTGTTCACTTTCATTTAAATTATGAATAGTAAATTTATGTCATTACAGATTTATAAATCCACAATATCCTTTTAATTATGCTTTATGGGTCTCTTAGGTATTTCATACTACTTGCTGTAGCACAATGTTGCTTAGTAATGCACAAATCTCACTTAAAATGCAGCTGTTTCCATTTTTTAAATGGTTGCCTGTTTTTACTTAAGGATGACATCAGTAACGTGCCTCTCTCTCTGCCTACTGGAAATGAGATGATAGTTTCATATGCTTGTCAAAGTTGCCATCATTAAAAGGGCAATAGCTCTCTTTATATGTCTTTTCAGACACCGGAATTCATGAATCAAAAAATGCCATATATGTGAGGGGGAAGGAAGAAATTTGCATAACCTAGGAAGATACCAAAAAAAAACCCCAAACCCAAAACAGGAGGAGGGGAGAGGCAGCAGCAGAAAGCAATACACATTAGACTTTAATGATCTGCACCTGGATTCAATCAGCCTTTCAGGCCAAGCACTGGGCATCCTAGAATGCTGTTTCACAGCTGGAATAAAATGTTGTGTCTCATCAAGCCAACCCCATCAAGGGTGTGAGAAAGGACTGTTCTGTTTTTAGGATTTAAATGCTCTGTTCATAGTAGGACTTCTGTTCAAAAAAAGCTGATTTCATCGACCAGTTCCATTAAAATCGTAACCACAAGTGAAACCATGACGTGGTTTCATTCTGTTTAATGGGCCCCCACGAACAAGTGAAATCACAAGTAGTATCATCCACACACAAGCTACTCATAGCAATGACAGGTGGTTTTATTTTTCCAATGCAAATTAATCTTTTTTCCTCCCCAAGGACCTTTGTGCAGACTGAGCTCTTCTCCTCTGAATGTCCTATCTTATTGCAATTAACACCTGAATTGATGTAAGAGAAATATGGTGCTGTTTTCAAGCACATTCACAATTTCTCTCCTGTCTTGCTCTCAGACGTGGATAACCAACTGTAAAGGGTGAGTAACAGAAACTCAACTTTTGATGATGGGTTTGCAGAATAATTTATATTTTAAGAATAATGTTCCTTTTTGTTCACCTGCTGTTAAATCACGTTTGATACCTCAAAAAGAGGTGTTGAGAAATGACTCTTCACAGCTCTTTCTACAAATAATACATTTAGATTCTGACTGTGATAACTCCAGGCGGATAATTTCCAGGCGGATGCTAGAAATCTGTATGGTAGATTGTTGAGTAAAATAAACTTGATTCTGTTAATAGATTTCTGACACAAACGTGCTTGACTGACTGCTGTCACCTAAGCCATGCTTTACTTCACTGTGAAAACTGAATTTCTGCCACTATGGGTATTTCCAAGCAGTGTTAGTCAGTGTGACAGTAGCAAAAGTCTCTCAGCTTTTTGAGCAAAGTTTGTAGGAAGAGGGGAAAGAACGTAATAAATCATGGCAGGGTGTGGGAGGAGGGTTGCTGAGTAAGATTTGGAATTAGGACAGAGCTGCTTATCTGTTTCCTGGAATAGGGGTGACAATTTAGCTAGGGAGGGTCTGTTGTGTTGCTGTAAGGAGGGTCACAATTCCCAATCATCCTAATCCGTTCCTGCATAGCTATAGGTATACAAACTGTTCAGGTCTAAGTAGTGTATGAGAATAAAATTTACAAGTTTAATTGTAGATTGTAGGAGAGTTTGAGAGATAATAGCTATAGACAATGGCATGAGCAATTAGGAACACAAAATTATAAACTGTCTAGCTAGTGAGAAGCTGCATTTGACCTTGACAAAAGAGGAAATGTTTTCTTTGTGCATCTGATCAGCTGGCTCAAGTAAAGAGGGTCTTTTGGTGCCTCAATCGCTTATACAGTAAGAGGAGAAGCTTTAAATAAAAGGGATGAAATATTCTGTGCAGAAATACTCATAGTTTGAAAAGAATCTGTAATTGTGATTCTATTCAGACCTTGTGTGTGGTAAGATCCATGAAGACTTGGACCATTAGCTTTATATTTGTGTAGCGCTTTCTTTAGTCACAGGCAGATTTCAGTCACACTGTAGTTTATTTCTTACTGACCCCAAATTGTTGTGTACAGAGTTGTTATTTTTATATGATACACAGTGGAATTAACATTTAAATATTCCTTGAATAAAATGGCACAAGGTTGGGTTTTCTTCCAAATTTTTGTGTTGGTAAAAATTTAAGCAATTAAATGAAAATAATTACATTAAAGTTCAGGGGGTTTTGCTCTGTTATGCTCTCAAAATTGAGGGAACTGAGTTTGTTTATCCCAAAGAAGATAATAACAGGAGGAAATCTTCAATATCATTGATATTTCTGCAGCAGTTATCTGTGTGTGATAGTAATGTCTGCTCTTATGTTATACCTGCTCTCATAGCACATAGGACAGGAAATCATAGACCTAATTGGTTAAGACAAAAAATGTCTAGGTTAAAATTGTGAAAAATTTCCTATTGATGTTGATATTGAAACACTGCAATAGATAGCAGAGAAGAGAAGCAGAGATTCAATTTCTGTAGCTTTATAAGACATATTAGATTACTAGTTAGAACAAAATGTCTGAATCGTGTAGGTTAGAGAAATATTTCCTCTGCATGTATTTTCTGAAAGTGTAGCCATTTAAAAAAAAAATTAAATGTGATATATTAAAAAAATGTGATATCTTAAAAAAATAATTACAATTACTTTCCTTTTAAGTGTTTGTTAGAGGTGAGAGATTCATGTAAACATAGCTATCGAACAATTATTTGGAAGGTACAAGGTGTTGTTGTCCATACTACAGTTTTTATCAAAATTTATGTTCAAATTACAAACAAATTACTTTAAACTCCTATTTGAGCTAAAGTGTTACTTAAAACCAGTTATATGCACTGACTGGAATATGTGTCAGGTGCCATATTAAATTTCTACCCCAGTAAAATTATGTGTGATTGTGAATAATTAAAATAACCAGTAGAAAAGCATTGGTTTTGAAGGTAAAAAAAAAGCATATTGCCTAGAAAAAAATCACTCCTTCCCCTTTAAAATTCAGAATAGAAAATACACAAAATACATTTAGATCATGATTAAACAATTCACTTTGTAGTTCAGTGCAAGCTACAGGCCATATTCGTAGAACTACATCAAGTTAATTGCTATGAAATTAAAGATTATGCCTATTATCAAAGCCTTTACATTTACCTGATTTCAATTTGTGCAAATCATGTTAAAAGACATTATTGTAACTGTGAATAATTTTCACATTTTTAACTAATTTTCTTTTCCTTAGAGAAAAATTTTAACTGTGGAGTAAAGTAAATCTTGCAATGAAAATTTCTTAAGTGACTTTCCTCCTCATATGTTGTCATAGTATATGGAAACTGCTATTAATAGTTAGAGGAATAAATTTTTATCTGTAATAAAAAGATAATCTTTTTTCTATATAGTAGCTACCTTGTCTGGGTTTTTGGCATGTTTTGCTTGAGCCGAACTTGTTTAGATTACAGATACAGCTAGCATAAATCAAAATCTTGACAATCAGTAGAACTAAACAAATTCATAACAGCTGAGATTTCACTGTTCTGCTATGCACTACAACATATACAATTTTTTTTAATATATTCACAACATCTGAAAAATTCATTCTCATTAATTATTACTTAGCAACACATAGGTATTTTTAATTGGCAGTTATGAAGGGAAGATTCCTCATATTAGATTTCATTACCTTTATTTTCATCTACCCAAGAAATTGAGGATACCTGTTACTGAAACTACTTCAGCAAAGTAAAATTTTATCTTAGTTGCTTTCTACCTGTACAGTGTGCCTTTTATATTTGACTCTGGTACCTTTTTTAAAACATTATAAGGTGTCACTTTCTTCTTATTCTAAACAACCACAAAACGGGGCTGTCATAAGTAGTTGTTCTGCTCATGCTCTCGGTTTCCTTTTATGTTTGTAAAGTTCATGGGAACTTTTCTGTTTGGGAGAAGTGTTACCTGAAGTGTAGCTTATTCCAGTAGGTGGGATAAGGGGAGATTCAGCTTCTGGAAGGAAAAAAAGTCATCCTTGAACTATTGAAAGAGCTATGTAACAGGCTGATACAGGTGCGGATGCTATCGCCCTGCTGATTGACTTTGACATGCTTTTTGATTTCAAATGCAGGAGGTTCAAATATCGATGTATTCTGCAGCTCTTCATAGCTCAGAAAACCTGTGAGCTGAGCAGTATGTGGTTTTGCTTTGGCATTGTGCAGGGGGATGATCAAGACCAAAGCGTGCAGTTCCAAATCCTTAGCATGTCTCTGCTCCTTCTATTGCACTACAGGATCTCCTTACTTGTACTTACCCAATACCTCTGGAAAGAAAAGGAGACAGGGATTCCCTATAAAAAGGATCATCTTAGCTTTGGAATCCATAAATGTGATCTTCCTTATGACTTAATTTTTCGTATAGGAAGTCAGAGCAGAAAGAGAACTGTTGAAAATTGCTTCTGATGAATTTTGGAGAAGGATAAAAAGTAAAAGGAATAGCATATTCACTTTGTTGCTTCCCCCTCCATTACATTCTCTCTTATCCAATATTTTTATATTTTACCCAAAATGTTCAAAGTAAAACTGAAACCTTTTACATTACTCTTCAGACGAAAGCTAAGCTATTTGTGCAGTATTTTAAACAAGATTGCATGTTTCTTTTAATTTATTATTAATTTCTTTCAGTGATCATAGCTTTTCAAGACAGCCATAGACAAATTATTTCAAAAGAAATTGAAACTACTTAGATCACATCAGAAGAGCTGTGCAAATAGCTGTTAGCCTTTCTTCCTCTTACGCAGAGAGTAACCATGACTGTCTTTCATCAGGTAAACCAAAATTATAATTGATTCCTCTCAAAAAAGATTTTACTTTATTTTCTTTAAATTTTTCTGATCTAGATTCATTTATATAATAAAATGATAATTTTGAATGTTGGTTAGCTCTATTTTTCTGAGCTCCAAAATATAAAACATTGCCATATATTCTATATTACTATAGTGCTCAATATATAAAATGCTTAAGATACAGGGGAAAGGTATAAGAATACCATTCAGATCTAAATGGATTTCAAAATGTTTCTTGTCTTTCTTTAGTGTTTGGTTATAAAGATTCAGGGTTTGCTCCAAAGCTGCGTGGAAGCTGTTCGGCAGTTTCTCATTGCTAACATGCTTGAGAGGGAGGAAGGAAGGCAGGATAAAATACTTTGATCAGCTTCATGTTTTTTAATCTAAGAAGGGAACCAATTATATAGTTTCAGGTAATGAAAAATTTCATACCTGTTGCCATCAAAGCTCACAGTGATTGATTCCAGACTTTTGAAACTGTTTCCAATAGCAACATCAGAATATTTCCAATGTTGGAAAAATTACATTTTTACTATGTTTTCAGTACAAATTATCTTGCCTTGGTAACTGAAATTATACCAGAAGCTCTTGAATTCACAGTGACCATCCAAAAATGAAAAATTTCCCTTCCTCTTCCATTTTAAATTTTTTTTTCAAGCCTTGAAAATAAAAATTATTGCCGTTTTTTTTTCAGTAGGAAAGGAACAAGGATCGCAGCATTTCTACAGCATAACGTGGCAAAAAGCAAGCATGTTGTCCCCACTGCGCACACTTGTATTTGGAGTTCTTTACAGGGTGCCAGTCTTCTAGTAAATCCTGGCTTCAATTGGCTTATTCTGTTTCCTGATTTGAATTCAATGTTTTGATGTTTATTATGAAGAACTTGAAAGCTGCAAAGTATTAGGAAATTTTACTGCAGATATAGTAATGTTTGTTTCTTTCCTAAAGCAGCATGGAGCAGAATAGTGCAACATGAATCCTATCTGATGTACCAGAGCAAGATCATGATTTAGTTATATGGTTTTTCTTTATGCCTCTGTGAATTTCAAACCCTTCACTTGTTTCCTCAGCCTTGCTTCTACTACTCCATGGTATTTACAAAAGATGTTCTTTCATTTAGCAATAGGAAGCATTGAAATACAAGGCTTGCACAAAACAAGAGGAGGTTTACTTTCCATCCTCCCATGACAATAAACTCTTGTTTTACCCAAAGTGACTGAATTTAGGTTTAATATTAATGGCATATTTTATCTCAGATATTCTCTCACTTATAGTTTTGTTTTGGGATGAAAGCATCCAGTAATAATAATAACACTTACTTTTCAGCTTCAAAAGATATTTCTAAAATATAAATAGTCTATTTCAGTGTAATGATAAACCACCATAAATACTTTGGACACAGAAGAAAAATATGAATTCTAGTGCTTCTTCCTTGATTTTGAAGTGAAGTTTGCATTTACAAAGAAGTTCTACTACCTAAAAAACCAGTTTTTAAAAAAGGGTTCTTAATTTACCGTCTTTGTAGATTAGACCCGTGCAGTGTAAGAGTTCTTGTTTTCCTGAATAACTTTCCTTTTATATAATAGGAAAGCTTTCCTAAGAAAGCTTTTGCTTGGTATTGCTATTCTAATTCTAGCCTCTATTTCACAATAAATAACTGCAGAGGTGGTAGGAAGATTCTTCTCTGTTAAGATATCGCTAGTCTTTTTTAAAGCGGGATGGTCTTAGTTCCAAGCTACTTGCCAGACCATATCCTGCTACTTCAGTTGAGAGAGAGGGATATTAATGAGATAGATCAGAACCTTGGTATTTTAGTGTATTTGGCTTTTTAGTGTATTTTCTGAAAGTACTGACATTAATTATCAATAGAGGAATTTTAACAATTCATACCAGCTGAAGATGTAGATCTGAGGTAATAAGGTTTGATATGGGCAATAATTAGTATATGCAATAATTTTCAAAGTGCAAGAATGAGGTTATTCTTGAGGACACTAAGAAAATCTTGAAAAGAAAAAGGGGAGAGGGAAGCATACAACTAACTTAAAGCTTGTTTTGCTGACATTTAATGAAAACCTGTATTGCCATACATTGTGCCTTGAAGATCTATGAGGCTACTATAAAGTCAAAAAGTCAAGCTCTGGGCCTCTTATGATCTTGGAAGAACTCTTAAAAAAAAAAAAAAGGAAAAAAAAAAAACCTCAACAAACTCCTGAAGATTTATTCCAGTAAGAGTTGAAAGAGTTTGTCTCTTAGATACCTCTGTATCATGTTATATTTAGGACCTCAAAAGCCTTTTTAATGATTTTGGGGAACAAAACAACAGTAACATAGAACTAATTAAAGTGATCCATTCAGAAGACAAAGACCACTTAAAATAATGCTGTCTTTCCTGCAGCTCATATGTCAGGCAGTTGCACATATATTTACCAGATATTGACTGCTTCTGTTACAGTCTTTTAGGGGAAGAAGCAGCTTTACACTAGTTGAAAAAACATGATGGTAAGATCAGCCAGGATGCTTTATAATGCCCCTTAAGACCATATTATTGTTTTTCATATCTTCCCATTCAATGTGATCCTTGTTTTTTATTCTACTACTTTCTTCAAAAGTCTTAATTGGCCATGTGCTTTATTAAGCAAATGTCTACAAATCCAGGTAACACAATAATATTTTTGAAAAATTGAAAGGATTTCAATTTATTTTACAGAATTACTTCCATAACATCTGAAAAAAATTATATATCCTGTTCTTTTTTTCCTATAAGAGAAATCTAAAACAATCACATAACCATTGTTTGTACTTGAATATGTTCTGCTTTTGCCTCCATTGGATTTGCAATGATGACTTGATTATTAGAAGTTGTTATATTTTGCAGTATCCTTGATGTCCATTTGCCAGGTGCCAGAACTCCTCATTTAGATTTGCTACGGTATGAATGAGTGCTAAAATGTCAAGTTTGCAAAACATATTATCATATTCAAGATCAGGCTGAGGGAGCTGGGGTTGCTCAGCCTGGAGAAGAGGAGGCTCTGGGGAGGCCTAATAGCGGCCTTCCAGTACCTGAGGGGAGCTACAGGAAGGTTGGGGAGAGCCTGTTTACAAAGGCCTGCAGTGACAGGACAAGGGCAAAGGGTTTAAACTGAAGAGAAGCAGATTTGGATTGGATATTAGGAATAGGTTCTTTACAATGAGGGTGGTGGAGCACTGGAACAGGTTGCCCAAGGTGGTGGTTGTGAGGCCCCTTCCCTGGAGACATTCAAGGTGAGGCTCGATGAGGGTTGCCGAGGCGTTGTTGGGGGTGTCCCTGGCTGACTGCGAGGAGGTCAGACCAGATGTCCTTTGAAGGTCCCTTCCAGCCCAGATGATTCTATGATTTGAAGTTATGTAAAGCTCAGTAACTTCTAAAGAAAAAAATTCTTCTTAGTTTCTGTGGCTAAAATGGGATAAGATGGAATTAATATTTCTTGCAGACAGAGGATAGTCTTTTTTTTTTTTTTAAGAGAGTTTTAAAGTATTTATGTTAGAGCTGATATTTCCAGGTTCAAATTTCTATATTCTATTTTTGTTAATCTAGATATTTTATCATCTATTCTTCAAGGAAATGCATCTGAAATATAGTCAGCAATGTAGCTCACTACAAAAGTCTTTGAAATTTGAAATAAAAAGTCACTTTAGTGTAACCTGCTATTTGTTGGGTAATGCATATGTAAGTAGCTTTTTGTAATTGTTCGTGAAGCTTTTAGACAGATATCCCCTCAGGTACTTGTGAATTTCAGTGCAATGTATGATGATATTGTTTATTCAGATTACATATTAGCATTCTTTACACTTCACTACTTCTTTAGACGTCTGGGACTTTGTATAATTGGTTCTGTAAATTTATTTCACTTGTCTGTAAACTTATTTCACTTGCCTACAGTGTGGAAATTATTCTCTATAATATGTTGTCACATCTCACCATTGAACAAAGTAGAAGTCATACAATGACAGTTTCCTCCAGTTTACAGACATTTATCTCTTGACATTGTAGGGCATGGCAAGTAACATTGAAATTCAGAGTCTAAAGCCAGAAGTTTTCTAAGTTGACATGCCAATAGTGATGTTGAAAATTATTTTGCTGACAAACATTCCTTCAGTGGTTTCAACTTGCAGTAAGGTTTGAACATACCTAACTTTACTTTTGATTGATGCTACCAAGTTCCTTGTCACCTTTCCACCTGTCTTCTCATCTATTTGGAGTTATTAGTTCTGGAATGATTTTTCTTTTCAAGGAACAACATTGGGATTTTTCTCAAGAGTAGTTAAAACTTTTGACCAGTGGAAAAGAATCTACAGCTGATAGGCTGTTTATTGAGGACCAAACATCCACATAGTAACCCACCAAAAAAAAAAAAAAGTTTCCACAAGTTTTCCTGCAACCAGAAAGTATCTGGTTTACCCTTGAGCATTGTATTTCGAATAAAACTAAGTATAGTACTAACTGGCATGACTATCACATTGGACCCAAGGGATTAGAAGCATTAGGCAACAGGTTTTACCTGTAACAACCCAAAATGTAAACTAGAGTAATTACTTCATAATAAAACTCTATATAGAGTTTCCAAAGTAGCCTGAGGTTAGAAAAATGCTTTTGGATACCTTCAGCAATTTCATTTCCTTTGTACTACCTTAAGGTTACTTCTATTAACATCAGTTTGACAGAGTGAAATGAACAAATACAAATATATCTGAATTCTGGTCTACAACTTAAGTGCTCTTTTGTAACAAAAATGTTCATTCCCAGTATTGTGTTACTATTTCTATTATTTTTTTTTTCGAAATAAATTCTGCAGGTGCATTTTGTCTTATGCAAGTATTCAGTGGTCATTATCTGATAAGTCACATTACACTGAGATTTTTAAGCAACTGAAAGAATTTTGATACATTACAGTCAGAAGCCAAAGAAGGTAGGAGGAATCTATAGGGAAACTTTAAGGACATAAGCCTTTAACCCTGAGCTTTACAAATTTTGGATATTTTACTGTAGTTAATACTACTATGCCCATCCAAATCTCTGTATTTCTAGAAATCTTATGAAAATATTTTCCATGGCTCTATCAGCTTCAGTAGTAAGAAACACTAATTTTACAACTTCTGATAATTTCCATCTGATAATACTTTGTTTTATCACCAGCAATAATTCCAAACCACATAACTCTAGTGGCAAGAGGACATACATTTCTAAGACCTGTACTCGCACTAACTATCCTGAAGTGTTTGTACATACGTTAGTATGTATGTTAGACAATGAATATTTCACAGTATCTCAGCATAAATAGACATGCTTTCTTGTACTTATGCAATACTAGAGGGTTCATGAGATCCTTAAATTTAAAGAATACAATCTAATGAAATAATCTCTCACTCCACCTGCATTTGCCTACTCTCTCTTTCTTTCATTTATTTTCCATTAGCAAGCAAACTTGCAACTGAATGACTACCTCAAGTCACTTTGAACAGACTGTTTTTTCATGGATTGTATTACTTGATAAACCACACCTTAGAACTGATTTGTCCTTTTTTCAATGTATCCCAAGCTTAGTTTATCTGCAAGTGTGTCTTGTTTTTCTTTTGCTTTTCTTTTTTCTTTTCTTTTCTTCTTATTTTCAATTCTTTTTGTTATGAATTGAAATATTTTGCTTGTAAAATTATTTGAAAAATTAGAAGCCTGGAATACTGGTAGATGGCTGTCTGATTCTGAAGCATGTCTAACTCCATTATAAGGAAAACAAAACTTTCATTAGGGAAAGCTTCTGCATATTTTTCTTACACAGCAGACCTTACAAAGAAAGGGATTCAGTGAAGATATCTACTTTCATTAGACTTAACCCTTTAGTGGAGCTAATGATACTACAAGTGGTGGGGTAGAGGGCGAAAGATCAAAAAACTCCCCAATATTTTCCTTGGATGTTGTTTTCTCTTTCTTCTGGTATCTTCTTTATCTTGTTAATCTACTTCACAGGATGCTGTTCTACTCTGTAGATGATGGCACTGTTCTACAGCAGTAGCTGTGAGTGAATGCACTTATCTACCTTAACCTTTTGTTAGAAATTAAACACTTCTCTGATTGCACTTCTCTGTGACTAAAGGAACAGCTGAACTTAAAGTTTTTAAGCAGATCTGGAAATTAAAACTTCTTTTCTGCTCTGGTATAAGGCCTGAAAATATGCAAGAATTTGAGATACCGTTTCTTTTTTCTTTCTAAAAATATTGGTTGAATTTGTTTTACCCTCTAAATATGTAAGAGTATAACTGATCAGTGTTTGCTAGCACAGTAATGACCTAAGTTGCACAGTCATTAATTATCCCCATCACAAAAATATATAATGCCATTAGAACAAAAGCAGACTGTCTTCATAATTTCGGGAAATCAAACATCAGCCACCCAAAACTAATAGCCTGTCATTACATTTCTATTTACCAGAAAACAAAATTTTGTTCTTGCTGATTTGAAAATGTTCCCTGGAGTAAATACTTCTATAACATACATAAATCATATACTCCATCAAGTAACCTAATGATGCTTTGGGGGTTGGCATCATTAAGCTTCCACATAGTATTTTCCCTGATGAGGGATGAAAACTGTCTTCTAATTATCAACGAACTGAATATTAGGGACAAATAAATAATATTAAATGAAAGTCTTTATTATCTTTCCCTGAAAAACCAAAGAAAACAGCATATCAATATCTGAAGGGAGCCTACAGAAGAGCCGGAGAGAAACTCTTTACCAGGGAGTGTAGTGACAGGACAAGGGGTTTTAAATTGGAAGAGAAGAGATTTAGATTCAACACCAGAAATAAATTCTTTACAGTGAGGGTGGTGAGACACTGGAACAGGTTGCCCAGGGAACTTGTGGATGCCCCATCCCTGGAAGTGTTCAAGGCCAGGCTGGATGGGGCTTTGAGCAACCTGCTCTAGTGGGAGGTGTCCCTGCCCATGGCAGGGGGGTTGGAACTCAATGGTCTTTAAGGTCCCTTCCAACTCAAACGATTTTATGATTCTATGAAAGTACACCTTTCTGGGGTCTGATTTCACTGAAGTCCTGGTCCCAAAGAGTATGGGCTTGCTTTCCATAGGAGTAGAATTGGATTATTTTTTTTTATTTAATTTTTTGTTTGCCACTCTTTTCCACCCCTCATAGGGTGGATTAAATGCTTGGGGTTTGTCACTGGGTGTAGATCACTTACTTTTCTTCAAGTTCCTTGAAAATCTCTTCAAGATATTGATCAAAATCTATTTGATTTTATGTGTACTGCGTCTGCAATGTTGTTTCCTTGAAAACACACTTTCTTGTCTTTCATCTAGATGAATATTCGGTATCTTTCCTTTCAAGAAATGTAACAAGAGGCATTAATTGTTTCTGTCTTTTATAGATCAAAGCACCAAGCGTTAAATGCTTTTAAAACAATCAGAACTGCTAATCTGTATAAAATGTATTAGTTACATTTATTACATACATAGTAACAAGCTATTGTATAAGAGCTACTATGAAAGAAGACAAACTAAATTTTGGATGTAAAAAGAATATAATTTTTCAAGTTGTTACAGAAATATGGTTACTAGTCTTGCAGTTTCTGTTCTAGCAAGGGAGAACAATAAAAATTCCCTTGATCCCCTTAAGCTGCCCCATTCCACTAGGGAGGGAATATTTCCCTGTAAGAAGGATTACTGTAACTTCTGCTGCCTCCTTTAAGACTGATTTCCTGAGCATCTACCTGCAATTTGAATCCTGTACCTTCTGAAAATCATGAGAAAATATGAGATATACCCATGTTAAGAAAGCAAAACGATGACCAAGCAAATGTCAGATCACTTTTTCTATGAGGCTGACTGACGCTCTCACACAGAGAAGGTGAGGATCAGGAAAGATGGAAAGTTTAGGCTGAGATATGGATCTTATATCTCAATCTTTATCTCATATCTGAATTCATTACCATCCGTAATGGTAATGAATTCTTCATTTATAGTCTTCCAAGTTGAACCTAACTTTTCCAGTATTGAAACACATTTCTGCTTAACCATAGTACCATTGATAATTTTTTCCTGGTCTCTTTAATGTCTTGAAATCCACACTATACTTTCCTTTTAGGGCTTGCACAAATTTAGTATTTTTATTTTCCAAAGTAGATCTTGGATTAAAGCCCTGCTAAAAGAACTTCATGCAACTTGCATCATCAAAATAAATCTTTCTGTCCTATCTATAAACCATCTAGTCCAGGAAGTAGAGACAGCAAGCAAAACAACATGAACCACTTCCTACACTGTGCCTAACTGAGATGATTTGAGGATGTTACTAACTTGTATGCACACACATTTATGTTTCTATGTGTACCTCAACTTCAACTAATTTTATGAAATCAAAATCAAGCAAATACTCTATTAGTCTATGATGACAGTCATTCAGGGTTTATTACCCTCTACTCTGCCAGTTCTCAATCTTCAGTTATAAAATTAATGAAATAGCTGAAATTCAAATGTCTTTTCAGCCATATTGCAGATAATCACCTGTAAATACTTTAAGGATTTCCTCAAACACTTCATGCAATTAAAGACATAAGAAATTTGTTTTTCTTCTAATACCTTTTGAGGAAGCTTACATCTTAAGGCTGTTTGTGTCAAAATGTTATTGTGCTGCATCGTTATCCTGTGTAATACAGAAAGTTTCCTAATATATCCTTGAAATATCTGAGACTAATTTAGCTGTTTTAAAAAAACAAATTGCTTAAATTTTACTAATTTTTCCTTTGAATAGCGATTTTTCTTGAAACTGTTCATCTATATCAACATAGCGGCACATCTCTTCAAGCCTAGAAGGATTATTTTAGAGGCCCATTGAGAGAAAGTAATTTTATGGATTTTTATAATCTTCTTCATCAAATGTCATGGGTTTTTTCGTTGCATAGGTTATCCTATTGCTTCTTGTCTTGTTTGTTACTTGTCCACATCATCTTCATGGATGAATGGCCATGCTACAGCAAATTCCACCCTAGATAATAACATGGTTAAAATATGTACAAAGTTAGAATGAAGTGTAACTCACTCTGGTATTGTTTATTCTTGATGCCGTTCTAGACTGTAGGTCAGTACTTGGTAATAGCATTTCTGTAATATCACCATTTGTTTTTTTTATTTATTTATTTATTTTAGAAATATGGCAGGTATAGTACGTAAGAACCATTAAATCAGAGATTAATTTATTTCATAGCATTTCTACTTATAATGGACCAGTGTGACCAGGCAGGAAGGCAAGTAGATCACAATTTTTTTAGTTCTGTTGCAAAAGTGTTCTTTTTTTACAGCTTAAGGCTAATGGTGATAATCACAACTGTTGCAGCTTCAAGATCATTCTTTTCTGGTGAATGTTGTGCACTAAAATTTGTCCTACTACTTCAAGCAGAAGCTAAGACTTCTTAGTTTACCGTTTCCATTACGCTTTCGTTCAAATCATATAAATCAAAATATTGCGTATGCTTGGGTTTTTTTCTTTGCATTTCCAGGTTCAAAGCTCGTTAGACCTGTGTCAATTCTGCTAAAATTCTTACAGGCCTAGTGGTAACCAGGCTGTTATATTTAATAGTGAGAACTGTTTTCCATTATAAATCAATAGCCAACACCCGTTCATTTCACATAGACTATCAAAGAGTGCCTGCATGATACTAATGTTTTTCCCTAAGAATTTTAAGCAGTAAGATGAAGACTTCACCAGTATTTGCCAGTCCCTTGAGCCCTTAAGCTTCCTGAGACAAAATAAATTTTAGTGTCATCATATGTCTTGTTACCAGTGTTTAATACCTGTAACGACACAAGCATTCCTTAGATTATTAGCTGACAAGCTTCTAAAGCTGATCAGTCTTCTTTGATCCTTCAGATGGCAACAGGAAATGTTGAAGGGGCTGGCTTACTCAGATATTGGCACATAATCACAGCAAAAATTCCTTCCTTCCCTCCCTCCCCACCAATCACATTCAGTTGGCTCATGTAACTAATTATGCTAACATTTCCAAAGTACTTTGAAGTTACAAAATGTTCTACAAGTGTGTTCAAAGAGGTGTCCAACAATAACCATTTTATACTGAGGGGCTGTTTCCTATCTTGTTATATTGAAGACAAGGTTTCTGTGATTTTTAGATCCCTTTGAAACACTTGCTTCTCATTTTGCAATTTTCTAAGCTTCATCTGTGCCCAGGGGCCTAAATTTTTAGAATTCTCAGAAATTTTCAGGAAAGTGTCATTTTGAGTTTCATGAAAATCGCTAAAATTTTTCTATTGTTGTTTTTTAGACTTGTGGGTGAAATCTGTGGTGTTACAGGAAGATTACTTCTATTAGCACAGTAGTTCAAAGATACCTGCATTCCTTCTACATAAGATGCAGTCCCGTTTGCAACACAGACCTCTCCATGAATGCCTTTCCTTATTGCTAGGGTCATAAATTGGATTTTCCTTTTTGAAAATTTGTGTATGACATGATATGGATGAAACTGTCTGGATGGCTAGCCCCAAAGAGTTGTGGTGAATGGAGTTAAATTCAGTTGGCTGCCAGTCACAAGTGGTTTCCCCAGGACTCAGTATTGAAGCCTTTTCCCTTTAATATTTATTAAAGATTTGGATGAAGGGATCAAGTGCACCCTCGGTAAGTTTGTAGTCAATACCAGGTTGGGTGGATCTGTGGATCTATCCTGAGGGTAGGAAGGCTTTACAGAGGAATCTGGATGGGCTGGATTGATGTGTCAAGCCAAGTGCCAGGGCCTGTGCTTGGGTCACAACAGCCACATGCAACACTACAGTCCTGGGGAAGAGTGGCTGGAAAGCTGCCTGGCTGAAAAGGACCTGGGGGTATTGGTCAGTAGCCAGCTGAATATGAGCCAGGAATGAGCCCAGGTGGTCAAGAAGGCCAACAGTGTCCTGGCTTGTATCAGAAATAGTGTGGCCAGCAGGACTAGGGAAGTGATTGTTCCCCTGTACTTAGCACTGGTGGGGCTGAACCTCAAATACTGTGTTCGGGTTTGGGCCCCTCAGTAGAAGAAAGACATTGAGGTGCTCAACTGTGACCTTATGGTTCTTTACAACTACTTGAAAGAAGGCTGTGGCAAGGTGAGTGTCAGCCTCTTCTCCCAAGTAGCAATTGATAGGATGAGAGGAAATGGCCTCACGTTGCACCAGTCAATTTAGGTTGGGTATTGGGAAGAATTTCTTCACCAAATGGGTTATCAAACATTAGAACAGGCCGTCCAAGTAAGTGATGGAGGCATTATTCCTGGAGGTATTTAAAAGAGGTGTGGATGTGATGCTTAGTAGCGGTGGACTTTGCAGTGTCAGGTTGACAGTTCGACTTGATGATCTTAAAGGTCTTTTCCAACCTAAATGATCCTATGATGCTATGAGTCTGAGTAAATATAGACACTATAGCAAATAAAATTACTTTCACACATTGAACAGGAAAGTGAATGTTGCAGGATTCCCCACACAACATCTTTCTGTTAATTTGAGAATAACCAGACGCATATAATGCTTCATAGCTGGAGCTACAGCATTTCCTAGCCTAGAGATGTAATGAACCATTAGCATACTATGTTGTCAGGACGACTGCTTTATACTTCAAAAGGAAAATGGAGATGAAAAAGCACAGAGATGAAACAGAAATTTTCTCCATTCCTCAGTTGTTGAAAATACAAAAGATCACAATTGAAAGCTAAACTTCAGGGTTGATCCCTGGGAAAGAAAGGCTATATTGTTCCTTTCATCTTAAAGAATCTTAAATACTTAGGAAAACAGTCTGATAACATCTGCAGCACAAAACGGTTTAGCCACAAGCTGTTAAGAAAAGATGTGGATTTCTCTGTTCATGTATGTACATCACTGTTAAAAGTCCAGAGAACCATGCCACAAGTATTTTAATGTAAACCTAATGGAACTTTTAACATTAAATCTCATGAAGAAAATTTCCTAGAGCTTTGTATAATAAAGGTTAATTTTCAGTATCTATCTAAACCATTAAACAGACAGTTACAACTTCCTGTTACATTACAGGTTTTAGAAATGTTTGCCATCTTAAATGAGCTTTTTGTAGCAGAAAATGATGTAGGCCTATCACACTCAGCTAACTCCTTATTCTATTAAAAGTAGATGTAAATTAGGTATGACTACGAGACTGTATCAAAATTCAAAGGCAGAAATCCTCACTTTTCCAGATTAAATCACACTGGACTTTCAAGCTTTGTTCTGGTTCTGTTCTTAGCATTGTAGTTTGTGGAGATTCCATAAAAAGAAAATATAAGTACACGTTCTAAAAACATCTGCTTATTTATTGAAACTTTAAATATTTAGGTTTGTCCTTAGATTGCTTAATTGTTGTATACGGCTCTGACTTGGGTATTTCATGTGTACACAGATTAGGTTTCTGAAATAATATATAACAAGAACCTTCCCTTGAAAGTTGAGGATACTTGCACAGAACTGGAATTTATGAATGGTCTCATTATCTGTAGGAATTTTTCCTAGATAGACCTAGAGGAATACACGCCACAGTTAATGTAGCAGATCACATGTAAACGACAACACTTACTTTTTGTAAACCTGACTACAAAATAAATCCTAACCATTGCAATCTCCTCAGAACAGAAAATCAGACTTAGCTCCATGAAAACTGTCCCTTCAAATCTGTAACAATTTGTAAACCAGAGGAGACCAGCAATCCTGAATTGTAGTCACTTGTGATAGGCTAGAAAGCAAGTATCAAAACTTTCATGACTGAAAACAATTTTGCAGTAAGGCTTGGATTGCTGTGCAAGCCATTTTATGAGAAAAATTTAATCCTTCAAGAAGACTAATTATTTTGCATGTTTTCACACAGATGGTAAAAGGTGCCATAGTTTACAGGAAGGCACCCCATTTTAGAGTTGTTTTCAAAGTGAGAAGCCAAAACCTTTATAACAGCAGATGTAAGGAGGAGCTATTCTAGAACATCTAACTGAGTCTTTGGTCACCACTTATCTGTGGTGCATAAGTCAATACGCACTGTACAATGCTGTCTTTATGACAGGCCATGGTTGCAATTAGAAGCAAAGAGATGTAATGCTTTATTTCAGGTTACCATAGTTTCCGATTACTTCGAAACATCCTTGTTCACTCCCCCTTTACAGCAGCCAGTAGTACTTTAGGCATGTCTGCTGTAGCATCTGTGTGCACAGTGATGATCAGAAATGTCTTTATGCTTTAGCATTTCATTCTGTGATAAGCATATGGGGATTTTTAATATAAATATAAGCCTGACCCATCACCTCTGGTCTATTAAAAAACCACAAGATTTTTATAAGAGAAGCTAAAATATCAGTAGGATGACATTTGAGAGCTGTGTAGTTAAGGCAATCTTGCTTACACTAGTAGAGCAATGTATGGGTTTGCACAATATTTTTTTCCTTCTTTTAGCATGTTGTTCTCTCTTCTAGTGTTGATCTGTTTTATAAAATTATCTCATTTGGGAAACAGATGAGATTAATTTAGGTGAAGCCTGCTGCAGAGATCCTAAAATTTTCAGCAGGCTTGCAGGTGTAGAGGTTTGCAGGGTGAAACTTTTACCGTATATAAAGCATATAAGATTCAACACAAAACCTGATCAAGATGACCATGCTTGAGTAGGGTTTGGGTAAGATGATCTTCAGAGACCTCTTCCAACCTCAAGTATTCTGTGATTCCGTGTCTTCTTATTATACTGAGCTTTATTTTTGTTTTCTTATAATTCTGTGTAGCTAATGAGAACAGGAGATGCAAGACCTCATTAGCCTCTGCATTTTTTTTCCATTCCATTTCTTCTGAATTCTGTAAGCTTTGAATATTAACTCCTGGAATGTGTCTGGCTTCTGAGGACAATTTTTCAAAATAGTGTACTGCTACAGAGCTAGCTAAAGTCAGTAGAGATTATAAATGTTAAAGAAAGTCACTGCTCTTGTTCTAGTTCCTTGTACTATGCAGAAAAGCCTGGTTTCCTACAGGGGAATTTGCCTTGTTGCTGTAGCATTGAGGATGTCTGGAGGACATTTGGAGGAGCCTCATAGGGCCCCTTGGAAAGTTATAGAAATATCAGTGTACTAGAGAGATGTTGGAGATCTCTGAAATGGCAAATGCAGTCATTATACAGACTCTGTCCTTAAACAGTGGCTATGTGTGAGAGGGCAAAAAGCTTTCTTAAAATTGAATATACCCACTGCAGCCTGAGGAAACCATGACCCACATCTTAGCAGAAGAGTAGAAAAGTTTCTATAAATACATCAACAAAAAGAGAGTCACAGAGAATGTCCATCCCTTACTGGATGCGGGGGGAAACCT
>JAOQGH010000004.1:8782880-8829544 GCA_025769975.1 Gallinago jamesoni
TTTGGTTTTTTTATGTGGTTGGACTCGATGATCTCAAAGGTCCCTTCCAACCACTAAGATTCTGTGATTCTGTGAAAATCACAGAGTATCCCAAATAAAGTGTTTGCAGGCAAATTAGTAGCCTGTAGAGTTATAGTGTAAGTGCATGATGCCATAAATACTAATGGCAGTGCATATCACTTTACTCAGCTATTAGGTCTATATTAATTTGATGTAGACTATTTGTTAATAATAAGTTAATGTTACATTCCTTCGAATTAGAACATGAAAACATTGCACTCCTGTTGATAAAACAACAGATTTATGTTCAATTAACTATTGGGAGATACACTCATTATTAAATCCCACTATCTATGAAATGCAAACTCAAATGTGTCCTTAGAAATAAATTACTTCATCAATAAAGGCTTCATCCCCTTACTGTACAAGGCTGCTGTGTGTACTAATGAGCTGGATCTTTGCCTTACTTTGTTTTCTAATGTTTTTCTTCTTCATCTTATTATACATTGAGCAAATGCAGAAAGCACTTGATTTTTCTACTGACGTCTATTTAATTTCCATGCTTCTACCATTTTAAGAGTTAATTGCTGAAAAATCTTGGACAAAATCAAATATCTTTTTCAAAACTAGAAGACATCAAGTTATTTTAAAATAAAACATTCTTAGGAAATATAACATTCAGAACATGACATTCAGTTGTGTTAAAAGCAGTCACGCTGGCAGGATTATGCTGTTGATAGCATTATTTATAAGTGCCTTAACTGACAGCTGGTGACAACTGGAATTGAATGTCTATGCATGACTACTTAATCCAGCAGTTAAAAGTATTAGTATATAGTACATCCCCCCCCCCTCTTTCTTTTCTTCTTTAAGAGCTTGTCTTTTCCTTCCTAGCACAGCCTTACAGGTTAGAAAGGATGTTGTCTTTTGTTTATGAAGTGTCTGACTAAAGTTATGTTATAAATTTGGCTTCTTGCTGCATATACACAGAATGTGGACTCCTTTAATACAGAGTAGAAATATAGGACATACACTAGCAACAGTGAACCACACAAAATCATGGCATTGTTTAGGTTGGAAGAGACCTTTAAGATCACCAAGTCCAACAGTTAACCTAGCACTGCCATCACTAAACCATGTTTCTCAGCACCACACCGGCATGTCTTTTAAATACCTACAGGCATGGTGACTCAACCACTTCCCTGAGCAGCCTGTTTTGAATCCTAATCAAAGTAGAGTTGAACTTCTACATTATGAAATAAAGATGCAAAGTGGTTTTAAGAGCATTCTTTCTCTTTCTCTTTGAATTCTTACTCCATCAGATTTTTATGGGCTGATTTGACCTAATCTTTCAAGCTTTCAGTGTAGGGTTCCTTTTTTTAAAATTATTATTATTTTTTATTGGGAGGATTCCATAATACTAGCACATATGAGATGTTTTTCCATAATTTTTATATGGACTCTGATCAGCTGATCCAAACTATACCCATCTATTCATATAGAATTCCAATGATGTTAATGGAACTGCTCAAGTAAAGGCTGCTCATGGGGCGCCTGGGAACACTACCCTGTATTTTGTGGGGAGATAAAAAGTATCACTTTGTCAGTATTGGTTAATATGTAAAACACATTATGCAATACCCAGTGCTCAGGGGAAGAGTATACATTTTGCTTTTATATTCCTGTTATACCAGCAGTTTTGCCAACTCATAAGTAAAAACACTATTTTATCTGTTCTTGGAATATAAAACGGGCAGTAGACTTGAAAAAAATAATCTCTAGAGTTGTGTGACCTATTGATTTGAGTGTTTAATTTGTGAAAGAATTCCTGATAGGTAAAAAAGTCCTGCTCCTGCTAAGACTTGGGGTCTTCATTAGGCTCTAGCATGTCTGAGAGTCTTTTGCATTCTGAACTGGTGATTAGTCTAGTTTTCTCTACCCGTTCCAGATTTGTGAGACCATATTCAGAGATAAAATTTCATTGGAGAAAAATAAGGTGATATTTTCATAGTCAAAAACAGATCACTGTAAATTTAATAGCAGAAGAGAAAAAGAATGGGGAAAAAAATCTAGAAAGCGGTATTTCCCACCTCTTTAATCTTCTGAATATATAAAAATATACACAAAAAAGATGCATATATGTAGAAATACCTATAGAGAAGTTTATTATCAACAAATGTACTCAAGCCCAATTTAAAGTTTGTTGAAATAAATGAGATTTTTTTTTTCAACTATCTGTGGATCATGTGAGGAAAATTATTATTCTGAAACCAGATTTATGAACTTTGGTTTCTATTTCATCATAATTTCAAAACTTTCTTTAGATAAAGATATGAAAATCAAGGTTCTTATTGTCTAATCAGAATAAATTTCCTTTTACATGGATCTCATTTTTTTTTCAGTCCTAAAATTTGTGGCACAACATGAAGCATTTGCTATAGATTATGAAAGACACAGAGAAACTGCTTAGGCTTTGTTTCAACTTGGGTGTTCTAACACTATGCGAGTCCACAGCTGGCCAGTTATGTGGTCATGGGACTAAAACCCCAGTACTCAGTGATGTACAAGCTAAAATTTATTCATTAATGTCCTGGTTTGAGGATGAAAACTTGCATGCTACACACATACAGCAGCCTAGGTTTCAGATCCTCTAGTCCAGTGCGGACAGCACCATGAACCTAAGGTCCAAGGAGGACTCTGTCTGTTCATCTGCCTTTGATCCAGATCTGTGCATTCCTGAATCCAGTTCCCATCCATTTCTGAGTCTAGTCTGGGTCCTTCTCAGTGCCTGCTGGTGATATGATCCTGGGAGCTTGATGTGGTATTGTATATATTGTATATATTCCATTATTTTTATTATTTTATTAATACTTTCATTAAAGTAGTTTAGTTTCTTCTAAACTCATAAGTCTCTCTCTCTCTCTCTCCTGTTATTGGAGACAGACTTTGTCCATCTATCATTTGTCTCAGTGGCCAATCCAGCCCAACCCACAACAGGCATCAGTCTCACTTGTCAGTGTCCTCTGTCTCATGACCCAGCCCCTACATGTAGTAGTTCCACCTCAAGCCTAGCTTTCTATATGATGTTCAATAACCTTATAAGTATTCCATCAACCCTTTAGTTACACATTTTTATTTTCAGTAAGTTAAAGTGCAAAGGAAGCTCTTTGCTCACTTTGTTTTTTAAGTCAGTGAAAATACAAGTAGCTTTTTCTAACAGAGTAGGAATCTTAATAGGAATCTTAATTTGCAGGTCCTAAACTGCTTTAGAATACACATTACCTTATTACAGAGTTCTTAGAATCAATCTTCCTTTTCTTTCTATCTGACCAGTTTCCCCTTTCTCCTTGGGTTTGGTTTATCTTATTATTTTTTTTATTTTTTTTTTTAAAGGAGGAAATTTAAAGGCACACTTCTAATTGTGTGAAACTAATCGTTTTGTGTCAGGATTGTTGCATGTGCTTAACACGTATTTGGATACTGAGAGATGGAACTGTTGTGAAATTGACACGCCATATTTTGATGTTCAGCTGATTAAGTATGGTGATTTGAAGGCACTTAGTGTTATTTACTGCAGGAAGTGACTGTCAATGCTAGGGCATAGTGATGTTTTGGTGCAATCAACGCTTAAAATTGTGTTTAATCTCCACTTTGTAAATTCCTTACCATACTTGGTCAGTTTTACTTATATCTCTTTAGGTATTAGTGAAGGTTAAGAAACTACCACATGAAGTTATTGTGCAGAGTCTGCTAGGCATTACTGTAAAACATCTAACAGTAACACTCGTGTTTAAAAAATGGGCCTCATGATTCCTTTTGTAGTCAAAAATATCTTGCTTTAAAGGTTGGTGACAGACAAGCTGCCACTCCTTGTCCTATATTGATTGTCATTTCTTGTAAGTATGCTGTGTTTTATTAAAATGAATAGCATCACAATCCACAGCAGTAAGTTAAAAAATATGTGGAATACCACCATTCCCCTGTACAGAAGTTGAATTGAATGCCTGGAGTGCTGTAGTAAGGCATCACGGAGACTAGTCTGAAACTTTCCTAGTGCCTGGGAGCTTGATATGGTATATATTATATATCTATCTCTCTATATATATTTTATCTTTTTGATTATTTCATTTTTATTTTATTAGTAGTATTTCACTAAAGTAGATCAGTTTATTTCTCTTCTCCCTTTCCTTGGAATGAGAGGTGGGGGATAGCATCTGTCCTCTTGTCGTTGGCCAACTCAGCCCAAACCACGACAAATCTGGTTGTTGTTTTCTGAATAAGTTGGAATATAGAAATTCAGCAGTGTATACAGTCTTTTGTAAGTCAGGAGGAAGCATGAAATCTGAAAGCTTGATATTTGTGTATTATAGAGGGTTCTCTTGACTAAAAGCTACTTTGAAGTTTTCCACTCCTGGACTTAATTTGGAATTGAATTTGAGACTTTTGCCTGGGTTGTTAGCATTCTTTTTCTGGCTAAATTGGGATGTGATGCTGTATCTTTAGTAATCTAGTGTTTTTCACTGTAAGGTATAATGCTTTCAGGATCAGATTACAAACAAAAAGCACTCTTTAAAAATGTCATTTTAATTAATTCATATTTTCTTATCCCAATGATATAAACGTATCCCAATGATATAAACAAACTGCTGCTTTGAACAGAAATATATCAATAAAAATCTGTTAATTTTTGAAAACATCTACAAACAGTTATTTTCATTAGATTGCTTTATTTTTAATATATTTATTTAGAAAGACACGCTTTTTAGCATGTTAAAGTCTTTCAACACACAAAAGTAATTATCTTATTATTGCCTTTGAAAGATATCTGGTTATCTATATTTTTGTGGTTGAGAGAAAACTGGAAAAGCAGCCTTTAGCATTCTTTTCTGCAAATGTTTGTGATTATATAAAACTGTATTTCCAAAAATAGAGTGCCATTATGCCATAAGCCTTGTTCCTGCCTTGCATTACAATTAGTTGAATCAAAATAATATTGTGTTTCTAGTGAGATCACAAATGGGAAAATACATTCACCTTGTTCCATGTTCCCCCTTCCATCTCAATTTCTTTATGAAACAAAAATCATGAAACTCTTTAACTAGCTGGAAAGTACCAGTTAAGCAGAAGCAAATAAGTCACTTATGGGCCTTGGTTAGAGGTTTGGGGTTTTCTTGCTTTGTAGAGCAGAGTGGAACCCAACTTGGCAAATTTCAGCTGTGATAATTTCTTAAGGACTCACTTCTATCCACAATAAGGAGAGGCTAGAAAGGAGTGATAATCGAAAAGCTGTGTTTTGCTTGAGCTAGGATATTAGGCATTGATGTAGGATTATCAAACCTTTACTGAATGGAGAGTTTGGAGGGAGAGTGTATAAATTGAGAGGGATGGTCCATCCTATTGTCTTTTTTTGTGTGATCCATTTGAAGACATTGCAACTTCTGCAGACAATCCCTCTAAAAGAAATAATGAAATAGAAGCTATTGCATCAACAGAGTAGTTGCCACTGTGAATAAGGTTCCAGCAGGAATAACATCTTTAAAAATGACCTCCCTTTTCCTATAACTTGCATATATGTTCAGATAAGGAGAAACCAGAAATGACTGCATCATAAAAACGGTATTCTTGATAGTTCAGGCAGCCTGCATCAGGTCATGAATTTCACCTGAAGTGAATAACTTCATCCGGCCGGTTTTTCGTAGGTACTGCCTATGGCAGAACAGTTGCATACGCTATCTTATTTGCTATTGGTCAAGTTACAAATTTCCAAATACTACCTTCCATTACATTATTTCCATTTACAAAGTAACTGTGGAGGCTTGAAAGCTCTGGAAATAGCTGGATATTTATTGCATTGCCTAAACATCCTAAATATGGTGAACTAACAAATGCAGTAGCCTTCAGATTTCCAGGACTCTCTTGTTGAAGTGAATCTTTGCAATCATGGAAGGTATGCTTAAATTCAGACTTTGATCTTTTTCTTATAACTGAATTTTCTAGAGAAGTGCATTTGCGATTTGCATTCTTATTGTAAGGCAACTGTGTCTATCTGGCTATTGTCATCTCGAGATTTCTGTAACTGAACATTTGAAGCATCTTTGTTGTGATTATTGTGCCTTGAAAATTCAGGGATGATTTTCATTAAAATTTAAGCTGGTTAATTGCCTTCCTTACCAGTTCCATTAACTGCTGCAGCAGACTGACTGCTAAAAGATAGTATGTAAGGGCTTGCTGAGCCTTTAATTATAGAATCAAATCCACTTCAATACATCAAAATATCATCTAAATACCTTCTGCCAACCTCCTATTCGTTTCTTTAGATGCAACCAGAGGTAGCCTTGATGGGCTGGCACATCCCTGTTATCATTATGTTTGTCTGGAAGTAGGCTACATGAGTGATCCTATGGATTATGTGGATTCACAGGTTTTCCTGTAGATTGTAGAGTCTAAGCCTCTGATTGTATGATTTTCAAAGGGGGTATAACCATTTTAATACCAGAATGTTATATAAAATGTAGGCTTTTCAACAGTCGTGTAATTATTGTTCCATTTAAGTTTATTGACTGACCTCTAGAAGAGAACACCAGTCAAAGATGTGTGATTCAGGGATCCAGTCTATCAGTCTGCATTTCTGAGTGAATAAATGAGTTGATTCCATAGTAGGAGTTTGTCACAAGTAGAATTATTTCAAGGATGTCCTGGTTTTCCTTCGGAATGTTTGTATATCATCAGTTAACAAGAGCTATGGAGAATAGTTCTTCACAACAATGATCTTCACTGAGTTTACGTTTTTAACTGATACTGTATTTTAGCTGACAGCTGTCCATTTAAGTGATTGGAAAAATCCCAGAATTTGCACTTCTTCATTAATGTCCCATTATGTTCTCACATATATTGTGATCATGTGGCAGAGGTCATGAAAGGTTCTACTTGTAAACTTTAACCAAGAAATGAAAGAAGTTTACTGCAAGTTTATAGTTTTTAAAAAAGAAAAAAATTTAAAAAATTGAACTTAGCCTTTGGATTCCAAAAAAAAAAAAAATTTTGCAAAAATCTCCACCCATGTCTGTTAATGATGTGCTGTTGTGACCCTTACCTTCCTGCGCTCTTAGTCTATCTCCTCACTTTATCTTGTCTGGAATTCGTATGTTTTTTTATGACAGCGGGTTATCATGTGCAACACATCCCCTCTGAGTATTCTAGGCAGTACTGCTGGTTGGTACTCAGGAATATTTATAACGTAAAGAACAGGCTAACAAGTCCCTGACCAGAAAAAACAGTGTTCTCCATGCCTTACGTACTCAGATCATGAACTGTTGACAGAAGGATTCTTTTAATCTGCTTTAGGTCTGTGCACATTGTATCTGATAACAGCATACATGCTAGTTGTTAATATGCTTTCCAGTGCTTCTGGTAGTGAAAGACAACTCATTCACCTGCACTTTGTGGGAAAAAAGGTCATCAGCCCAAATTAGACACTGCTATGTACCGAATTACATTACCTGAAATAAAGTCATCGTATTGATGTAATTTCTCCTCTTTCTGCTTACCAAGGCTAGTAGACACTTTTCTGGATTACACACTTCTTCATTTTGTAAAGCTATCACTTTTCTAATGTTCTAAAGTATTTCAGTTTCTCTTACGTGTTGGAATTTTAACAGGATGGCATATTATTAAGCTCTCACCTATTTAGTTGCCGAAGTCTTAGTGATGCCTTTACCTTTCAGATGTAGCACTTTACTAGATGAGTAAAGTTGCTACTTTGTGGTGACTTCTTTTTTGTCAGCTGCTTTTCTTGTATGGGTGATATGTCATTTTTTCAGAGTACTGTTTGCATTCAATTGTCTTTTAAATAAAATCACATAGCTAGATTTTCAGGGAATCCAGTCCACCATGTGAGATAAAGGACCAAGAAACAGTGGCATATTTTCCCTCTACTGTCTGGTGTGGGTTTCCAATTCTGCATTATATAAGATGGTAAATTACAGTAGTTATAACTAAATTTTGCATGATACTGTGGAAAAAACCCGATCCTTGTAGACTATAGCACTTCTCAAGAAAGCGCATCTCAGAAGATTTAAGCTGGCTCAGCTGGGACAGAGTTGACCTACCTCAGCCAGGGAGAATAATACTGCTTCACTTCTATAGTTTCTAATTATATATGATATTTGAATTAATTACATAGAAATATAACTAATGATGTGACATTATTTTACAGATTTTACATTAACTAAAACCAATGTACATTAGAAAAAAAAATGAAAAAAGGGCTTTATTGAACGCAGTTTTACATAATGCACTAGTCATTGTAAATTTTCTGTGAAACTGATGATCTGGAAAGTAAACAGCAAAATCATCTACACTGCTGTAAACGATTAGCACTGTGCCTTCATGATGTGCTAAATACATCGCAAAGCTTTTAGATGTTCAGAATCTGGTTTATAAAAATGAATTGACTTGACAGAAAATTATGGGTTTTTTTCCAAAGTGAAAAGAAATAGAGTTCACACAATAAGGTTTGCTTTTAATGTCCTGGGAAAGTAGGAACTGGTAAGCTTTCAGAAAGTATTTCTAGCCTAAAAAGTAGCTGCTGCAACCTTTGCAGTTTTCCAAACCTAAAATTTTAATCTCCTTCTTTGGTAATGAAATTGAGGAATGGCTTCTCTGCAGCAGAGACAGTTCAGGTTGGGGGTGAGGAGGGGAGGAAGTGAACTGGTGTCTCCTTTGGCCTGCACATCAAAGGCTTTCCAAAACAAGATCCAGTTCTGAAGTTCTGATCAAGTTCATCATCTCCACTGTCTTGGTTCATCCTTGATATTCTTCAGTTTTGTGGGGACTTGTAAAATAAGCAGACATGATTACACGTGAGCACAACCTGCCTAAGACCAGATGGATCTGTAGGGTATGGATCAGGTCTTTGCTAAATGAGTACTGCAAGTAAAAGAGGGGACCTTCATTGTTCAGCTTTGAATTTAAAGCTTGCAAAAACTAGACTCTTTATGATGGCAGCAGTTCTAGCTTTTTTTTTTTTTTAAGTAAAAAGTCCCATGTGTAAAAAGTCCCATGACTCTTCAAAAAAGTGGTAGGAAATGCAGTTTTTTCTGTACAACTACACATTTTTGGGAGACAAGCAGTGTAAAAGATAGAGGAAATATCTTTCAGATGGACTTTGCCTCTAATAATCAGCAATTAAAAAGGCTGCATCATTCAAATATAACCTTTTCACATCCTGTCTGGACGTGCCCTCTAATCTTAAAACACGTTAGTCATTGTATGTAGTAGGTCAGAGGATAATGTTAAACATTAAATCATTTTCTTCTCTAATCTTTTTAAGCCTTTAATGTTGTCCTTCAGACAGAAATGCAATTGCTAACAGGATTTTGTTAGTCATTCAGTGTCAGAATTTGCAGCCACAGGATGGACAGTATCTTTTCACACTTTTTGCTTATAATCATAAAAGAAAAAATGTCTGTTACCATTATTTTTCCAATCCAACTGGATTATTATACCCAATGAGAAAGTGAAAGAGGTACATTGTGACCTCATTAGAACTACTTACTATTGCTACTATGACTTGCACATTTCTTAGCACTAGCTTCTTAATGATAGTGTTTCATTAGCAGCTTTCATCTGTGGATCTTTAAGATGTTTAATTATTTAGTGTTAGCGGTACATTAAATTAATTAGTTAAGCTGTATTATACACCTTTGTGAAAGAACCAAAGCATTTTTAATCTGAGACAGGGAGAAAAAATGCCACAGAGACTTTAACACTTATCTCATAAAGCATGTGTGATAAACTCAGATATGGGCACTTTAGATGAGTGACCTGATTTTCATGGATGTTGCATTTGTGAAATCTAAATTGGCTGATTTAACAAAAGTCAGGGAAGGCTGTTCTAAATGATTTGCCCAGAGCTGCTTGATGACCCAGATCATTTAACTCTCAGTCCCTTGCTTTAATGATACAGCATGCTTTGCTCTCCTGTGAAAAATCTGTTTTTCTTTACCATTGAGACCTTTCTGCCACATTGTGTCTGATACGGCCAAAAAAATTCAATAGTAATTCATATGCATATAGGAGAAGAGCAATATTTGGATGGAAAATCCAGTCTACCGTGCTTCACTGGTGAAGTTGAATAAAAATAGGAGGTAAATATATTGAAAATTTTAAAAAGAAAAAAAAAAGAGGGGTTTTGGCTTTTCAACACCAGAAGAGACATTACTAAAAAAGAATGGGGCCAAATGGGAGAAGATAACCAGATTTTTGCCAGTCTTTCTCAGTTACTTATAAGTAAATTTGGCTGAAGTTGTTCCAGTAAAATATGCTTTAGAATAAAATCACTGCCACTGAAGCTAATGAGAAAAAGTCTCATTTTTTCACCAAAACTAATGAAAAAATCCTCTCACTTAAATCATTGTGCCCTCTATTTTATCTGCACATTTTGCACAGTGTAAGAAGTCTCTGAAAACAAAAAAACCCACAGAACTCTAGCCATCAAGAGGTCTGATAATGCCCATTAAAGTAAGACTGAGTCTCTCTAATGGCAAGAAGTGCAGTGAAGTGCTCTTTCAGTTATTTGGACTTCCAAATTTTGTGAGCAGATGGAGTAAGTTAAAAATAGGAGTCATATCTTTTGCAATTAGCATTGGATTCTTGAAGAAGTAGGGGCTGGGCTATTTCAGGGGAGGAATGACGGGAGACCTTTAAGGAAACCTTAAATATTTTTTTCCTTCTTCTGTAGAAGAAGGGGATGATGAACGGTTGTACGCATAAGATCTTGAATACATAGTAGATGACAAGAAGAAGCATGCTTTATACTGACAGTAGTACAAACCCAGGGAACCTATACTCTGTTAAGTATTTTTTTTTAAGTAAGAAAAACTCTCTTACTGCATCTTGTGAGAGGCTTTTCAATAATACATAATGAATTAACTAGAAGAAGGTTAACAAAGCAGTATGTATCTGCACATAAACCTTTTTCATTAAGTACTAAGTGCATGAATTGCCTCCTTCTCTTTTCTTTTAGCAATATGAATAGATTCATTAAAGTAATTCTAAATATTTTATCACCTTTAATATACTTGTATAGGCAAGACTTTGCAATATAGTTTCAGACATAATTCCTAAATAAGCTCTTTCCTTCACAAAATCTCTCATTAATCTGACTAAAAAAAAATAAGATGTATGACTGTCTGCTCAATGTGAGCATTGTCAAACCTGTGATATGTTGGTTTATGTGTAATAAAATAAAGTAGCTTGAACTATGTAGATAAAAACATTAATGGCATAAAATCATAATTCCTGAAGCTAACGGAAGGCCTGCCTTCTTTTCTATGGAGAAATAAGATTCTTGTTTTTCAAGGGGATGAGTACCTCATAATTAAAATGAGTGGCCAATGAGTGCAGTCATCACCCTTCTGAAATAGAGGGGAATTCTCCTCCTATGTAGTGACATGCCGGACTTCATCAAAACCATTCTGAATTTACTTCTAACTCCAAAGTTGTAACTGATGAGCCATTCTTTTTGGAGTGACTAATAGCTATTTAGATTACAAGTGCTATCTTGATAACTGAAATTTATTTTCTCTTCAATAGACTATCACGTTGTGGCACTTTTTGGAACAAATCATACCTAATCTACAGAAAAGGAGCATTGTTATCCAGCATTCTATCAGAACTTGTGATTGAGATGGCTGGAAGGGCTAAACATCTTCACAAGTAGCTATGAAGGCTATCAGTGGAGATAGCCTGACATGAGTAGTACTTTTATATATGTTCCCAAATGTCTTTGGGAACTTGTGATATATGAATCTCACTTCACTGTGAATGTTATAAATCTATTTTCTCAGGATTATTTTTGGGGGTAAAATGGGGGTCAAAACAGTTGTTAGGCCTAAATTTTGGAGCACTATGAGTATCTGCCCTTCAAAGCAAAGTAGTTAAATTCAGTTCCACTATTTGTCATTTCTAATTCCTCCTCAATAAGCAAGGATGCTTTTTTTTCCCGACAAGTAGCACACCTGCACATCTTCTGTTCTGCCTGCTCATGTTCATGTTATCAAAATACTCAGTGTTCTCACCTACAATACCTGTTGCCTTCAGGGTACTGCAGTGTAAAATTTCACTCTGCTTTCAAATTAGTAGGTATCTGATAAATAAACTGAATAAGGTCACAGACTGACTAATTAATCCACTGGGGAACTAGACAAAGGAAAATGATGGAGAGCAAGGTAAACACCATGTTATAGAAGCAGACTGAAGAATTAAGTATTCCTTCTCTAAGAAGTGTGAAACTGAGCTTCAGTTTGACTCCCAGGTAGCTGAAATGGAAATTCAGGTGCAGCCCTCCTCTCCTTCTTTACCATCTTCCTTATCTGCTGACGAAAGAATGCAATTCATTGCTTGGTTGTATTAAGTCATAAACTAGACAACTGCACAGTCTAATGGGCCTCTGTTACTTGCTAGACGTTTAAATATAGGAATATTATGTCTTAATTTGAATTATGCGCCTTGTAGGTTATCAATTAAAAATAAGATGAAGGTTAATAGTTGCCGAGAAGCTGTAGGAGCAATCCACTATTAACTGTTAGTACTAAAGAACAAAGCAATTCCTATCTAAAACACTCTTTTTAGTAGGATCTAGGGTGCTATGTATCTCATATGTATGTCTGCTCTTTCAGTCAGCTCTACTAATAGTTGGTTACAACTTCTACCCAGCAAATGGTTGCTGATTTGTGACAGACACATGAGGATGACTGAGAGAACTTTTGGAAGCCCTTTTTCAAAAGGTCCTTGTTAGCCACTTCGGGACAGTAATATGATTTCAAGACTTCTGTTCACAGTATAAAGAGAACTTTGCAAAAGTCAAAGACAGTTCAGGAGAAAATTCCCAAAGTGCAAGACAGTAGCCAAATGAAAGAGCAATTCCTATTTCTGGTGAAGTGCTGAGGAGGCATATGAAGAAAATGAGATGGACAGATGGAAGTGGACTAGGGAGAAATAGAAATTTGAATGAAGAAAAATATTTGCCGTGGAAGAACAGTAAAAATAGAGAATGTGACCCTATGGCTAAAGTGTTCATCTTCCTGTAAGGTACCTGTACATGGAAATGTAGCATCCTCTATTTCTAGATGGTTGTGGATAAAGAGGTAAACCTTAAAAAGCTATTGTGTGAAGCTTCGCCTTTATACACTGTCTATTCAGAATCTCTTTAGTGGCACATTGTAAATCTTTACTTTACATGAAGGGTAGTGCAGGAAGGAAAATTTTTACTGATTTATGGGAGATTCTCCAGGTATTTAATGTTTCGGTGGTGGGTCTTAACCTCTCCTGGTGTAATGATTTTGCTCTGGGAGATATCACGACTGATACTAACAAAGTTCCAATAGTATAAATAAATAAATAAATAAATACGCTAGATTCATGTTGGAAATCCCTGCATGGCCAACTAGAAATAGACCTGAAGGAGCACACTTTTATTACTGCTTGCCAATCTTGCAATATGTATGACTTGGTGGATGGCACTGAGAGAACTGTGATCTTTAGAATATTCCCATAAGCAGGTTGCAAAGAGTTAGTGAACAATTCCTGCAAAAAAAAAAGATGCTTAATCATCATTTGACAAAAGTTCTGTTATTATTTTATTCCAAGTTTGTAACTTTTTATAATTTCTCTTTTTCATATATAATTCTAGTGGAAACATGCATTCGTTAATTCTCAGAGCATGTACTGTGTTTTTCTGTGTTGTGTAAGGGCATGAACAGGTGCATTTATTTGTTCGGAACCAAGGTCAAATGTATACAGTCCTTTATATTGGAATTACTGAATTTGCACAAGATTTACAAATAAATAAAAAGACTATGGTATACCTGAATGCAGTGGTAATGGAGCACGGTAAATATAAGTGTATGCACATCACTGCCTGAGGATTTTTAAAGAACAAGACTCCCATTGCATGAAATCTTCATCTGAGTATTTCATTAGATGGCTCAATCTAATTCAGAACAGTCTTTAACCTTCTGCTGCACGGACGAAATGATCAACTAGTTGCAGGATTTCAAACACTTTGCTTAATCATCTCTCATAAGTGTTTAATGATGGAAGAGAGATATTCATATTCTTTCCATTTCCTCTTTGAAATTGTTTTGACTGACCTTTCCTAAACAACCCTCAGATTAAGTTCCTAATAACTTCTAATTAATATTTTTCACATGAAGCTCTACACATGAAATCTTATGTCTTACTTATTTCTAATACCCAGCAATTACTGCATTCAGTCATAGTTGTTTTATGAATTTGACTTCAGCAGTGTATGTGAGGTCTTCTAAATTTTATTTTTGTAGGAGGTGCAATATAAGTGCAAAATACTGTTGTAGAAAATATGGAGATATAAATTGGTGTTAGATGTGCAGTGTGTATTCAAAATATTCTTTGCTGTGACTGTATGATTTAACAGATTTTTTGCTGAAGAGTATTAAAGGTTATTATGAATTAATCACACTGCAAAATCTGTAGAGATAAATCTCATGCTGTCTTTCATCATTGCATGTTAAGTTTAAAAACATGCATGTTTACATTGGCAAAACATTTATAATTTATCTGTAGCGACATTTTTTATTGCACAATAATTATTACTTTTTGCGGATTTGACATCTAAAAATAAGTAACTCTGTAACATAACAGCAAATTTTCAAGATTTAAGGAAGAGACAAAGTTATATCTGGATACAAAATAGGCCTTTTCCTCTCAAATTATTCTATGTGAGTGGAAGAGTTCCCATTATTAATGGGAAAAACCTATGATTTCATGTACTCTGAGTTTTAGCTGTTTCCGATGAATCTTTTATTCTAAAATAAATTATACATATAGGTAGTTGAGGACTACAATATAATGAGATGTCATTTTTCTGGCATACACTTAGCAGTGACGTGCAAAAACCCTCTGAGCTTGAACCCAGGCTTTTGACCAAAAAATCAAGGCAATTTAATATGTTTGAAAGTGTGAGCTCAAACAAATTGATATTCATAAAATTTGAATGGAGAAGGACTTAGTAGAACTTTAAGCACAATTAGAAGTTTTAAAGAAATTTCTTTCTACAGTTCAAGTATTAGGAGACTATTGTTGTGACTCAAGAAAGTGACAAGTTTGATGGTTTTGTGGTATTTTGTAATACATGGTTTTACAAAATAGTGATGCTGTAACCCAGAGACAGTTATAATGAAACAACCGGTTGGGGTTTTTTTGTTTGTTTGGGCTTTTTTTCCGATATTTAGAGAATGCATTAATTCACCTACATAATAAAAATTTTATATGGAGCTACTGAGTAACCTACTACTGAGATGTTTCTAAATATATTCTAGAAGTATTTTTAGTTGTGGTGGGTTTTTTTTGGTTTTTGTTTTTGTTTTTTTTATTTTAAACCTGACTTCCCAGATCTTACCTAAACGCAGGGATCCACAGTGCTCAGTTCAAAAGTAACATTTATAGCCTATTGTAGGAGGGATGCCAAACTACTCAAATGCTTCTTTTTCTATTACAAAATGATTACTATTTAAACAGTATTCTTAAGTGTATGAGTCAGAAGTATCACTATTCATACCATTCTAGCAGGTGCTCATATTTTTATATGGTACAGGTACGGTAGTAATTTAATAGATGGCAGACTTTGTAAGAAAATTCTTGCTTCAAACTTTGATAAAATAATTTCGCTTCTTGTCAGTTGTGGAAATTTGGGCAATATCAGTAATTGTGATCAAGATACTTTAAGAGCTGAGTCAAGTTACTTAAACCTTAGACTAAGACAAATGTGAATTACTTCTTTGTACTATAATCTGTATTGCCACTTCTTTTCTGAAAGTGTGGAATGCATCTGTTAGAAGTCTTGATTGGACTGTAAAGGTGGTGTCTTTACAGTCATGATAGTGAGCTTCCCTCTTGTCCCTCTTTCCACAACCTGACCCTGCCCAAGCGATAACCACCACTGGCAGTTGTGATGGGTGCATCTGCTCAAAGTGAATTTGGGAGAGACGGATAAGAACACACTAAGCAAGGACTAATTTACGGCAATGCACCCATTAACCAGAGTGCTGGTCACTATCTGAATCAAGCCAAATTTGGAAGAAATTAACATCTGCAGTCAGCTTTTAAATAGGACTGTCAGTCAGTTATCTTACCCCATAAATAGTGAGTAGTCCAAGAGCCCTTTGAGCTCTCCTGCATGTCAGTGGGTTGCATGGCAGGATCACCCCTTGAGTAGGGATGCCTCGTGGTTATTCCTTGAGGTGGAGAGATTTCTTGCCACAATAGATCTTTGGTAAGTGACTGAACTTTGCTAAACTTTGAAGCTTCACTAAGATGGTATCTTAGAATGATTGTGCATATATAGTCCTTTGGACATAAACCGTTGACCAAATCTGCGACTAGAATTGGATCCAGCTACACCTAGACTCCTCTCTGAGAAGTTTAGAAAGCAAGGGGGTCCTCTCTGAACCATGTGACTCAATGGGATGATCTTCCTGACGGTTTTATCTGACTGTCGTCTATGCAGCAAATAACCAAGTACACCTTGATATCAAATCTTGTTAAACCACTGTTGCATTTACCATTGAACTCTGTTAACTCAGTGTTATAATAATAAAGTATATTGTTGCTTCTCTCTTATGAGTGAAGTGCATGACCTCATCTGCCACAACAGGCAAGAAAACATGTCTTTTTATATATATACAGAATTTCAATTTAAAGATGTAAAACTATCATATGAGCTCATGCTGAATTGATTATCCAAAATAGTTTCTGAGTATGTTTCAAACTTCCTGTTTTATATTATTCCATCCCAAAGAGAAAACTTAAGGTTTCTCTTCCCAAGAGTATAAAAACTTTAGTTGTAGCATTAAGACCATCTGAACGAGCAATTAAAACTTTCCTGTAATAGTAACCTGTCATCTACATTTTCCAATATCACCAGTATCTATGAAATTTTATGTTGTTGCGACAAATATACCTCATTCACATTCGATATCTTCCCTAATTTTTTCCCGGATTATTAATACTTAATTTTGTAAGAAGCTGTCTCATGTCTCTTGCTCTACCTAGAGAAAAGTTTCTGCTCCCACTGCATCACAAGGGATGTCTAGTTCTTCCTGCTTTTATTTCAAATGCAGAACACAGAAAAACAGTAACTATTTCTGCCTTTATAGTATTATCATTGCACTTATAATGTCGGCACTTCATTGACTTAATTGAAAAATATACTTTCTCAAGTACCAACATGCTTAAATATATTAATTTTTATTTCTTGTTGGTTGTTTTATGCACAGACTATTTTTTGGCTTAAGTAGTAAATTTTTGGGTGGCTTCTACCTGTGCTGCTTCTGATTCTTATAGATTCACGTTTCATGTAGATTCAGCTGTAATTTGATCAATGACATATAGTTTAATGTCTGTTGTCTTAGAAAATTTAACTAGGTTGCCATTCTTTGTCAAGTTGAGTTCCATTTTTTAGGCAATATAGACTGAACTGGGTCACCCTGCTCAATTCTTGAAGTCTAGGGAGTAAACATCTGTGTAATTCTTCTGTGATACTTATGCACAGGGCCTTAGTAGATGCGGTAGGCTTGAGCGCTGTCAGCAGACAATGTCCAAGTGACACAGTTGCCAAAATTAAATAAAACTGTGAGCATGGAGGAGCCTTTTAGGTTTTTTCTCCCTGTTTTGGAGAGGGAAAGTGGATGAGGCCCCCCTTTGGAGACCCATAATTAAACTGTTGGATCTTTTCTTGTGGAAAGAGCAATAGATATTCCTTGTAGTGGGGAACTCCTCCTCAAATTTCAATACTCCTATTCAAGCTATGATAGCACTTAAATGTCTTCAAAACAGTTCTCAATCTTTTTTAAATATGAGCAAAACACATTTTTCTCTAACTGTGTTTTGGGAAAGGCTCATTAAATGGAAACCTGTTCCTGTTGAGATTATCTGCCAAAAACAGTAAAAATGTACTTCCTAAGCTATAATGTTAATAGTGGGAATGCCTTTAGGTTTGATTAGACTGGTCATTGTAAGCAAATTCAGTTCCAAATAATGAAAATTCCAAGTTTTCAATCAAAGCAGTTTATAATGTGTAGCTAAATCAGGTCAGTTGTAAAATTAAATCAAGCAGGTTTAAAGGCAACAGGTTTTAAAAAAAAAAATAAAAGTATTGCCAACTGACTCACATATAGAATTTCTGCTAAATTTGTGACCTTTGAAGTCCTCAATTACTTACTAGAACCTGAATTTTCACCTCAAATTTCTTTACTGAGCTTACTTAAGAACTTATAGCAATCCCTCAGCTAAAGGTCACAGTGTTGTGTGGTGTTATCTGCAGTTTTATTATTTCCTCATAAACTATGACATTTATAAAATGTCAGCATCTGAGGAAATCAGGCCTATATGAACATGGAGGAAGAATAAAACCTGCTTGCTTTGTAAATTTCGTCAGCGGTGGTTCAGAGTTATAACTGTAATCACAACAAAATACAGCATTCTGTATTGTTTACAGGTAATAGTAATTGTCAACCTGCGTAGACATACATGTTAGTACACTTAGGAATAAAAATTCAGGCATATCATACTTTGTTTAGTGTGACTGTGTCATGCTCAGTGACCACAGAAAGTTCTTGCTTTTCAGAACTAACAAAAAATATGGCTCCTTCATTTTCTTCTTCCTTATCCTAACCTGTCCTTACCCCTAACCTTGTCTGGGGTGATCCAGATTTTGTTTGCTATAATCTGTGAAAAAATAGGAAGAAATGTACATTGTAAAATCATATGTAAATCTTTAGCTAAGGCTCCTCAGAATTCAGATTTTAAAATGTTGACCTGGAATTTGAAACTGTCATTAAAGGGTTGACATGGTATTTAAATAAATTATATGTCATTATGAAGCCCCCCTAGAAATAAAGGATTAGAAAAATAAAACCTTCATGGCCTCACAAAGAAAGAAATTAATTAGTATCAGTTCTGTGCCTCCAGCTGTACAGCCCCTTCATTATGTGGAAAAGGGGGTGGTACACCTGCCATCTGTTAGCACTTTTTCATCTATGTCCCATTCTTGCTCATGCTGCACCACCAGTGAGCTAAATACTCATAAGCACAGTCTTCTAGTGTTAAATTACTATATCCTGCTGCAACAGCAGGAGCTTTTGGAAATCTGTTTTTCCAGCTTCTGAAAAAATGCAAATAATTTTAGCAACTCCCACACTTGATCAGGTTTCACTAAATTAATTCGCTCTTTGATTCACCTCAAAGCTGTCAAAATCTGATAAAATAGAGAAAATCACCCAGATAAACACAATGTCATAGAAAGACCTGGAAATGACAACAAAATTACATTGCAGTAATAAGAATGAACTGTTCTGGAGTAAACTGCACTATTCTGCACTATTTTATGTGCAGAGCCATTTTCTCATGACAAGGAACATGCCAGATAAAGTATGAAGAATCTGAAAGTCAATATAAAGAAAACTGAAGATTTAATACAGATTCCTTCATTTGACTTAGATCAGTTATTATTAGATCATGCAGCACAAAGTCATATTCTTGTATAAAGATCTCAGAAATTAGTGGGAACCCTGAATCTTTTGATTGAAGAGAATAAATTAACCTGAGGAGGGGAAAATAAATTCTTTTTAAAATAGGTCTCCCAAGTGTTTTGTATCTAAGTTTTTTGTTTGTTTTTAAGAGATCCTAAATGACCTAACTATTTGTAAATGTATATATTCTAGAAATCATAAGAAAATAGGGCAGATAGAGGCCTTCAGAGGTCATCAGGGGAATTCTTGTGCTCTAAAGCAGGTTAACACTCCTGGCTGAAGTTTGTCTAACTTGTTCTTAAAGCTTTTCAGTGATGGAAGCTTCAAAAACTTCCTGTGTAAATCTAGTTTAATGCTTCATGTTTCTCCCTTTTATTGGACTCTCTGGATAAATGGATGAGAAAAACCTAAGATACATTCTCATTTTTGTGGTTTTGTTTTCTCATTGGTTTTTTTTGCCGGTTCCCATAGCTCTACTTAAGTGTCCACAGATTTTCCCATGAGAGAAAAATCAAATACTGCTTGACTGAATACAAAAGATGCAGCTAAGATGATGAAGCATAGAGTTTGTATAAGATAAATCTCCATATAGTTAGATAATCTAGCCAAGATGCAGCTATATAATTAAAATGGGACTTTAGAGAAGTGAGTCTGCCTGAAAGTGTTCAGGTGGCTGCCACTTTCTCCCATAGCATCATAAGCATGATTTAAGAAAATGAAAACTGAAGTTTGGCTTTAGACATTGTGCAAAGAAAGGACATATATGAAATGTTTTCTGAATTGATTTTCACTGTTCTGCCCTGAACCTTTTGTACAGTCCTCCCTACTCTCCCTAAAAGTACCTTAGGACTACTTTTTAGTTGATTTTCATTAAGCAAGGACACAACCATTCATATTCCTGCTTGCCTCTTGTTTTCCAGTACAGTACTTGAATCGTCCTTTCTGCCTTATTTCTACCAAGTGCTGTTACCACAAGCTCAGAATAGATGCTGAGGCAGTCAGTCCAGGTCAAGGTATTCATGGACTTGAAATCTCTTTCTCTCCCCTCTCCTGCCTCATCATTCTTGTGGCTTACCCCAAACCTATGCTTCCTTTCTTTGGGCATAGCCTCTATGACCACAGCCTTGGATTTATAAAACTGTTTTTAACCTCTTTCTTACCTGTTATATCTATTATTTATTACTACATTAATAATATTATTATTGATATTATTATATAAATTATTTTAAATCTGCATTCTTTTTTTCAATTTTCTTTTTGAAACTTCTCTAACAGAGACAAATAGAGTGCTTCTTTGAGACAGAGAAATCCCTGTTGACATAATTTTGTGGCTGTAACCCCATGCAGACCTCCTGCATACTTAATCCTGTAAAGACCACCACCATAACATTGACCACTGTCTCCAGAGCAAAGGAAAAGTAAACAGCTGGGGCAAAACTTCAACCCCAGTGACCTATTGTGAATTCTGTTGAAATTGTTTTAGAACTTCTGATCCTACTGTCCTTAGATGTTCAGAGAGGGATGCTTTTGATATATAGTGCTGATAAGAGGCTTATTCCATTAAGCTGTAGTGATTCTAGCTTTCATGCATCATTTGACAGAGAAAATGAGAATTTGCAGAAGTAATAGCTAATGTAAAGTATATTAGGTCGCAGTGCAGTTAGACAGGTAGGAAATAAAGTTTATGTATTATGTTGTAGAGGGACCTGGAAATTTTATTGTATGTGCACAGAAGAGATCTTTTGGGGTGTTATTTTTTCCATAAAATTTTTAAAAAATGCTAGGATCACTGTTTCTGGAGCAGGCTGTATACTCTTAAGAGAGGTTAGGATTTCAATTTCAAATAAAAATTCTTACACAAGTCATAAAGGTTAAATTGCAATTGGAAGAACAGGAAAGCTATAAGCAGAAGTATGAGGAAAATAAAATGGTAGTTGACTCAAATAATAGTTTTACTAGTTCCATATCTTACCAAATATCTTCAGCCATACACATACAGGCACAACCTTAATGCTTAAATAATGCTGGTGTGACATTTTTCAGGGCTATTTTAAAAACTTGTCAAACTAGTTCTCACCCTGTTTGCTGAAATGCACCCTGAAGAGAGGTTTCTTCACCATACATTTCTGTGTATGAGAGAATGGTCGGAAAGCATTGCAAATGTCAAGAATGTGCATGCAATTGCATTTTAATTAATGCCTTTCATATCCAAGAGAAGATTGGCAATAGTTAAATAATTTGTTGCACAGCGAGTTGTGAAAGTGACTTGCAGTGACAAAATATATTGCAGCCTATTAAAATATCCAAGCTTTTTGGACACATCATGAGCAGTGAGGTGACAGATATTTCATCCTGCTGCGCTTTAATGCATCCATAACTTGATGGCACTTGTAAGCAATAATCTGAATTGCCTATCAGAAGAACCATTTTCTATTATTTACAAAAAAGGGAATAAATAACTTAGGATGTCACTATTTCTGTAAGGAAATAAAGCAAGCATGACAACTTCTATAATGAAGAAAAGTCTAAGCATTAGTTTAAATTGTGGTCTTTGCATAGCTATGCATATGAAATTGTTTTTCACGTTAGCAATACGATTATCTTCCACACCTCAGAAAAGAGACGTGAAGAAAGAGTGAGCCAAAACCTGCGTTCTTTGTACTGTGCCTTTAGAGGGAATTTGGCTTAACAGGAGTTCATAAATAGGTCTCAATTAGTTTAATTACTGCTGACAGTTTTCTGGAAACCTTATCCATTTTCAACTGCACCAATACATGATCAAAACCTTTTACGTGTATTTGAAAATGATTATTTTATTTTTTTTCCTGTCTGCAGACCTACCATGGAGGAAAGAAAGGAGAAAAACCTAAGTGTGTGTGTGTATCGTTTTGGTAACTAGGCACATTCATCTGGGATGTGTGAAACCCGGGTTCATTTCACTGCTCAATTTGTTTTGAGGGAAAAGTTATTCTTGAGAGAATGGAGATAGAGACCATGGAGATGGCATCAAAACAGACAAACTAGAGGACTCTCCGACATGCACAGACAAAGCAAGTAGCCAACTTGTAAAAAGCATATGCTTCTTTCATCAAAATTTAGAATCAGAAACTTCCAATTGATTCTCCTTTTTTTGACATATATAAAACAATAGAATACTTTATTACTTCCATAAGACTTTATTAACATCAATCCTAACAATAAAGAATAAATGTATTTATATTAAAATGTTGGTTTAGTTTTTCCAAAGATCTTGGTTCTTTGTTCAGACTGACCTGCTTATCCTTTATCATAGCACACACAGGCGTTGTATCAAATCTCAATTCTCCATGCCCTTTCCACTTTGTATTTCAGATGGGAAAAGTATCTTTGCTTTCAAACTAAGGAAGGAATCAGAAAGCGGTCACAGAATTCCAGTGTTTAAATCTTTTGTTTATGCTTTCCTTTTTGGATGGCTTGATAATTTGAAGTTAGCAGAGAATGGTGGCATTTTTCCCCGTGGAAACCTTTGATCATAAGGGAAATACACAACAAAGTACAGTTCTGAAAACTAGTAAAGTCTATATGCAGTATTAATACATTTTGCTTTCTACTGCTTCTGCTACTAAGTGTAGTTTCCCTTTTACATCAACATATACGTTGCTTCTATGTGATGAAAAATAACTGACTAAGCATTTTTGACTTACTTGCAGTAGTATTATAAATCCAAGTAAAAATGGTGTTAAGAATGGAAGAAAATTAGAACTCAGTGAAAAAAAATGTGAATTTCTAAATGCTTCCTTCGGTGCTTGCCTCAAGGAGGTCATTCACATTAAATAATTCAATTACATTGTTTTCAACTGCTACATTATTTGCTGTAGCAAAAATCAGTAAGATAAACAGTGAGAGTATAACTAAAGAAGAATGCAAATAATTCCAAAAGGAATAGTTTATCACCTACTTCGTATACTAATTTTAGATCATTACAGGTTCTGTTGCTTTCCTAGTTCAGCTATATACATCAAATATGTTGTAATAATTTATTTTCATAAATTCCAATTTCTGTTGCTAGTATAATTTCCTATTAGCTGTCATAAGATTATCTTTAAAACATTAAAATGTAATCCAGTACTTCGATGAAAAAAATTTGAATATTTAACAAGGAAATACTGGTTAACTTTGTGTTTGAAAGCAAAGTATTTTTAGTGGCTGAAGTCATCTGATCACTTGCTTTTCTGTTTATTGGCTTCAGGACAAAAGATTTTGTTTTAGGAGACTATGTTGCTATTTATCTTGATTTCACAAGTTCATTCTATTTTCTGTGGCACTAAAATATACCTGTTTTTCAGGATTGTGACTGCTTGATGTTTGGTTGCCTTCAGAAGGGTAGAACCCAAGACAGTTACCAAGTATAGGAACAACATACAAACATCATTCAAAAGGCATTGATTACATAGGATGTAAAATTTAGTATGAATCAAAAATAATCATTACATCATTTCAATGTAATCAGTGTAGTCATCATAACACATTATTTAATATAAAACACATAAATATTTCTTGAAATTTGTGCATGTTATTATGAACTGATTAATGGTAAATATTTTAAAAATCAAGAGCAGAAAAAGAAAGCAATTTTAAAATATTACCAAAATATGCACTTAACAGACTTCGTGATGCATTCTAAATCATCTCAGAATTAATTTGTCCACAAGGCTATTTTTTTAAAGATTGTTGACATAAAAGTGATGTTTCGGTGCCAGCTTAAAATGGAAATTTTATTTTTTTCCTTTAAAGGAATATTAAAAAAATCTTATTTTATTGCATTAGAGTGTTTTAACCCTAATCTGTACTAGGAAATAATGATTGTCACAGCCAATGAATGCAAATTCAGGTGGTGAAAACCAGACAGCATTCCAATAAAATCTGAACTGGATCTACCAGCTAGTTTTATGGAGACTGATAACACGTGGATTTTATGATCACTCTGTAACATGAGCTGGGTATTGGCCAGTGATAAAATACTGATATTCCATTACACTGCCTTCCTGCTATTATTACTGGTATTATACTACCATCTAGAGGCCCAGGTAAGATTAAGCTTCTACAAAGGAACACTTATTAGACCTATAGAAATGTTAAAAGTTCTAGTTTGAACTAATTGCATATAACCACCAGTAGCACTTGTAGAGCATTTCAATAAAGCTTTTCCATACAAGTGAAAAATATTCACTAACCTGTGCAATCAGAATATGGGCGTGAGTGCTGAAAAAGCGATTCCTGATTATCATTCAGTCCATTATGATTACCCTGGTTTCAGTGCATGCTTGGACTTCTTAAGTTTTTAGCCAAAAGGAGAAGTTAATAAATCTTAATGGAAAAGTTTGTTTCCTCTTGAAATGTAAAGTTAAAATAAAAGAAAATCTCCCTTTCCGGAATTTCTTTTAAAAAATTGACTCTGAGGGTATTTTGTTTCTAAGAATCATTGTAAGAAGTTGCTGTTTTGAAGTACCTTTTGACTACCACAATTTTGCCCTTTCAGGCCCATTTTGCTGAAAGTTGTCAAGGCGTGACCACACAACTGTCTCAGTACACGATGACAACTTGCTGAATGTCTTCTCAAAGAATCCTTAGCTGTCAGGGTTGAGAGTAAATTCCTGGGGTCTAGCAGAAAGGTGAATGGTTTGACAGTAAGGACATAGCTAGGTATTCTTACTCAGGAAATTAAAGACACTTTTTTATGTTATTTAACCCTGAATTTCATTATGTTAATCTTTTTGTGTCTTCTCATTATTTTAGAATTGAAAAATGATATCATGTTTTTGAAACAATTATGCCAGAGGACAAACACCCTCATATCTGAATTTGCAGATGCCTTTGGCCAAGTTATATGATAAGCAGTAAGTAGATCCCTATGCTGGTATTGGAATTGTCTAAATACAAGAATTTAATCTGCATGGAATTCGTGACATAATTTCCTTGGCAGGATATAATTCTTTATACATGCCCTAAATGAAGGTAATCTACACTTAAGGGGGCTTATCTGTAAAGGTTTAAAAAAGAGCCACAAACTTGAAAACCCAGGTTGTAAAACCTGTGCCTGGATCAGATAGCTCCTGCTCAGCAAGTCTGGGATCCTCAGTGCTCTGGTGATCACCATCATCTTGGTCTCCTTGAAATAGAATGTGGCTTTAGATAATGAAAGCATTCTACCAAATGCCACAGAACACAGATAGAATAAAGGAAGATTAAAGTGAAATTCAGATGTATATGGTTAAAACTGCAGGTTTCAACTAAACTTTAATCTATCCCTGTAGCACCTGAAAAATCCACTGGTGTCTGTTTTCACGGAGGAGCTTTCTCAAGGGCTCTGCGTAGCGCCTCTGGACACACTCATGGCAGTCACTGTCTGGGAAAGGATGACAGCTTCTATCCACCTTGCCTCCAGGTCAGAATATTCAATTGAGGTAATATTTTGGTTTCATCTTTTGAAGGTCTGATGAGCTTGCATTGCTTGTGCCTGATGTGTTAGGGTGACATGACAAAAATGTAGGAGAAGAAGATAGCACTGTATCCAGGAGAGGAGAGACCTTATTCAGTGCCTTTCCCAGTTGGAAGAGTTCTAGGTTATCCTGTCCTGTGTTTTGACTCTCTGTGGTGAGTCCATGTAGGACAAAGCATGAGACCCACACATTTACACTGGTGAAGAACATTCTTGATCCCTGCAATGAACAATCCCTTTGAATTACAGCCAGTGACTACTGAACAAAAATGCGCAAACATTTCTATGTGAATGTCTGCTGATTGCAACTTTCTGAGTATGACCACCCAGCCAATTCCTTATCCGCCGAGTGGTCCATCCATCAAACCTCTGCCTCTTCAATTTAGAGATCAGGATGTTGTGTGGGACAGTATCAAACGCTTTGCACTAGTCCTGGTAGATGATGTCAATTGTTCTTCCCTTGTCCACCAATGCTGCAACACTGTTATAGAAGGCCGCCAAATTTGTCAGACACAATTTGCCCTTAGTGAAGCCATGTTGGCTGTTGCCAGTCACCTCCCTATTTTCCATGTGCCTCAGCAAAGTTCCAGGAGTATGTGCTCTGTGGTCTTGCCGTGCACAGAGGTGAGACTGAGTGGCTGATAGTTCCCTGGGTCCTCCTTTTTTCTCTTTTTAAAAGTCGGGGTTATGTTTCTCCTTTTCAAGTTGGTGGGAACTTCACTGAACTGCCACCACTTCTCAAATATGATGCATAGTGGCTTAGCAACTTCAACTGCCAATTCCCTCAAAACCCAGAGATGTATCTCCTCAGGTCCCATGAATTTGTGCAACTTCAGTTCCTCAGATGGTCTTGAACCTGATTTTCTCCTAAAGTGGGCATTCCTCATTCTCCCAGTCCCTGCTTTGGCGTTCTACAACTCAGGTGGTGTGGCTAGAGCCCTTGCCAGTGAATTAAATCTATGTTGTTTTGCTGTAATGGATCTAAGTAACTCATTATTTTAATTAATTAAAAAGTACAAATTAGCCAAACATCTCTAATATATTAAAATCCTATTACAGTTTATCCTAATTCTTATAAAAATCTAGTCATATACTAAAGTTAATAAAGAAAACTTTGGCTCTTGTGCTTATGATAGATTTAGCTTTAGAATCCAGACACAATTGCAAAAAGTAAGTGAAAGATAAAGTTCATAAAACAAGTTTTATCCTAATGTGTTGTTTATAATCTGTGTCTAAGCTACTTTTTTCTGTATATTGTCTTGATACCTTTAAGAACACAATTGGATGGATGTGTATGTAGAATATAAAACAGCTGTCAAATTCATAATAGGGCCACCTTTGGATGGAAGATCAATGGGCAAGCATGTTCTGCAAACAGCTCCCATTAGGCTACTACTAGCATCAATTGTTTTAAAATATAATATCTCTCTCTGATCCCACATTTTGAATTTAATTCCTCATATTCCCACTCCCCTGTTACATACACTGGTAAATTCAGATACTACTTGAGTGATTTGTGTGTACTGAGTAATATCCTTGCAGTGACCTAGTTACCTAATGTTACCAATGGTTAAAATGGTATTGTTAAAATCATAAATAACTCTGGATAGAAGGCTCTATATGAGGTATAGTTTTTTTCAAGAAAATTCTAGTGACAGATCCACATATACAAATAGGGTTGGGGTTTTTTTATATACTCAGAAACTATTGGGAGTTTTATTTGGCACTTTCTGTTTGGAGCAGCTGTTGAAGACCCAGCCACATGATAAAAACCTGACCATGGGGAAACAGTTTTAGGTCAAGCAAAGAAATGGGAAAAAGGCTAGTACCTGCCACCTCTTTGATCCTAGCATTGTCTGTTCACTAGCTGCCTGAGCCTAAAATATATGGAAAAAATGAAATTTTGCTGTAGTTCTAGACAGTGTAATTTTCACTATGGTCACAAGATGGCATCATTACAAAACCCTTCACATCAACTAAACTAGAAAAACAATTTTGTATGTGGGAAAGTTTTATGTATTTTGCCATTGCTTACACGTGAGAGTGTTTATAGCTTTCATACAAGCAACTCTTTAAATAGTTGCATGAAATGATGTGTCAAATATCTTCTGTGATGTAGTGTATAAATAAAAAATAATTAATTTGATCTACTAGGGTGGATAGGGTTCTGTCTATAGTCACAACAGCTGACACAATGACTACACAGGTTTCTTAAGCCAAACTCAGAAAAGGGCATAAGTGACTGTAATGGAAACTAGAACATTTCTGTATTTTATGTAAAAGCATCGCAAGCTTGCTTTGTTAGAAATAAGGGGAAATTATGCTCTCATGTTTGGACAAGCAGCCAATGATAAAATCACGAGTGGCTTGTCACTGTTGTTAGTGAGTGGGGCAGAATCACTGGATAAGACGCTATAGGGTAGATGAAACTACCATAAGGGGATTATATGAATGTCTGAAAAAACAGTCTCAGAGACTACCTTGTAGTGATTTCTTATGAACATGTGAAGCCCTAATCAATGTAGAATTCCAAGAGGCTTGGAATAATGTACTAAAATAATAAGCTTGTGATTAGTAAAGTGGAAATGATCAGAGATAATGAGAAACAAAGGTAACATATTGGCTAAGCTGAAAAGGCTCCCAGCATGGAGCAGGTCACAAGCTGTACCTCTAATACCAGATCATGTGGATCAACAATCTAATAGTTCCAAAAACACCAAGTGTTTTCCCAGGGTGTACAAACAGGGAGAAAGACTGGAGAACACATGAAGTAATCCTTCTGTTCTACTCCTGTAGTGCTAGGCTTCACCTGAAGTAATGAGACCCTTTGGTACTTTCAGGGAGATGTCAGTCCATTGGAGAGAACTGAAGAGGAGGAATAAGAACAGTTATTCAGAAAACATGTCAGAACTGGGGATATAAGTGAAGTCTGAGAAGGTAAAAGGTATCAGATGCTCTATACAGATAAAAGAATATTTATTTTTAATGCTTCAAGAGATAATGAAGTATAGTATGGGAATATCAGCTTGGGTTAGGGAAATAGGCAGAGCAACGAGGCATTAAATAGATGTTTAGGAAGGTTATGGGTTCTAAAATTTAAGTACAGATAAGAAAGGTACAAGCAGACATTTGTCAGAATTGGTTAAAACTGATACTGTTTTGGGGCAGCTTGTAGTCCAGAAGCCCTGATAAGGTCTTTTTTTGTTCCTTTTTCTGTGAATAACTGTACAGAAACAGCTCAACACACTCTCATATTCAAAACGGGTGTTTAAACTTGACATGAAAAATATCTGTGCTTTTGATTTCCAGACCTAAGCCTTTGGCTAGGTGGAGCAAGAGCTCAAGGTCACATTGTGCTGTGAGGTAGCAAACAGCCTTGAATTGTCTGTGTGGCTCCGTCTTATAACATCCCTGTGACAGTCTGTCACAAATTCTGTGGAAACAAGCTATACCATTGAACATCTACCTTTCCCAGCCTCATAATTACACAAGTAAATGATTTCTCATCCAAAGGTTTTTTTGTCCTCACCCAGTTCTCTTTGTTCTACCTGGATGGATAAATATATGCTGTTTGCCTCTGCTAAGAACTTAGAACAACTAAGGCAGTCTTCCTTCAGAACTACTGCTCTGCAGCGCTTAATGTCTTCGCTGGTAAGAAGCAGTGTTGTTTTCCTTTCCACTAGAATGGTATTTTCTGAGGGAGACTAGGAAACTGGGACCTTTCATAAATTCCCAAAAGATCCTGTAGGTATGAATCAATACACAATATATTTTAATTTAAAAAAAACAACAGACATAATAAAGAATGGAAGGATATACATCATATGTAAATTAAACTTTTAGTTCCCATGTCTAATTGCTGGGTATGACATAAGAAGATAAGAAGGTTTAATAGCTGTGGAAAGTTTCATTTTTATCCACAGAGGGTTTGTTGGCTGGCCTTTGATGTCACTGCTTTTTCTCCTTCCCTTTCCCTCAGTGATAATACGTAGCTGAACTGGCACACTGTTTGGCATGTTTACATTACACCTTCACCTGTATACCAGGAAGACTTTTTTTATGTTTCCAATGAATGTTAATATCTTGTTAAAGCCACTTGTCAGACTACTGGGTAAATAATATTATATGATAGATATGGAATAGAAATATGAGAATCTAGCAGTGTTTTTGTTTCTAGGTCAAAAATTCAGAGTTCATGTTAATCTTAACTGCCTTCAACTGAAATAATTGTGTTGGCCACTTCTAAATAATTGACTTATTTGCTGTCTTTATTTTTAACAATTTCCATCACAGTTCTGTTGAATTTTACTGCTGTGAACTGCTGCACGATTACTGAAGTCATCCTCTGTAATCTGCTCCCAAGCACACCCTTGCTTGTGTTTCACATAAACATACATACCGTTTCCTTCTTCAGGGTAGTTAACAGGGTAAGGTCCATTATCTCTGTATGAACCTCAGAACAGGACAGATTTGTTTGATCTGGCCTTGACTGCCTGGAGCTTTTGTTCTAGTTTTTTAAGATGTAATAACAAATTGTGAAGTTACTTGGTTACTATTGCTCGATTAATTTAAGTTTTAGTTTAGCTTCACACAACTATGTGGCATAGCACCTGTTTTTGTCATAACACCTGTTTTTGTCATAATTTTGCTTTATTTCTGCAGCAAATAGCTATTCCGTGTTGAGTACCTAGTTTTGACCCTAAAATAAAGCTATAGTGCAATACAAAGGAGTGAAGGTATGGGATGATAATCCAGGAAAAGCTACACCAGTAGTTAATTCCTTATTACTATAAGAATGCAGCATTGGGAGTTCAGTAAAACTGAATTTAGCCACAAAAAAAGAGAACAAAGAGGAAATATCCAATGTAAACGCAACATGCATAGTAAAGCGAGGTTTCATGTGATCAAATGTTTAGCATCCACATTTCTGTGGGTACTTTTAAAAAAAGTGATATAGCAGCTACCTAGAGACAAGCAGACCCTAGGATAGCTGTTGCTGTTAAATTCTCCTCTAAGACTATTTTATACCCATAGTGCATTTATGTAAAGAAAAAAGAGCATCAAAAATTCTTCAGCTTTTCACATATTCCTGTGTGGTTTGTTTTTTTTTTTTTTTAAAAAAAAAGTTTTACAAATGTTCCAGTGAAAAAAAGTAAATATTGTTTCCATGCAGAAGTAGCATTTTGATTAGATTAACTCAGTCTAGGTATAATTTAAATCAGTCTTTACAGAATCTGTGCATTCGAATGAGTTTATATGTGTAAAAGACAGTAGAATTGCCTGAGTTCTCTGGGAGGCCAAAGGGTGCTGATAAAAGAGAGTAGAACAAGTTTTCTCTGGTCCCTGGGTGCCTTTAAGAAAGTTTTTTTTTCACCTGTAACCTGAGAATAAATTAGTAGAGCATGCTTCAAGGACAGAAACTTCAGTATCTTTGCTTCCCTTTATAACCACTCAGAGTGCACATTACTGAGATGCCCAAATTAATCCTCTGAATATTATAACTTTGAAATGAAATAGGTTTCAAAAAAGGGGGGTGAAATGGCTATGGATTCTTATCACCAGCTCTAATGTCAAATCTGGGACTTCTTATAGACCAAGCAGGATTGGGACTTTCTGCATCTCTGCTGAGCCAGAAGGACTGCAAGGAGACAGCAAAGCCCTGAGCTGTGCTGCTCTCCAGGAGAGGCTGCCTTTATTTTAGGTGGGTACATTTCCTGCTCTGCTCTCACTTTCCAGTTCATCCTTTTCTGTATGTTTAGTCAATTTCACTAGAAGTCAACTAAATTGAAACAAATTATTTAAGATGGGTACTTTAATTTAAAATTGCCAGTTGGTAAACATATCACACTATCTCAGGCTTTCTGGCTGCCTTTATTTTGCATCTTCAAACACATGTATCATTTTCTCAAAAGATTACTTCGAATTTTGCCATTTGTGTGACTACCTTGAAAGGACTGGACTTTAAAACTCATTACTTCAAGAAGCTGGGGAAATACGAAAACATTGCTTGAATGTGAGGGGTTTGTTTGTCTTATTTTTAAATTCTTCCAAAAATCTGGGATGAGACAGGGTAGAATTAGAACCCAATGAGGTAGATTTTCAATCGTGAGCTGGCAATTCTGTATTTTTTAAGTAACTAAGAAAAAAATAACAAACAGGAGTGGCAACAAAAAGTACCACATTCATCTCCTTTCTATTTTTCTAATTCCATTTCTGTTTTTCTCTACTCCCTTCTGTTCTTCTTTTTTAACTAGGCCAAATTCTGGCTTCTTTCAGCTTATCTGATGTAATGTTAAATTCTGAATGTAGTTAAGTGCATGTTTATGTGAATAAGCATTGTGTCACTGAGGCAACTTAATGTATGCGGCAGCTTATTCCAGCTTCACTACATGTTTGATTTTAGAAAAATAATCTTCATGAATTCTAATTGTTTGGTTTAATAGTATGGGAAATTATTGTGGGTAAGAATTTATTTTCAAAGTATGTTTCTTTTTTTTTTTTTTCCTGGGAAGAATTTTAATAGAAAAGGGGGGTTTAATTTTGAGAGCTTTTTGGCATTTTTAAAAGTTGCAATCAACATAAACTATAATTATTTTTTCAGACATATGTCAAAATACAGAGTTTCTAAAGAATTGAAAACATGAGAAGGAAGATTGATAGAGCTAAACCATTACTGCCTGCATTCTTAATATTTTATGTGTTTATGATACATGTGAGCTGCATTAGTTGAACTACTGACTGGTTTAGAATAGCATATGCTTATGCCCTTTTTCTCTCAAACCAAGAACAGCTGGATATTTCCTGAAGGAACTGTGGCCCTTGGAGAACTCACGCTGGAGCAAATTTTCTAAACAGGAGGAGGAGCAGGGAGGGACACCTTAACACCTGATCACCCTGTGCTGCTGGAGGGGGCAGGTTAAGCTGAGCCCATGAAAATACGGAGGAAAGGTATTGTTTTAATTTTTGGCTTTGTTTCTCAGTATCCAAATTAATTTTAATTAGCAATAAATTAAATTAATTTTCCCCAAGTCTGTTTTGCCCTTGATAGTATCTGGTAGGTGATCTCCCTGTCTTTATCTTGACTCTCAAGCTTTTTCATCCAATTTTCTCCCCTTGTAGCTTTGAGGAAGGGGGAAGTGGGTGAGCAGCTGGGTGGGTGTTTGGATATGGGCTAACAGTAGTCCACCACACGTTTGCATTCAGATTAATTAATGTTGTCTAGACTATGCTTTTGCCAGGAAAGGTTGGACCAGATGAGCCTTGAGGTCCCTTCCAACCTTATATTCTATGACTCTATCTTATCCAGATTAAATTATAATTAAGCATAAATTAATTTTGCAGTTTACATTTCTATTGCACATCTTAAAAGTTTACTGCCTTCACCTGGGGAAGGAACAGGTATTACCTGCAGTAATAACCCATGAAGCTGAAAAAACCCCAACCAACCACTGAGAATATTCTAATGGATGTGCCATTTCCAGATCCTGATCTTGAATTATGTGTAGACAGGTCCTCGTTATGTGAACAGTAACCAAATTACAGGTTACTCAGTAACTACTGAAGGTAAGGTAGTGGACATTTCACCACTCAATCTGAAGTTAACTGCAGAAGCAGTAAAATTGATTGCATTAACAAAGACTTGCCAGCTGCCAGAAGAAAAGACTCTAACTAGACCAATTCTCTGTTTGCACTTGGAGTCTGCCACACCACTGTATGGTTATGGCAGGATGAGGGTTTTAACTAGTGGTGGTAGTAAATACTGAACTGTTAAAAGGTATACAATGGCCAAAGAAACTAGCTATTGTTCATCAGCCAGCCCAAGCTGGCAAAAGGAAAAAAGAAGAAATAGGAAATGATATAGCAAAGTTTTACTATGGTTAGTGACTGGTAGGGTGAGTGGTGGTGATTAGTCAAACCATGTTGTACCTGAATGCTTTAAAGGTTCTACCCCTATGTAGAATTACATTTGGGGTGCCCCAACTTGGCTGGGACACCTCATGCACATGAATAGGTATTTACTCTCTTTATTCTGTACTTTGCATCCCAACCACTCTCCTTGCTTGGGCCTGTTGTGAATTTTTGTAACAGTATACAGTCTAAATTTTGTGGAACAAATAGAAAACTATAGTTCATAGAAACTTCAAATGCTTGTTCTTACCTTTATGAAGCAGAAATATTTGCCTTTTTAAGCTTCTTGATAGGCCATGGGAGTTTATGCTTGTGTTGAATTGCCATTACTGACAGCATTTTTGCGTAAGTAGCGTAGGCAATAATGAAGTATATAATAAAATCATCATTTATATTTTGGATTAACTTCAGAAGATGACCATAAACAGTCTTAGTCATGTCTTGTAACTTAATATGAATTAATGTCACTTTTCCTGTCTCCCTGCAATGCATATTCTGCATCAAGCACAAGGCTAACAACCTCAACTGTCTCAGCCTGTCTTCACAGGAGAGGTGCTCCAGCCCTATGACCATCTTCATGACCGTCTCTGGACCTGCTCCAACAGGTCCATGTTCTTATGCTAGGGGCCTCAGAGCTGGCTTCAATACTCCTGGTGGGGTCTCACCAGAGCAGAGTAGAGGGGCAGAATCACCTCCCTTGACCTGCCAGCCACGCTTCTTTTGATGCAGCTCAGAATGTGGTTGGCTTTCTGGGCTCCAAGTGCACGTTGCTGTGTCATGCTGAGCTTCCCATCAACCAACACTCCCAAGCCTTCTCCTGAGGGCTGCTCTCAATCTATTCTTCACCCAGCCTGTATTTCTGCCTGGGATTACCCTAACCCATGTGCAGAACCTTGCACGTAGTCTTGTTGAACTTCATGAAGTTTGCATAGACCCACCTCTCAAGCTTCTCCAGGTCCCGCTGGATGGCATCCCTTCCCCTCCAGCCTGTTGACTGTACCACACAGCTTGGTGTCATCTGCAAACTTGTAGAGAGTGCACTCAATCCCACTGTCCATGTCACAAACAAAGATGTTGAACAGCATTGGTCCCAGTACTAATTCTGGAGGAACTCAGTGCAATTCAGTGCAGGCAAACCTCACGCATCAGTCCTACAAAATTATGGAATGGTTGCTGTCAGCCCTAGATGCCCAGAAACTACAGAATTGTATGTTATTTCCGATGCACTTGATGACATTTAAATTTTCATCAACTGCTGAAGCCTGAAATCTCTTTGTTCTTTAGTGATTTATTAGTGCATTGATAAACAAAGATGTATAAGAAATATTCAGTAATATATATTTGTATACTTTAAAGTTGTTAAAGAGTAGTTATATTTGGAAGCTGTTTGTGGGAGGGGAAATACATATGCTGGGAAATAACTGTCCTTTTAATTTCCAACTCAAAATGTAATGAAAACTTCACTAACTCATTCTGCTGCAGGTTTTAAAAACTCAAGCTGTATGCTTTTTACTTCACATGTGAATTATTGCATGTTCTGAAATTGGAGTGAAATAGTTAAGGAAACACTGCATTCCACTGAAATAGTTTTTTTGACTTTTTATTGCAGACTAGGTAACATGTTTTCATAGGAAACTCTCTCTTTTCTGGAGAATTCCCTTGTGAGAATGAAGTAATTATTATCTGCTATCGCTTTCTTCACTGGCATCATGACTTTGGGTACCAAATTGCTTGTTATGTGGCAAGGTAGTGTTGGGGACTTTGAGTTAGGAGGAAAATACATATAGTTAAGCACAGATTGAAATAATCCTGGTGTTCTGTGGGGTTTTTTTTGATTGAGAGAAACAAATATAGGTTATCTGGTCATATGGCCTTTGACAACAGGTTTATGATTAAATGTCTTGCTTTTGCCAGTGATTATAGCTCTAAATTTCTGTATTTATTGAGTGAACTATGACCACACAAAATTCCCCAGGTCAACTGTCATTTGGACCTGCTGATTCCAGAACTTCATCATCCCTTTTCCAGTAGAGAGCATAGCAATTACTGTTCCTCAACATGGTCTCCAGTGCAGCTAGACTTGTTTCTGACAATCATGATGAGAAGAAAGCATCTGAACAGAAGATTGTCTGTAGGATGACCATTAAAGAATTGCCTTCCTGGCCTTTGAAGGAATGTGTTTACTGTCTCATTCAGTGTTAATGTAGAGGTGCTCAGGATGGTTCTTGGAAGGTGTAAATCTCACTAAAATGGTGTCTGTCTGTGAAGATATCAGAGGAAGCAAAGCTGTTCTGCTTTTAATGTGAAAGGCAGTATATTTTGAATAACAGAACTTTGTGGTATATTATTTATGATTATTAGAACGTCTGCTTCATAAAAAGATGTTACTTCTATTATCTTGCTTGTCCTTCCAGCAGACTTTGAAGAGAACCTATTTTTTTTCAGAAATACTGCCTTTCATTCATTTTAGAGACTGCAAGTGTCTTCAGCTGTCTTTGTGTTTGCTTTAGCAAATTTCTGGGGCTAATGAGCAATTAGAAATTCATTAAGCTTGGAGCTGTATCAGGTCACATTAGATGCTACTATTTAACTCCAGCTGAGCAGCAATTCCGCTGAGTTGGGTGGGAAAATGGATATACCTGACTGCTTGTTTCTACTGCTTTATAGGTTGTTAAATGCATCAGTGCCAGCTATAGATCCTTGTGGCAGAGAGTTCTTAAATCTGTGGTGGGTACTATAGGCAATGTATGGGACTGCCTGTGAACAGGGTGTGAATGACACTGAAAGCAGAATATCTAGCTTGCCAGCCGAAGGGTAGGCATGTTTCTAGAATCCTGACTGCCTCCTTGAGTTTCCATTTGAAAGGCCTTCAATATGAAACAAAGGATCCTTGTATTTTTTTGAAAATATTCAACTGGAATCCAGCCTTCACACTGAAGGCACTAAAAATCAGAAGTGATACACACTGCACATGTAATCTCTTTTGGAATAACTTCTGTGACAGGTCTTGGACAAGATCCTGTACCATATACTGTTTTTTAAAGAACTGTAGACTTCAGTCTGTGCAGTTGTTTCAATTGTTTCTTTTTTTCCATAGTGCCTGGAGCGAATATTTGAAATGCTTTTTTTACCTGTGAATAATTTGATAAAAGACTAGTGTGTATGGAAAAACACTGAATAATAATGGTCTCTGTGAAGAATCCCTGAAATCCTTCTGAACCATGATGCTACTTTAATATGTCAGTATTGAAAAAATGCTGAGAAACTCTACTTTCCAGTTATCCTATTTTCTTGTAAAAATGGTACTCTTGGTCTTCTGATCGCTTCAGTCCACTGCAAGCCTGTGTTAGGTCCGAGTCCAATTGTTGGTCCAGGAGGGGTTCATATTGATTGGGTTATTTTAAAATTTGGCTTTAGGATTTCTTACTTAATATGGAAAAGATTAATTAGTTTTGGAAGAATTAATAGGAAGGGAGAGAACAATAGCAGATTTGTTCTCATTCCTAATATGAATGTGACCTGATTTCAACATTGTTACAATGCTGGTAAGCATACTCACATCCATCAGTTGTTCACTGGGCAATTTGCTATTTTATTTTTCAGAAATAAATTATAGTTGTTCTACCAAATAATGTAGAAGAAAATGTAAACAATTTTGACTGAACTTTTGTGCATGTAGGACATCAAGGAAATTCAAAGAATAATCAATTTTTCGATTGTAGACTACCTGCCAAATTTGTTGTACCAGTTCTATATGGATAATTGTAACAGTAGGGTTTTTACCTTAAGCATGCTCTTCCCACTTTGTGACAGATGGCAAAGCAAGAATGCTATTTTGGATGATGATGTACAGACATGCTTAATTCTCTAGAAAGCTTGACCAAATGTGGCATTCTTGTATGTGTATACTGGAGATTCTGTAGCAGCTTCAAATGTTTCATACATTAGCAGATGCTTTCTTGTGTACTTAATGTCAAAATGGAATCTTCAAATCCGTGGTGCCTTTTCACATACCATGGTACTACATTTGTTTTATGGAATGGATTATGTTTCCTTAATTTCCAATGTGATACATAATTTCATATGGAAATGCATCATTTCTGGGTAATCTGAATGACCAGGCATGAATATACTTTGGATAGCTGCAGTTCTGGCATATTCATGGAAATGGGAAGGACTTGTGGTATGACTCATTCTCTAGAGGGACGCTCTCACTTTTGTGTCATAATCTTTTCAGGCTTCTATTGACAAACTCACTAAGGTTCAAAAGGGTTATTTTTCACCTGAGCTACCATTGTTTGCAGCATCAACACAGATAGTAGCTTCCCAGTTTTTGCAAATGCTGGGGAAGGGTTGGGGGAGGGCTGCCGGTGTGAGATGATAGGGACTTTCCTCCAGGTGGGCTCCTCTGAGTTAATCTTTCAGTGGATATGCCTCGGATCTCAACCTCCGAGGTGTGACTAGGTTGTGTCATTCAACCTGATCTCAGTAAACCCAGAGAACTAACATTCAAGTCCTGGAGGCTAAAATGGGACTGAAACTAGCCTGTTCTAAGTGGGTGCCAGGCTGAGATGAAAAATATTTCAAAGGCTAGATTCTTGACACGCAAAGCCCCATTTGGCAGCCTTAGGTATTAATATATTTTCTACTACAAATTATGCATGGTCTCTCTACAGGCATCAGATAATCTTTACTGACATAGGTCAGAAGCTTAGTCACTGACATTCTGTCACCTTGATAAATATGCTTAGATGCATCTAAGCAAAACACACGATGGAATCTGTCACGTTTTAAATCATTTGTTCATAGCAATAGGTGTCATAATTCTGTTAAGCTGACAAAGTTCAACTACATATTGAACAGGCCGCTAGCCTGGCAATACCTTAAATCAGAGTTTCTAGACACCATGTTTCTAAATTTGGTCACTTACCCACTGTCATTTTGTTTCTAAAATCGGAATAAAATGTACCACTCAGTTTTCAAAATGGTTAGTGGAAACAACGTGTATAAAATTGTCTATTAGTTTTGTGATGTGTTCCATATCAAAGCTGTGTTTCCTCCCTGGTGTCTTGTCCCACTGTATTGCAGAAGCTGTCTTTTCGGCTTGGCGCAGTATTTGGAACATAAGCCAATGGATCAGGTCGGATCAAGTATCTACAAAAAGAAATTATAACTCTTATTAAAAAAGCTTGGCGTGATCAAGGATAAAATACATGCATACGGTTGTAACGTTGAAAAGATCTGAGAAAGACCTAGAGATTTACTTTAACAGTGCTTAATCTAGTTCTTGTTGGGTAACTTGGACACTTGGGGAACACCACATAAGTTAGAAGCTAGTAATAAAGCTTTTCACATTTGTCGGCCTAGATATCACCTGGATGTACTAGGCACAGCTAAACCTTAATTTTGACTGACAGCTCCTTTGGCAGTAGCCCTGCATTGCTTTATGCATCTCCTTTTTTCACTCTGCCTTAAAGGAGAGACAAAGAGTAATTTTAAAAATAATTTTGTGAGAAAACAATCAATAATTCTTGTCACTGTGCTCAATAAATAAAAAGTATGATGTTGATAATCTTGGTGTAGGCTGACAGTTGTAGATAGACCCTTACTCTAAGAGCTTCTAGTAGATCAAAATACTTGAGGAAAAAACCTCACGAGTTTGAATCCGTTTGAGATGTTTGAAATTATTCTTTTTCCTACGATAAGGATGGAAAAGCTTCCTGTTAATTTCTAAGTGTAAATTCTGCATTATTTGATCAGCTGTCTCAAATGACAAACTATCCAATTTGAGACAGCTTTTGGCTCTGACACAGTAGCAGCTTTGTGCTGCTTCAGAACCAACATTTCAGTGTTCTGAACTATTAATCAGTGATTTCCAATGCCACTATGCTTCTAAAGAGAAGACAGACAACTAGATTCAATCCCGGTATCTAAAACTTGTCATAAGATAAGCAGTACTGTTGAAGACACTGGAAATTTTATTTCAAAGCCTGGTTTTGACTGGGTGTTTGTGGTTTTTTGCAAAGAAAGAAAAAGGAAGTGTGAAAGGACCCTCTCATATCCTCAGAAATCTTGGTGCCACATGTCTGTGCATCTCCTCATCAGTCAAATGAAAATGCTTAAATATCCAAACAGAGATCATGTGCACTCTGTGTTTGCTGTTTGGGTTTTTTTGTTTGTTTTTGTTGTTGTTGTTGTTTTGTTTTGGTTTTTTTTTGTTAATTAAGGAGAGGGCCAGTTCTAGCAACTGAATGTGTTCTACTAATTCTGTAATGTAAGAGAACAAGGAGCATTACTGCAAGATCCATTTGCAAGCACTAAACTCTGATATAGAAAAAGAACATCATCCCCTGCTGATCAAAATATTAAACATTTTTGTACAAAAATCTCATTGCTTTAGAGTGAAAATGCTGCTATTCAGTAGTTGCTTCCTAAAGCAAATAGGCCAGATGAAATTTGGAGTTACTAAGGCAAAGTCTGAACATATTACTTGAAAGGTAAGTGCTTTTATTATAATTGTTCAATAAAGATAGTGAGATCATTGTTCTTTAAGCTCCATCAGGTCAAGATACTAAACATTAGCTTGCAAAGCTAACAAATGTAAAGACTAACAACAAGAAAGCTTTCTGAGCAACTAACAGCTGCAAATGCTGCTTTGGGTACAACCTATCTCTAAAGGCTGAGAAAATTTCATCCTGTGCAGGTTAAGGGTGCTATGTTCCCTAATGTACCCACAATAGATTACAAATACAACAGGATCGTAATGAATGCAAAGACTTAAAATTGTACAAGCATAGGAAATCAGAGAATGAAGGTTGCATCCATAGGATGTGAAGTGGATGTATGTTCTAGCTTCTATCATAGATATGCATAGAAATGCATGGTTCAGATAAGAATAAGCCACATTGGCATAAAAGTGCAGGTAGCAAATGGGATGAGAGAGTAACCAGCTGCAGGAAGTCTGCAAAATGTATTGAGAAGGGGAGAAGAAAAAAAGGTAGACTAGACGTCCAGACTGTCAGCAGGAATGACAAATAGAAAAAACTTTTTACCTACTCTGGGATTTGTAACCAAGAGAACTTTAGAAAGAGAACAACCTCTTCTTCCTTTCCTCTCCACTAATAATCCCCCATTGCATGAGGGTGAACTAGCTGCCTAGTCAAGAGAACTATAATCAGATAGAATAATGATCTGGGTTATTGAAGTATTAACTGTTATCCAGGTACAAGCATTTTTTTTCATTAAAAAAGAAAAGTGTGAGCTTAAGCCAATACACACGTGCACCCATTAAACATCAGGAAATTAACATATATCAAACTACGTAACAGTATGTGCATTTACAGGCTAAATATGTGTACCAACTACAAATTCAGTTACAGCTGTAAAATTATGCAGTGTTGGATTTCTGGGCACCTTTGGTTTTGCAAATAAAAATGGAATGCAGGATACTTAGTCCATCTGCATAGACTAGGTAACAGTATGTGAATTTACAAGTTAAATATTAGCACACATCATACTGTGGAGTTTCATAAAAATGAAAATAGTATTCCAAGTAATTTAAACAAATGTTATGATAATCAACTTTATTGCTTTATACAGTTAATACCGTGCAGTCTTTTCATATCCTACAGTGCTACAAAGCACTATGATGATTTTCTTTTAGTACCAGGAGGGCTAACAGTGCAGTTTCCCTTCTTGTAAGCAAGCAATGGGGTGGGTCAGCAATAATGTCGAGGGCCTTGCACAACTGGGGCCATGCATTTTCTTTTCCATGGAGCAGATGGGGAGTTCCTGTGTTAAGGTCCTGCCATTTGTATTTAAATGATCTTAAGCATGAATATCACGTACTGCTTACTTTAGTGATCTTTGAACTATGTAATAAAACCCCATTTGAAGAAAATACTTATTTTGAAGGGCTGATCTTTCTATTAATGCTGGGTAGCTAAATTATAAGCAAGATTTTAATGATGATATTAATTCTGTGAAGCTATCCAGAACACTTGGTTAGATTATTTTGTAAATACACAGAGAAAAAAAAGGATTAGAAAATATAAAGGTAAGAGCATTACTAACGTGTACGATATAAGTGTATTTTAATATATATGTATAACTAGGTGTCCATTTAAATAGAAGTCTCCATGTTTTTACTTTTTCCACACGCATGGGAACATTTGGGGTTCTTTTCCAACAGAAAGATAATAAACTAAATTCAGGCAGAAAGCGCAAACAAGAAATTTTGCAGGTCTTGTGGGGTTTTTTGGTGTGGGTTTTTTTATTTTTTGCTGTGTGCTTTAACTTACACTATATCATTCAGCTCTAATCTTGTATCTGGAGAAGGATTGATCAGGATGTAAGAAAGGGTGTTCTGATGATCGTTCATTGCATCTAGAGGAAAAAAAGAAAACCATACCGAATTAGTTATATTTACAAACAAATTGTGAAATATGAGTTCTGACAAACTAATTTGATAAAAGATATCTGTCGTTCATAGAGCTGTCAAAAAGTGTCAGGTGTCAATGTGATTTCGAGTAACTAGCAACTTTTTTCCAACTGTACTTGAACTATCTGACATAGCATATTTTGAGTTATCAGATCTCCAAATACCTTGCTTTATTTCTGAATCATCTAAAAATGTTCTTTTGCATTTTTTTCAGTCATAGCATTTCTAAATGCAACCCAATCTTAGTGTCATTTACCAATATGTTATGTGGCTTGAGCTAGTATGTGGGAAGTGGGACTTCCATCCTCAGTTGGCATTGAGTTAATCTGATAAGCAAGGTTAAATGCAGACGTATGGCATTCTCATCATTTCCAGATTTGGTCAACATAAACCGTTTTTTGCCTTTCCCTCTTTGTCTAGTAAACATTTTCCTTTTATCACCTGTGCCAATGGGTTAAATGTGAAATCAATTGGTACTTATTTCTTGCATTTTTAACTATTCTTCTACTGGTATATTGCAGATGAACAGTGAGAGAAAATATTTGTTTATTTTTGAAGATTTTTGCCTAGTTGAGTCTTGCTACACTTTTGTAGCTGTCATTGCAGTATCCTTCCTATTGGTGCACTTCCTCGGATGCTGCAGTGAGACAAGTTTTATTTTAATAGGACTTAAAAGGAGAGGCATTGCATCTGTGTCAATTTCTCTCTTTAGCGTTTGAGGAAAAATGATTTGAAAGAGAACAACCCCATTCTAGTCTGAATGCAATTCCCAAATCTTTTGTTCATGAAGTATTCCTGATTTATTGTCTGTAGGTTAAAAATCCCTTATTGGGTATTTTCTAGTGTGTGTAATTTTTCTACACACTTGTATCACATGTTGGCACTGCAATAAGTACTTCTGTCTAGAAAACATTCAGATCAGCTCATATACACTCATTATAGATGCAGATATACAGCTAAAATGGTGGTTTACAATATGGCTTATTTCTGTAATGTGAAACTGATGCAAAGTATTGTAGCTAGTTATACAAGCACCTGTACCACCATACTACCATCATACCTCTGCTAGACGCTTTCATAGCCAAAACTATATTGTGTCTCGGTTTAAATGAATTTGCAGTTAATTGAATTTAAATTTTGAGGTCTTAGAGGTCATTAGGTTATCAATGTATAAAGGACACTGAAGATGTGAAATTGGCTTTAGAGGTCGTCCTCATACATGGAGATTCATAAGCAACTGTGATTTTTGTTTCCTAGTCGTTTGGTTTTTTTTTCATTGTTCCCCACAGACGCAGAGAGACAGTACTAAGGAGTATGTTTAACTTCTGCAGGGAGCTAATGAGCATGATTGGTTCCTGGTAGTTTGAAAGAACAGGGAGATTTTAAAGTTTCTATTCCATGTATAGGATGAATGGGGAGTGAGCTAGGTTTCAAGGTGGGTGAAAGGTTCTGAAATTTCTTTCTGAATATGAAGGAGGGTGGAGAGATGGCAGTAGGAATGTGACAACCCAGGTTTGCAGTTGACTGCGTGTGTAAAACTGGTTTGTGGTTTTTTGAGGGGTTTGGTTTGGTTTTTTTCAGAATGTGGGTGTTCCTGACGTTGTAGAAGTAGAAGCTTTCTTTACAATAAGCCACATCTGTAAGAAAATAGGGAAGTGATCATAAAAATTTATAAATCAGAATCAGGACAGATAAATGTAATCAGGTGAAACATTACTTGTCAAGATTTTGCTGTTCTGCACACGGTATATAATCTTCCTAAATTTAAATAATGAACTGAACATTTACTCTTGGCTTTTAAATAGGATTTTTAAAGAAAAGCAGGAATACAAAATTTTTTCTTGTTACTAGTATAAACATGAATCAAATTTACAAAACTTCTTTGTGGTTGTTCACATGTTATTGTGGCCTGTGTCATTCCTGGAATCTTCCTTCAGGCAGTCATATAGTATCCATGAAGAAAGCAGGAATAGTAATTGTCCAGTTGGAGTACGGAATAAAGAGCTTATATTTACATATCTAAGTTGTAAAGATTGACCCTCTCTCACAATTAAATTGATTTTGTATCAACAGCAAGAATAAGGACTACTGTTGGGTAGGTAGTATACTGCTATTCATGTCAAAATGTTTTGACCCTGCATTAAGAATGTGTGTTAAAATGGACAAATAAAAATATCCCTTCTACAGGAAATACCACATTTACCTTCAGTTAGTGGATATTTCAGGGATAAGTCAAATTTAAAAATAATTGTGTTGAAAAATAGAGTAACACATTTGTAAAACTGTATATTTTGGATTCTTCAAATGAAATTGTAGTATGGGAACCTCAGTGTTGGTGCTTCTGAAGTAGAAAGCACTAAGCTACGGATCGGACCTACTATGCAGACAAGTAATTTGGGATCTAGAAATTCTTGGTGTTTCAAGGAAAACTAGAACCTATAGTTCTGGGGGCTTCCATACAACACACTAAAGAGCCAAGGCTGTAGAAAGGCAGCCCAGGCAGCTGTGGTGCATATATTAAGAAGAGTTACTCAATACTTTAAAAAAAAAAAAAACAACAACCAAAGAAACCCAAACAAACCAACCCTCAACAAACAAAAAAGCAACCCAGCATCAGCCTTGCTGCAGAAGAACTTGATGAATAAAAATGGCATTTAAAGTCCTAGTTAAACATGCTTCATAAAAATGATTTAAATGTGACTGACATGCTGCCTTCTGAGCTTTCCATCTGAAAATGGGAATGGGTGATAATGGAGTGTTTTTAATCAGTTCTAAGTTTTTCTCAGGAAAACACACTAACAAACAAAACCACAAGCCCAAAAAAGTAACAAAACAAATCCATTATCATAAATTTATTATTTTTTTTATGGCACCCTCAGTTCTTAGAAATAAAATAAGCTTGCATAATACTAGGGAGAATGTCCATTCCCTACCGAATGCAGGGAGGAAGCAAGGACGAGGAGAAGGCTGAGATACTTAATGCCTTCTTTGCCTCCGTCTTTAATTGTCAGACCAGCTACCCCCAGAGTATTCAGCCTCCTGGGCTGGAAGATAAGGGTGGTGAGCAGAACAACTCCCTTGTAATCCAGGAAGTAGTTAATGATTTGCTTATGCAGCTGGACATGCATAAGTCTATGGGGCCGGATGGAATTCATCCAAGGGTACTCAGGGAGCTGGTGGGAGAGCTCACCAAGTCTCTCTCCATTATCTGTCACCACTCCTGGTCAACAGGAGAGATACCAGATGACTGGAGGGTGGCCAATGTGATGCCCATCTACAAGAAGGGCCAGAAGGAGGATCTGGGAAACTATAGGCCTGTCAGCCTGACTTCGGTACCAGGAAAGATCATGGAGAGAATCATCTTGGATGAGCTCTCACAGCAAGTGCAGGGCAGGCAAGTGATCAGGGCCCCCCAGCATGGATTTATGAAAGGGAGGTCCTGCTTAACCAACTTGAGCTCTTTCTATGACCATGTGACCCGCTTTCTCGATGAGGGGAAGGCTGTGGATGTTGTCTACCTGGACTTTGGTAAGGCCTTCGACACTGTCCCCCATGGCATTCTCCTAGAGAAACTGGCGAATCATGGCATAGACAAGTGTACCTTTCACTGGATAAAAAACAGGCTGGATGGCTATGCCCAGTGAGTTGTGATTAATGGGGTGAAATCCAGCTGGTGGCTGGTCACCAGTGGTGTCCCTCAGGGCTCGTTTTTGGGGCCAGTCTTGTTTAATATCTTTATTGACGATCTAGACAAGGGGATTGAGTGCACCCTCAGTAAGTTCGCAGATGACACCAAACTAGGTGGGAGTGTTGATCTGCTTGAGTGTTGGAATGCTATACAGAGGGATCTGGACAGACTGGATCAACCGGCCAAGGCCAATGGGATGAGGTTTAATAAGGCCAAGTGCTGGGTCCTGCATTTTGGTCACAATAACCCCAGGCAACGCTACAGGCTTGGGGAGAGTTGCTGGAAAGTTGCCCAGCAGAAAAGGATCTGGGAGTGTTGGTGGACAGCCGGCTAAACATGAGCCAGCAGTGTGCCCAGGTGGCCAAAAAGGCCAACAGCATCCTGGCCTGTATTAGGAACAGTGTGGCCAGCAGGAGTAGGGAAGTCATCGTACCTCTGTACTCCACTGGTGAGGCCTCACCTTGAGTACCGTGTTCAGTTTTGGGCCCCTCACTACAGGAAGGACACTGAAGTGCTGGAGTGTGTCCAGAGGAGAGCCACCAAGCTGGTGAGGGGTCTAGAGAACAAGTCCTATGAGGAGAG
>JAOQGH010000004.1:8829644-8899734 GCA_025769975.1 Gallinago jamesoni
GAGGTGGTGGAGTCACCATCCCTGGAGGTATTTAAGAAACGTGTAGACATGGCTCTTCAGGGCATGCTCTAGTGCCTAAGATTATTGGTTTGTGGTGAGGTGTTGTGTTTTTTGTGGTGTGTATTTTTGGGTTTTTCGGGTTTTTTTTGAGGTTGGACTCGATCTCAGAGGTCCCTTCCAACCATGATGATTCTGTGATGTTTTTATAAATTTAAAGTATTGTAGTAATCATACCGTATCCTGCTGGAGAAAGGCCCAGATGCTTCATTCTGTTTTTCACAAGTTCAGCAAGCTCCTGTCTTTCTGACCTCCTGTAAAGGTTCATTCGCTGCTGGTTTATCTTCTCAGCTGTTTTACTGGAGTGTCTTGGTACTCTTCTGCTCAGCCGCCGGGCCCACTGCATGCTTTTTCGTCGTAACAAGGGATGATCAGACTGATCACTAGATGTTGAATTACGGTGATTATTACGATAATTGATCTGTTCTTTGATGTCTTTAGTGTCTTCCCATTCTTCCACACTGATAGAGATTTGAGACTTGAAAGGAAAATGACAAGAGAGATTAAGGGCTTTAATAAATGGAAGCAGATTTTTCAACAGTGCAGTCGAACTGTGTTTTGGTTGCAGTGGAGCTGAGCGGATTCAGCTGTTCATACTTAGCAAGTGTTCCTGAATTGGGCACCCTTTACTAGACTGTGACTATTTATGCAAATAGCTCATTTATGATATAAATACATTTCTCAAGTGCAAAAGCAGTTAAATGTTATTTAGTGCCTGATTCCACTTTGATTCTGAGAAGAATAACTCTAGCCTTCTGATACTGCCTTTTCTGAATCTAGGGATCTCTTCTGAATGACTTCTCCACATTCCTCCAAGTCTACAGGTTTTTAGAAATTCAAGTTCTGTAACTGCTTTTTAGATGTATGTTGTGGATTCATTAAGTAATAGTTCAACTTTGGCTGCATTGCTTTGAATGCTTTTTTAAAACTACAGGTAGAATGTGCTTGTTACCTGTGCCTCAACTTCCCAGGCATTTTTGACCTTCCAGAACGTAATATCTGGAATGCCTCTGTGTCTGAAAATAGGGACAAATATAGCCTTCAGTCTGATTCAGGTCACCTCTTGCCAATGAGGTAATTAATTCTTACTGTAAAGCAGTCACGTTGCTTTTTCACTTGTACAGTAACAAAAAAAAAAGCAGACTTAAGGCCCAAAATCTGGCCCTCTGTTGCTGTGTTTCCTTCATGCCATCTAAGTATGACCAATAGTAAATGCATACAGCAGTACTGAAATAATGCAAATTGATGGGTTACATATGTGGTTCTAACATACACAAAAAGACATAGGAAATATAAGATTAAACATTTCAAAAGATAACTTCAAAATTGTTTTAATGTCTATTTTACATATAACATAATTTTAGCTTCTAGTTTCAAAACTACTTATTATCCTGAGTTATTGTTGTGATCTTTCAAGCACGTCTTTTACTGACATTAAAATAGTGAAGCTGTTGCTGGTATCAGTGCCAGTCATATTAGCAAGTTCTGGTGACTGATTTCAATGTGTTGCGTGTTTAAAATAAACAAATGAAGTATAAAACAAAGATGACTTAAAGTGGAGCTGGCTTATTTTGTGACTCCTGAAAACCAGAAAAAGTTCACAATAACCTGGAAGTGATCAATGAATAAAGCAAATTTAACTGAAGAGCTACTGGGGTTCTAAAGGTCTCTTCCCATTAATATAAAATCTGAAAGCGAGATTCTGTTGAACTCATCAGTGTTGTCTATAAAATTTAAGAGGCTCAGCATCCTCTCCCAAGCAGACTCTGTAAGTCCATAAATTAGTATTTGATATGAATAAGATATGAGTAAGTCTCAAACTTTCTCAGTTTGAGAAAGATACTGTTTTTTCCCTTTTGCACAAAATAGCTTTTATCTATGTAAAAAAAAAGCAAACCAAACCCAAAATCCAAATGAACAGTTAAAAACAAATCAAAACCAATAATTAAAAAGAACAGTGAATAAGCTTATGTTGTAGCTCTTCAAGTAAAATGACATTTTGCAATAAGCCTCATGCAAAGACCCACTAATTTACTGAGGCTCTTCAGCTTAGCCTGCAATAGAAAGGGTTTTTATTTTAAAATTACTTTATTTTTGAAGTTACTGACTCAGCTGATGTTATTTTGGGTAGGACATAAAGGAAAGAACTGAATCGCTGTGCACAGGAATGCTATTTGTTTTGTTATTGTTTGTTATTTTAAATTGTCATTTTGGGTTTGCATGTATTTTTCAGTATGGATTAAGGTAAGCAGAGTACATTCCATATGGTAAGGTGCTACTTATGGATAGGAAGGGTCTATTTGTTGTGAACAAATCTATTGCCAACTGAGTATGAAGGTTAGTCTTGTTTTGCCTTTCTTCCTGTCTGCATTTGTAGCTTTCTTTGTCCAACTCTTGATAAAGCAGCCATCTGGACTTGCTGGCAGTAGTACTGGAAAGGCAGGGACCAATGATCCTAATTATTACAGGAGGGTAAGTCACGTTTTTTGAGCCAGAGAATAATCAGGAGAGGCCAAGTAAAAGAAAAAGTCTTTGAGTCTGTAAATCTGTAAATCCTTAGCTTGAACTTTCAAAATGCTGGGAGAGGTGAATGGAAATCATAAATGAAGGTGATGAAGTTAAATATTTACTTAGGTGACTAATTCAGTTTTTACAATGCCTGTTGAGAAGTGTTTGCAGAATGGTCTTTCCCTGTACGCTGGAAAAAAATAATTAAGTTGTATAAAGATAAAGTAAAACCAAAGAAACCCAAAACCTCTTTCAAAGGCAGCAGAAAAGAAGATAAAAGCCCAGTGCAGAGTACATCTGTGTGTCCCCCTCTGTTTTAATCAGCCTCAAAATTTCTCTAAATGTACTTTTGCAACTATCATTACTTCATGTTAAGGCTTGGTTGCTTAATTTCTTTTAATTTAATTTCCTTTTTACATAGCTTGTAAATCTGCTTTATGAGAGGCATAACTGATGATATATGGGGTCACTACTACTATAAAATAGTAATTGAACATTGTGTTTCTTATGAAGTGTTGGGTTTTTTTGACATTCCTTAAAATAGAAACATGGCAAAATCTTTGGAAAATGGTGTTGATAACCCAGGGATGTTTCAGCTATTCCTAAGCAGAGCTTACACAGTGTCAAGGCCCTTCCCACTTCTTACAGTGCCCTGCCGGTGAATAGGCTGGGGGTGTGCAAGAAGTCAGGAAGGGAACACTGCCAGGACAGATGACACCTACTGTCCAAAGGAACACCTCATACATGGGGCACTGTTTTCAGCAATAAAAGCTGGAGTAAGATGAAGGAATGGGGTGGGCTTGCAGTTACAGTATTTGTCTTCCCAAGTATGTATGATGGAGTCTTACTTTCCTGGAAATGGCTAAACACCTGCCTGCTGATGGGAAGCATCAAATTCCTTATTTTGCTTTGCTTAGACACTCAGCTTTTGTTTTACCTATTAAACTGTCTTTATCTTACCCCTAAGTTGTCTCACTTTCACACTTCCAAGTCTATCCCCCATCCCACTGGGGTAGAGTTGAGCGAGTGGCTGCGTGATGCTACTGTCTACCAGGCGTAAACCACGACATCCAGAAACAGGCAGACAATAAGCAAATACTTACTTGTGAAGCCATTTCTCGTGACTGACAAAGGTAGGGGGGAAAGAAAACAAAAGACAATTTAAACAGAAGTGAATCTGAAGAAACAAGCATGGACTGTTTAACAGGAACCACAGAAAATCAGCTACACAAGTAGTAAGGAAGACTTCGTATCTCCATTTTTTTTTCTTTTTATGAAATGGAAATGGTTTAAATTATTGCTGCAGGTCATTGAGAGACAGGCTAAATTTGCTTGATATTTAGTAACTAGATCACCGAAAATGCACTTTTCTGAGAGTGAAGTGAGGGCTTCACATTTGCATAGCACAAAAAGGGGTGTCAAATGCGAAATCATACATATAGAAATATTAATATTGGCATATTTTGTACTTATGACTCAAGTTAACCATTAACTGAGAGCTTCCAGATGTGTGTGAAACAAATTAAGTTTCATGTCTGTTAAACTCAAATTGATACACACATTGAGGGTTGTCTGAATTGGAAACCTTGAGATTATGGTTAGAAGGTCACAATTCCTAAGAAAAATAGTAATTTACATTTCTCTACCTCCATTTAAAAGATCTCATCCAACAATATTTTAAAGTTGTTTCTGGCTTAATATATTCAAAAAGCTATAATGACATCCCACGCTAATACTATTTTATTAGTGTAGTCAACTGAAAATTCATTTAACTTCAAAAGAAATATTTTGCAGAAAGATTACAGCTTTCAATATCTCTATATTTGTAGGTATCTACCCATAAAGACAGCAGAATTAGAGCTAGATGTTGCTCTTTTGTATTCTAGGGAAGAGCTAGGTTAAGGCAGATTCCCCTGCCCCTCTCTAAAGTGGGAAGAGTTTCACAAATGCTTACCCACTAAACGAGAAACTGCTGAAGCATTTAAGTGTGGAAATACCACACAGGGGGTCTGCATTCTGAGCCTTTAGCTTTTTACAAGGAGTAACAAATGCTTTTACTTCACTTCATAAATAAATGCAGTGCCACTCTTCCACATTAGTCTGACAAACCTGACAATTTGAAAACTGAACTAGATTTCCCTGACTGAACCCTTCCCCCACTTTTTCCTCTACCTGATTTAACTCAAACTCTTCATGAGATTATCTGTGAAAGCTGGTAGGAAGTAATAGTAGAACTTCTCTTCTTTACTGGAGAGTAGCTTCCAGGCTGGTTTCAGTGTCTAAATGTTTTAAGAAATGGCTTCTTTGTAAAAGGTAATCAGTAACTAAACTAAATCTGGACCTGGTCTGATCAAGCACTTGAGCAGCTGCATGCGTATGGGCTCCAGCGGTTCCCAATGTTCTGGTAAAATTTTGAGTTTAGAGTTAAGTGGCTGATGATCCCAGATCTTGTTTTCAGAAAAACATTTGAAAGATCTTTATCAGTTAAGTTTGCCTCAGGAGATTTATTTGAGTGTGTATGCTTAGCCTCCACCCCCCTGCCAAATAAACCCCCATCATGTAGAGAAGACATGTTACTCTTAGAGACACCCCTGCCCTGTACAGATGCTGTTTGCCATTCAGCCTGTATGTCTGAAAGCATGTGAAAATGCAGAAAGGGAAAAAACAGGCCATCAAAATGCACTCTTCACAATATGTTGTATGCTCACAGTTAAAGTGTTCCTGATTCTCTTTTTTTGACCTGAAATTAAAGAGCCAGCTATGAATATGAGAATAAAGCATTGCCATGAATTTTATCTTATTTATCCTTATTTAATAATTTCTTAAAATCTGGCATATCCTCTCTTTTGTTGAAAGCTATGACAGAGTTTTTTTTCCTATTAGCAGTAATACTGCCTATAACTTTTGACGGATTATTTTAGTGTGGCTATACTTAAAATCAGCTGATGTTATTGCAGTGGCACAGTCCAGTGGCTAAGCTGTAAAAGACACCTGTAGAGGTATTGGTGGTCCACAAAGAGAGACAGTAGTGAACTTGGTGGAATATTGCACAACTTTTTGTAACCCTTACTTTTAAATTAACTTTAACTGAATGTTTGTACTTCCTTCAAGATAAATCTCGCAGTTAAACATTACATGGCTTAATGTTTTATAACATTTTTCTTAGATATAGAAGAGAAAATGCAAATTTTCTGATTTGGAAGTCAATAGCTATGTCTGAGTGTTTCAGAAGACAGGAGAAAGTTCTTGTTCACTTGCATTGTAGAGCTGTATTTGAGTCATGGTCTAATGAGATGGCAGTATTAATGATCATGTAAACAAATGGCTTATGCATGACAGAAATACAAGCTGCACAAACAAAAACATGTATGTTAAATAGCGAGGAAAAAAAAACATTTTTGTCATTCTTTATGTATATATATATAGAGAGAGAGAAAAGTATACAATTGTATGGCAGACACATAAATATATATATACACACAAAAAAATACCACCGTTTGGCAGCTAAACTTGGAGAAATCCCACAGTACTTCTGATAATATTGATTTATTCTCTTGTTGCTCATTTCTAGTTAGAATTTCACATGAATACTAAAATGCCACTGGTTTTGAGATACACTGCTGACATTATTGTCACGCCTGACACAGGACCTGGTCAGACAGCCTGTGATGGATACTGCTGGTATGTCACCACGTGCAGGTTCAGACTAGAGCTGACTATCCTACCCTGTCCTACCTGCACCAGAGCTGCTCCTTGTTTTCAACCAGTCAGTTCTCTGCAGGTGAGCACAAGAATGAAAGTCAGTATGTAGACTGGGGTATTCATGAAGTCTGGGGATGAATGTGAGCCCTGAGTTAATGTGACCATATATACATCAGCAGAGAAAGAACTTCAGTGGGTAAATGGAATTCTGTGCATTTGCAGATATGGCATTCACAATATTCTTTAAATAAGTAGTTCCCATTCTTATGACGACCAAAGAATGTTGTATAATCTGTAATCAAATCCAAAGAAAAGTGTAGTAAACTGACATACCTCAGATGTTGTAAGCTTTTGGGATTCTGTCCTATAGACTCCAATTGGAATGTCTCCTGTAGAAGAACAAAGTTTCTGATATAGTCTGGCATATGTTCTAATCCATAGATCCTCTTCTGTGATTTTCATCTGAATAAATAATAATAGGAATGCGGACTTTAACTCTTGAGGACTTATCACTTAATCACTATTCTACTCTTGAAAAAAAGTTTAAAACGAGCTGATAATGATTATATTGTAGTATTGCACCTTTGCTCCACAAGAGATCTGGAACTTCTTCTGAGTTTTTAAACACTGTTTCTTTTGTTCTGACCCTGTTTTGGAGACATTGCAGTGCAAATGTTTCAGTCTTATGAAATTAGTTCTGTTCTTGTTTTAAAATTACCTAAAAACTCACACAGCATCCTTTATACAGTGTTTATATCTGATTAAAATATAAAATAATGAACTAAATATTGGCAGCAGTAAGAAACTGGTGATGGATGGACTGAAGAATGCATAAGTATTTTGAATGCAGCCAGATAACTGTTCATTAGACTGCAGGCTGAGTATCTGGGGAGAAGGGAAGGGGGGAAAAGTAATACACTAAGCATAAACGTTATAAGGAAGTCTTAAATTAATATAAAGTATTTCATTTTCACTATTGTGCTAGTTTTATTTCAAGATAGGTGAGCCCCTTTTCAGGGATTCAGGTGTCTTGCATTCACTGTAACAAAGCTTAATGACTGACCAACAAATACATAATTGTTTTTTACATAAACAACTTTCTTAAACCATCATTAATAACTTCCTTTTTGAGAACAACAGCCTGCAATTCTTTGTAGTTCCCAGGAAAGTAACTGGTAAATAATTCAACTTCTGTTCATCTGTTAGACATCTGCGATATGATGAGTGTGGGAGGAAAACAGAAAGGTGGAGTTTATTTTTAATAAAAAATACATTTTTATAGTGTTATTTTTGTGTGTGTATATACATATAAAAATAAATAAACTCTACATTGGAGAATATTGATATATATAATAACAAGATGACTTTTGAACTTTGACAGCTAAACTAAAGCCATTTAATGCATCTTATTGTCGTGTGAATTCCAGTTCTGCCCTTTACTGCTTATGTTGGAGATGAGTGTTGTGAAATAGCCTTGTGTGTAGCTAGGCTGTACAATATAGGTAGTGCTTATGGTTTTTTATATACTTAATTTTAAAAATTGGTTGCTGAGCTGCCATTGCTATATTAAATGTACTTGTCGTGTGTTTTCCTATTTTCCTTTGTGCTTTGTAGAACGCATTGTGTTTTCTTGGAGGGGATGTTTTTTGCTATGGAAGTAAATATAAATGGGCATGTTTTCTGTCTAATTTTGTCTTCCATGGTGAAAAAGGGAACAGATGGCCTTTCTTGCATTTTCACAAAAGAAGTGCTATTCAAAGAAAGTAGGTATTTTGCAGACAGAACAGAATCTTCTGTGGTACTATGTAATAGTTCATTATTTTTATTTTTTCAATAACTTACAGAACAAAGAAACCCAGATCCTGGTGTCGTATCAAGTCCCAGCAGAAGTCTTGTGATAGAAATCATATAATCTTTTACAAATGACTGCAAGATATTAATAGGAGAGACAGAAAAGAAAGAAAAAAGCTTTAATGAACAGATGAGCAGGTAACCATTAGCATCATGCGTGAATTTCAAAGAAATTGTACATCTGTGTTTAAAATCCATGTCTTTATCTTTTAAGTATTTTAATCACTGTAGAAATAGCTACCCTTTCTTTGTGCTGAATCTACTTACATAAAATATTTTTTTTTATTTGGCTCTGTATGTGCATCCAATGTACATACAGGATTCAAACAGACTAAGGCACTATGAAAGCAAATGTGAATGTAGGTGTAAGAACAATGGAAGTAAGGTGTTAGCATTACTAGGTGTGAAATTATAATAATGAACTCTGCAAAAGAAAAGCTGTCGTATGTAAGATGGGTCTGAGTTGTTGGTAATACTAACGTGAGACTGCTGTTATTTTAATTCAAAGAAGTCATTTGCCTTCACCACCAATCTGTCTATTTTTTTAAGGGTTGATATGCCTTTTCTGAGGACAGGTGTGTTGCTCTGCTAACAGAATTATTTTGCTGATTGGTTGAAAGGGAGAAGTTAAGGTAAACGTAGAAGTGTAGGCTGGGACTGGGACATTAGATCTGCTAAAATCACAGAGTTTTCCTCCTTAGGAGTTCAGCTGCTGGAATCAGAGGGCCATAGGGGTGCTCTGCTAACTGTGGTAGGACTGTTCATTGCCACCTCCTCTTAGGTGTAGGAGGGCAGCATTCAAGGCAGGCTATCAGTCCTTGCTGGAACAGAACTTGCAATTAGCTCTTTTGGTTTAACACAAATATGGAGCTAGCAAATAGGTTTTAATAAAGAAATACCTTTTATAGCACCACAAAGGTGTTAAATACATCCTTTAGAGTTATAGCATCTGAATTCAATTAAACTCAGAAGCGAGACACATTTAATTTGATATATAGTGATTTAACTATTTTAATTGTTACACTGGTAATCTTCCAGCTGTGACAGGGTAAATGCCAATGAGCATCTTCTTTGCCAATGAGCAAAATCTTGAAAAGAACGGAATTTTTTCTAACCTTCACTTATTTGTTATCTTGGCTGCATCATTTATGCTATGGACTATGGCATTATCGTTAGCTTAACAGGTGTATTTACAAGGATTTGCTAGACAAAGTTTTCATTTTTCAGTCAGTGTCCTAAAGATAATCCAAAGGCTTTTCTTTTGGCCTAAAGCAGGATGCACCAGATGAACCCTGCTGTTTTCCATGTAATTTATTCTGTTCCTTGTATGCATAAGAAAAAGATGTCATACAGAAAAGGATGGGACCATGAAAAAGAACAGAGAGAACTTGCTGTCATAGTATTTTTAACTTGGAGTAAGAAATGTAGTTCTAGGAAAATGACAGTTCACCTGAGCAGTAGGAGTTCAAAGAAAGAATGGGTGAAATTCAAGTGAGAATGAGCATGTGGAGTTTTTTGTTTTATACACTTTCTGGTGAATGGTTTTATTCTGTCAAGTCATAGCATGACTAATCATGCTTAGGAGCAAGTATAAAATCCTGCTGGCAGTAGTTGTTGATGATGACAGATTTGTTTCTCTATAGGTGTCTTAATCTACTTTTTTAAAAAAATTACCATATGTGATGTTGATATTCTGCAACATGATTAAAAACATGTTTTATAAGCAAATGCATTTATTTCTAAAACATCTACAAGTTGATAAATGACTTTACATCTGTTGGCTTGTCTGCTTTTGGTACCTGCCCATATACATGGCTGTTTCATATATTAATGACTTTTTGAGAAAACCTTAGCTCCAGGAATTTTTCTGTTTACATGGAATTTGCCTTCAGGGAATTTACTTGGAAGTAGAATTGAGATGAAAGAACACCTTTCATGCACCAAATTACCAAGTAAAATAACTTCCCTCAAAGAACATTTAGTGCCTGAATACTAAAGCATCCACAGCCTACCTCTAGGTATAGGCAAAGTAGGTAGTTGCTGAGCAGGCCACATGGGCCATGGTGGTATTGCGGCTTATTCTATTCAGCTAGATCTTTGAAGGCTGGTGCTGCTTGGGTATCTCAGTGTATACCAGGATGTGCAGAAAGGTGGTCATTGCTGAAATGCAAGGGCAACATTCTCCCGTTTTTCCACCCTGAAACCAGCAACTCCTACCATCATTTGTCCTGACTCTGTATTTTCTGATATATCGTTTCTTCAGCTGTCTGAAGCTGTTGCCCTTCCCTTATCCCCACTGACTGTCATCTCCTCTTTTCACATGAGGAGCTCTGTTCTGGGTTCTTGAGCAATTCAGTGCTGCCTTTTCTTGCCTTTTCACTGCCTCTTTGTAACCACTGCACATATTTCTTGTCAGGACAAGAATGCATTACTTTAAGATATGATAAGTGGTCATCTGGAAATCTAGTCAACGTGTGTAAGAGGACAGGACCCAATGAAGTAATTGAGGCCTCTATCGGCTAGTGTAGATGACTGATAAATTACTCATAGAAGTAATTCTGTTGATTTTTGTGGTTAGAGACACTATTTTGTGGGAATGGACACTGCCTTTTTGTCACAGAGTATAAGCATTATTAGTCTGTACAATCTATTTTATGTAGGCCTTATGCAAACTATCCTGCTTATTTGAGTGTGGAGAGGTTCACAAACAATATATATTGTTTAACAACAGAATTCATGCGAGAACAGAGTTTTTGGGTTGATAACTGAGCTAGTAATGTCACATGAAACATGTTCCGTTATCTTTCACCTTTGATTGTTCCTGGTACAGACACATGTTAATTCATGTAGGAAAACAGGGTCCTCTAACAATTAAATACAATAAAATAGGTTGTAACAATTCATGTCTGAGTTGAAGTAATTCACATTATTGTTCATAGTACCTGATAAAGCAGCGTATCCAACATACTGATGCTGAAGACCCTGCCAGCGGCAAAGGGCAGTCGAAACATAAATGCCAGATTAGATCCCTTCTCCCGCTCTTTCTGTTAAATAATTGAAAAATAGAAGATACTTTTTAGTTCTGGTGTTGGAAGGGCTATAATAAAAACATCAAATAGATATTAACTTGAAAGAGGTCAAAAGTGTAAAATTGCTTTACTCTGAGTATAGTTTCTTGCTACAAATATGTAGCATCTTTGTTCAGTGCTTAGAATTTTTCAGGTTGAAAGATTTTGTTTAATGCGTATGTTGTTTCAGTCGTCACATCTCAAATTACATGGGCATATTCTACCAGATCATTTTAAAAATGACCAAGGGATTTCAACTGTGCTTAGAGCAAAGCTCTTGTTATTCCTGCTCCAGTTCCTTGGTCCTGATAGTGGACTCCCATTCAGGTCCAGAAAGTCTGCTAGGAACAGGTACATGAAACATGAACAGAATCTCATGTGAAAGAAACGGTATTTCACTGAATGTGAGGATCTGAGACGAAATCAGACATGGACTGGGGTAGAAACTTTGCTCTGATGCTTCTGGGGAAGGGATGCAGAAAAATATAATGATAGTTATGCCTTTTCCTTATCATATCTAGCTTGCAGAGGAATCACACCATAACGTGTTTCCCTGTACAATATCACAGGATTGGTTTGATTAAAAAATACAGGAGTTTTCACATATGTTAAAATGATCGTGTAAAGATTTAGAATTTTTATCCTTCAGTTAACACCTGCAATATTTACTTATTGGATTAATCATAGGAAACTAAAGTGTGAATCTTATCTAAGATATTCTAAACCCTGTCTTTCAAGAGAGAGAGTGCTTACCTCATTTTTTCTTATCTAACGCAAATGAGGAACATAAGTTTTAAGTTTAGACCATGGGTGGTTTGGTTTTCCTTTTCTCTGTTGTATAAGGGCTATCGCTTTCTCCTATGTCAGTGCTGAGTTTTGTGTTCAAATTTATTTATCTCTAAAATGAGGAAAGTTGCAGCTGCAACAACAGATGGACTTTTGATTTGCGTATCTTTCTTCTGCAGTCCATTAGGTTGAAAAGTCAACTTTGCATGTGTGCTTCAGTGGCATATAAAAGCAACTTGCCTGACTTTTTCCGTCTTTCTGAAAATGAGGTGCTTAATGCAGAAATAACAATCAACTGTACATTTGACTGCATTAGGCAATTTTTACTTGAGTTTTTAATTGCCTTTCATTTTGCATGAGGGAGTTTTGAAACATCAAATGAACTACAACACCACCTGTGAAGTGCTCCCTGCAAATGTTAAGATGAAATGAGTGGGAAATACCAACAGCAGGCAACTTCAACAGCAATGAAGAAAATTTTCTTTCTTTAAGATAATTTATCTACCTCTATTTCAGCATAGCATAGTTTGGAAAGGAAGTTAATTAACTGTTTAGTTTCCAACCTGCATTCACAACTACAATAAATTAATAAAGATAGGGAAGAAGTAATAATATTTCTAATGATTTTCAGAACCTTTTCTGGAAAAATGAAGGAGCCAATGTAAAGCAAGATAGTGAACTGAGATAAGAACCCTCACTTCACTGTATTGAAGTAGACAGGCTACAGTCTGTGGAGTATTCCAGAAACCACTGCAGACACCACATAGTGAGAAAGCTGTTACTACTCTGCTGTCAGTTGTAGTTAGGTTGGAAGATAGGCATGAAAGGCGCTATCCAGCTGTTGGCCTGAATAAACTGGCAATGCACGATTCCACCTAGTTTCAGCTTATTCTTCCTGAAGTTACCATTGAGGGAAGGAGTGCTAAAATAGAGGAACCATGGATGCAAACTTTAATGAATAGTGGGAGCGGCATAATCCAAATGAAGACATGCCTCCCAGTGCAAACTGCTCCTCTTTGTCTAACAACTTTTATCTAGCTTCTTCACAGTTCTCGATTCTATGTACTTATCAGAATATTACCTAGATAAGATTGGGCCATCATTCTATTTCAGGCAAAGTTCAACAAATCACAAAAGATCACCCAGATATCTATATGTTTTGGTTGAAATGCAAGTATGAAACTCAACTGAGTAAAAGATTGACTTCTAATATGAATCCTATCTCATCTAGACACGTTGAATTTTTGCAGAAGTTCATTCTTGTGTAAGAAATTTGGAGCTGCCTGTGAAGATAAATTTGTATGAAAATTCAGTTTTCCATTAAATATATGTTGCAATTAACTATGTGATTGTTATATAGTAACAATATATATAGTAAAATAGTGAAATACCTGAAACCCCCAATTTCAAGTATCTAAGAAATTTACTCTACAGCTAGGAAATTGAAATTATATGCTAGTTCTGTGTAATGATATTGATTTTAGCATGAATTCAAATTTCCTAAAATATCTAAGATATCTGAGGTGAAGAGACTGGGAGTCTACATGACAGAACCCAGCAATAATATCTGCTGGGAAAAATTGCTGACTGGAGTGAAAGATCTCTCTTCTTGAAGACAGGCACAATGATATTTATTTGTCTTAGTCTCATAAACTCAGAAAATGGACTGAAAGATCACGAAGGCGATACTGTAAGTTTTGTGGACTGCAGGGGAAGATGGGTCAGATCACCAATGAAGGTCTGTGAAAAAGAGGATTGTCCTTGAATTTACCAAGTAAAACAGATGCACAGTGTTACTTTGTATGCTGCCATCTAATGTTTCAGCGATAGTATTTTGGACAAGCAAAGTAAACTTCTCTCTATCTGGCCTCCCTGTTCCACAGCTTGAAAATGCCATCACGTGCACTAGAATGTATAGAATATGAATGTTTTATCTAGTATTTAAGTAGTGTTACTACCCTTATTGTCACTAGGACTGCCCTTTAAAAGAGAAGGATTTTGCATTGGAAGGGACCTTAAAAGATCATCTAGTTCCAGCACTCCTGCCATGGCCTTCCACTAGGCCAGGTTACTCAAAGCCCCATCCAACCTGGTCTTGAACATTTCCAGGGATGAAGCTTTCACAACTTCTCTGGGCAACCTGTTCCAGTGTCTCACCACCCTCACAGTAAAGAATTTATCCCTAATATCTAATCAAAATCTGTCCTCTTCAGTTTAAAACTGTTACCCTTATGCTGTCACTACACTCCCTTATAAAGAGTCCCTCCCCATCTTTCCTGTAGGCCCTGTTTAAGTACTGAAAGGCTGCTGTAAGGTCTCCGCAGGGCCTCCTCTTTTCCAGGCTGAACAACCACAACTCTCAGCCTGTCTTCATAGGTGCTCCTGCCCTCTGTTCTCAAACTGTCACAGTAATACAAACACCATACAGATACATGGAATATAGAATATGTAATTTTAATGCCCATAAAGAATGTGTAATTACAGTGCCTTTAAAGTGAATTGGGTAAAAAAAAAAGTGCGTAAGTTGTGTTTAGTCAATTAAAATATTTTCCCCTAAATTTTCCACATTAATTGCCTGTGGCAGCCTCTTGGGAAATCATATTAACTCTGAATATTCTGTTATCCAAAAATATTCAATTTTCCTTGAGCAAATTCTGTGTTCACCTCTGTCTAGAGGGCTAGTGGGTTAATATTATATTGCAAAGTGATGGAACTCAAATCTAACTTTGTTCTTAAATGAGGGTAGAATTTGAAAAAAATAATCTTTTACATTAGCTCTGTAACCATAAAATAATTTCAGTTTCCCCTTGTTTTGAAAGTATTGTTATGAAATCAGAAAAAGTGTTGAAATTATAACATTTAAATATGGGATGGAGGGAGGCAAATCTTACCTTTTCTAATTTGGATAGAGCAAGAGAATAGCAGTCTTTGGCTCTGAACTGCATGAATCTCATATTGGCTGGGTGAGTTAGTTCTGTAATAATGCTTAGGCTTGAGAACAACCTGTATTTTAAAAGAATGTAACAGTTATACCTCTAATTATAACAATTCACAAATGTAAGGCTCTGCATAATGCTATAGCTTGTGCTCATGACCATGTTTTTAATGAAGTGCCTGAAACCTGTGGTGTTTTTTGGCACAATGAAATGCTGGTATAATAGCAGAGGAAACTACAAAAATTCTCTGTAGAATTCACAAAGCAGCAAACAAACATTCAAAGGTTGAGCTTATAAAACATTTTAATGCTAGAAAGGAACCACTTAAGAGAGAATTTCTGTGATAATTTCTAAGATGACACAAATCTACAGGAAACAACAAAAATGCAAAACTATATAGCCTGCGCTTAGTACCTGGTTGCACATAAGCTACCATTTTATTAGAACTGGTTTATGTACTGTTTCCATTTGATTTATTTTATATTTTTTTTAGTTCTATTTGTATGCTCTGTGTCCATAGACTGAACAACATAGATGAAAATAGACACTTCTTGGAAGTTGCTGAGAAAATCATAGAATCATAGAATTGTATGCTTATGTTCTCACTTTAAAATACTTACATACACAAAATATGTATAAGTTAACACTAATTCAGGCTTCAGTAACAAAAATAGTGAATAAAGTTTAACTCTGGCCGAATTGCACAGATTTTCATGAAGCAGACTAAAAAGCCCCTCCCCAGCCCTCAGGGCTCTAAGAACTAGAAAAAAATTTGTAGTTTATGCTTTGCAAATGCTAAACAACTTGGAATATTTGAGTACTCCCTCTACAGATTAGTTTCAGAAAATGAGATGTGCATGACCCTGAAAGTACTTATCTAATCGTAACAATAGATACTTGTAATACTAATAACATCATTAATGTGTCTTCTGTTTCATTCAGATAAAAATTAAAGTGGTGTTCTTGAAAGCTGAATTTAGTAAGTTAGTGTCAAATGGAATCCAATGTATCTTTGTGCAAGTTTTTAGTCTCTTTCCCTCACTTTTGTAAGGTGGAGCTTCACTGAAAGTGCAATTCAAGCAGAGCCTACGTGTGACAAAATATATGTCAGAACTATCTGCCAGTACATGTTAAGGTTATGTTATTGCAATACAGTTTCCATGTTCTGAACATATGATTATGTGATGGTAGAATAGCTAGCCATTGTTATGTTAGCAGTTACTATGTCCCTGTGAACAATCAAGTATTAAATGTCATTATGTAATGAAAAATGGATTTAGAAACCTGGGTCAGAATATGAATCACTTAACAATGACTATTTGTGTGCAATGTAGTTTGAAAGGCATTGTCCATGCTCAGGAATTTCTGTAACTTTTTAGCTCTTACAATCAGACTTTGATATAAACTCTGAGTGGTGCGGTATTGTTACACAAAGTCTGCTCATGTCCTACTAAAGACTAAGCACTTAAGAGAATGGAGTCTACATACATATATTGAATACATGATAATCACACCTTCGAGATACAAATGTGGTACATCTTCATTCCTATGTTGTGTGTTATAAAAACCTGTGAAGTGCTTATGAAATTTGAAAAAAATCCTGGTAATATCACACTTGTAGGTATGAACTTGTATTTATTAGGAAGCTTAACAAATGTGTTAAAGTTCTGAGGAAGGAGAATAAATTTCCTTTACGTTAATTCTGTATCGTGTAGTATAGAATTACTTAAGCTTCTGCTGGCTGGAAATTTTCTTGTATTGCTCTATTAAAAAATAGGCATTCATATTTGAAATTCACTATATAACAGTCAGAACTAAGAGTAACAGCAATTAAAAGCTGATGATAAAATATACAGAACTGCAGGTTACTAAGTTTCTGTTAAAGATGGGTTTAGTTTATCACAAAGATATGGAAACTGATTTATTGTAGGAAATCAGTTTCAAATCTGCTATTTGTAAAATTTGTATTTTACTTATGAATTGCCTTTTAGTGGAAATAGGGGAAATGACTTTCCAGGCAGTCAGGGCCAGATTGCCTGTTGCCCCGGGTGTGAGGCACACTGCCTGCGAGCTTTCAGCACCAGAGCAGGCTACTTGTGTGCAGAGATCCCTCTTTTCTGTCCCATTCTGGTAAAAGGACTGTGTGGGATGGAAAAGAAACACCCAATTGGCTGATGGAAGACAGGGTTGCTGTTGAACTGGTATTTGAGAATCAGACAAGCAAGAGATACATTTAGTTCTTTTCTGATCCAAAATGATATACCAAGAATACAATGTAACAACTCACTTGGTTTATCTAAAAATTGCGCATACTACTACGTATCAGCTGAACTATTGATTTATGAGGAGTACTGCTGTCAATATGCTTCTTGCAGTATTTGTAACATAGCCTTCAAGATGTTAGCTAAAAAAATCTTAAGAGCAGGGCCTCCCAAACACCAGCATTTAAACCCACTAATTAATAGAAATCAAGAGTAAATCTAAACACTCCTTCTAGTACAGACCTACTGTCTGGGGAAACACTATTTTTCTGAGGTGGACTTCTAGCTGTCAATATGGACTCAATCGTCGGCTTCATATTTCACATTAAAAAGTGAAAAACATCTCTAGGACACAGTTCAAAACTAGTAATTTCTCCTTGTACTTTTAAACTATGCTAACTTCTTTCTCATCCAAAGGAGTAAATATTTCCTTTCTTAATCAGTGTGAGCATTTGATTCACACTTCTTTACTCCTTTTAACTATAATTAAGTCAGATGTGATGTAAGCTAGTGTTGGATCACAGTTTTAGTTGGTAGGGAACACTTTCTAACCCTAAAAACCCTAAAGGTGCCAATAACCCTGCCAATGTATCTGTTTCTAATGGGGGGGACGACACATGCTTTTCTGGCAAAGCAAGATGACTACATCAGGGAATAATGTCAGAAGAGGTATATGAGAAATGGGAACCTAGGCCAAAGACTGCAGCACATTTATATCTTTTCAGGCCTGTGCACAGCCCTCATTGAGGTCAACTGCTCTGAGTCAACCAAATCCGTGAGATTTAGATTAGCCTGCATCTTCTGAACAATTTCACTTGGTGAGAATTAAATGCAATCTTCTTCATTGACATGATATCTTTGAGAAGAGCATATATTAGCAGAACTCCAGTGGTTTGTGTTAAGAGCTGTTGTTCTCTACCGTGTCCAGCCTCTTTATTAGTTTCTGATACTATTAGCTGTTACTAAGTAATGCAAAACCTTTAAAGATATTTTAAAAATTAATTTACAAAAATATTAATGCAGTTTACACTGTAGAACAGCAAACTGCCAATACCTTATAACTCTTCCCAGAGCTTACTTATTTCTACAACTTTTACGTAATATAAAAATGAAATGAAATTATTGTATGTTTTCTAGGGAAAAGAATTAGAAAAAAATTATACAACATACTACTTGCGAAAGTTTACAAAGTCTTCTGAAAAAGTATCATTATATCTTAAAACAAGATATTTATTATGATTTCTTTTGATATTCATATAAAATATCATGTCTTAATATTAAACTGAACCAGATACATAGTTCATACATGAGTTAAAGCTGCCATCTAGTTGTAAGCATTGTGCAAGACAACTGAGTAATTATATAATAAGTTCTAGTTGGATACCTATGGTACATAGGGTACTAATATGATATTTTTCTCCTTTTTGTAGTATTTTAAAAAGAAGAACTATGTAGAAACAACACAACTATTGGAAAAATCAATTACTTTGTAAGTTTTACTTTTGTTCAACTCATTTTTCTGTTTTACGTTGGGGATAAAATGTATTTCTGAAAACTGATGTATGTCAAAATCTCAGTGAGATACCCTAGCACAATATGGTTGAGGAGACTTGAATCATGCACAGATTAAGTTCAATTACAGTTTCTAAATTAAAGTTAGGTGTGACTATGAGACACACACCTGTGCTAGTACTAGGTAAAACTTCAAAAACTCAAAGTTTGAAAAAGGTAGAGCAAAAATTTCTTGTACAATGTAAATGTTGCTTCTTTTGAGCACATGCAGAAATGATATCAGCATTTAACTGCATTCTCATACATGGTTGAATTAAAAAAAAAAATCTCTCCATTGAAATCCTTGTGTTCTAATGAGCTTGGTTTTCTAAAACACTGGCAGATTCAAAAGACTTTTGCTATGCACCTCTCTCCAGTCCTTATGTGGAAGGCCTGATAGAAAAAGGCAGCAATATTGAATGATACTGAAATCTTCTAGGGGAGGAATGAACAACAGAAGTGCAAGCTTTAATCCATCAAGGAGACATTTCTTACTTGACTTTGTAGTGTGTTTTGTTTTGTGTGGTTTTTTTTTTTTTTTAAGCAAATAAGAAACTTTTTTCACAGTTTAAAAGGACATGTATCTTTTGGTACTTGTTGAATCAAGATACTTAACACAAAGTGGGGCTTTAATCAGGAGAGGTTCTCGAACAGAAAATCTCAATGTGTTTAGCTCCATATCACAGTACTGGTTTCTCAGCCTCTTTACTACACTGATATTTTTTTCAATAATCAGTTTTTCCTTCATGACTCTTACAGTCTTGTTGTCATATATAATTTGGCCTGAAAACCTAATTTTTCTTCAAAACTAAAGATTTGAAATGTGAACACTTACTACTAACTTCATAGTGATGCATTGCTTACCTTTTAGGATTAGAAGGATTTGCTTTTCATATTGGCTTTACAATTCCTGTGAAAGAATGTTGCATTCAGGAAAAAATTCTTTTCTCAACTATCTCTGGTCCTAAGTCTTCAAGGATAGCTTTCTTTTCCTTCCTGTAAACCTGACAGTTGACTTTAAAAATGATCATCCAGTTTTGGGATGCAGAGAATTTCATCTGAGATTTCAGGAGAATACCTCACGATTCCGAGTATATTTCTAAGCAAGGTGGGAAAAAGTTTCCCCCCATAAAACACAAATTCATAAAAGGTAAAATTTAGGTAGAAGAAGGAAAAAAAATAATCTTTTATCTGAGTACAAAAGGCTTAGTGTATTTCATAATTAATGAGGATGTATAGACAGATTGCAAATATGCCTTACCTAAAGAGTGTTTGAACATTTACAATAGTCTTAGCATCTGCCATGTAGTCTTCCTCAGCGCTCATTGTACTTTCTTTGTCGACCACCACCATATTAGCTGCAAAGGTGACCCCACATCTTAATAAGTCATCTAGGCTTTTGTGAAGAGAAAGAGGGAGAAAGAAACAAACAACTTAAATATGGAACACTTAAAAGATTAGGGATGGTTGGAACTTGCAGATCACAGGGTGAGTTGCTGGTTCCCTTCATCTCCATGTACATATCATAATGTCTAATATATTCTGATCAAGTATATAATCTCAGTTGATAGAATAAAATATGAATAATTGTTTTCCTTAAAATCATACAGTATGCACTTCAGTAGGTTGTTACAGTCCCTCTCCTTTTGCTAAAATGATAAATTTATTTCAACTTATTTTAAAATAAGCCTTTAATGTTTACTTGGAAAGACAGTGTCCTTACAAGCTGGAACTACTTGCTTCATTGTAGCTACTTTTGACAATAAAAAGACCCAAATAAATGCTTTAAGTTGCTCTTTCCCACAATTATATTTCAGTTTCAAAATGCTAATAAATATTCTACTAGGACATCCAATACATTACTTTTTTAGGTTAATCAATGAGTTGGGAGTGTTCTCCTAATGCTTTTAGGAGCAGCTGTACATCAGTAAAACACTGCACTCTGCTGGACAGTATTTCCTGTGAAGCCTGACCACAGAAGACAGAGAACTGAATTACAGTTCTCATCACGCTTCTTATAGCTTTGTTTCCAACATGAAGCATGTTTTAGTTGTTTTAACAATATTTTCCGCAGAAACAAATCACTTTTCAAAAAAAGTTTTGAAAGGGCTTTCCTGTAATGATAAAGACTGCTAGGAACCTAGCAATTTTTAAGTGAAAATAAGAAGAAAGGGTGAATTTCATGGTTTCCAAGGGAGATTGGAAAACTAAATTTTTGCATTGTCATTAAAATTGCTCCTCATTTAGCAAACTATAATATTAATTAAGGCTTAAGTATCCTGATACAGTTTTTCTTTTCAGAAAAGACCTTTTAGGGTCTTAACTTGACGTAACCTATTATAAATTCTTTTTGAAATTTTTGGTACGCAAAGCTGTACAAATTTGTGGTTATTTATTTTACATCATATACAAGTTCTTCATAAACAAATACATAATATAATTCTTTTTGAAACTCTGCAATATCACGAGTGGTTGACTACAGCAAAAGAAAGGCTGTACTTTGCGTGATCTATACTAGCAACTTCAGTGCAGAATAGAACTCTGACCTTTGAGTAATTTTTATTTTCACATCCTCAGTCTTTCTTTGAAAGATCTTTGAAAATAGCAGCATATTCTGAAATAGATTTTCTGCATTCCAACGTTTCACAAGCTCAACAGCTACTCTTACTTTAGCAGTTACACACAGATAATTTTTTGAGAATTTAAAAAATACTAATTTAGAAGTATTGTAATTCTAGTCCTCAGTTCTAGTGACAAGTTTCTTAATAATGAAAAGATTTCTTCAGAACTGAAATCTCTTCAGTTACAGATCTCAAATGATTTATACCTGAAGCCTGTAGAACATATATTTACTACTTGCTGACATAATTTGACAATTTGATAATTCATTCCAACTATGAATTTTGGTATTTGGTAAAGGTATATTTCTGCAGGGCATCCACTTCTAACAAAAATGAGTGGTTAATGAGAATAATTTTTTGGTGGTTTTCTCTCTAAGATGATGACATTTCACACCAGGTTGACAAAATGACAAATATGTTAGGTACTTAAAGGTAGTAGCTGGTACTTTGGGAATTTATTCTATACCATTAAATAAGAAAGAAAACTTTGTATATTTGACATTGTAGTTCTTAGCTAAAGATGATCAACTTCTATTAATTGTACAGGATTTGAGAACATGTTTAGGAAAATATAGGGAATAAGTATGAACTGTATTTTTTAAAGTATTGTTATTGATGGAAACAGATGTCAAAAAAAAACACCACCCTATGAAATACAATTGGTTATTGGATCAGGAATTATAGCAATTGTATTGTCATAAAAGATGCAGAAGTTCATGCTAGTATTACTGTTAACTGTAGAATTCTTTATAATCACTTATTTCAAAGGCCACACGCTTTTTTTTTATTTTTAATGCGCTCAGTTCTAAAAACAACAAAAAAATCTTTAGGGGAGGATTTGGTGATTTCCTTCTTGAAATAAACTTGGTAAATTTAATTGAGGTTTCATTTTTCATGATAAAAACAGGTTAACCTATTTGGGTTATTAATTACTTTGGACACTTTGAGGCAATTCAATTATTCTTTTGATATGAATTCTTTTTATAATTGTTGTGTAATTAAAAGCTAAGAAAGTTGTAGATATTAACAACCCAAGACACTTTTTCAGTCTAGAAGAAGAAATGTAGAAAGTGAAAAACATTTCTGTAGATTCTTTGCAAATCTCATGACTGGTATCACCAAGGTAAATCTGTAACTGTAACACCACCATCAGTTGTTTTAAAGCCCTTGTTACAACAGGTTGAGATGGAGAAACGTTGGATCTTGAGAAATCTCATTGTAATACTGGATTCTGTTAATTCAGGACAGGAGATGCATTTTTGATTTCTAGCTGGGTAATGAGTATTGTGGGTTTGTAGTCCCAATTCAGTTTAGCTATGAAGTGAAGCAAACCGTTTTCTTCTTTAAATTGACACTCAACACACAGGAGTTTGCTAAAATGCTAATGAGCCCTTCCTCATCTTATTTCTGCCTGATTTTTATGTCAATTCTATGTTGCTAAACCTAGACATGCAGATATATATGAGCAGAGGTGAAGACAGAAATGTAGGAGTAGGTGATATTTTAAGTAGCAGAAGACGAAGACTGTTGGACGCATTTGAGATTGTCTAATTCTGTTGCTATCTTTACAAAACCCTAGTCAGTAAACCCAAACAAATTGTAACTAATTATTGAATGACATAGAATCAGGGCTATAATCTGGCAATTTGTAGAAACATATTAATGCACCTAATTAAGTCTTAATCTTATGTTATTGAAGATCTTGATCTGTGTTCCATGACACAATTTTCACTAAAGATATCCTTTATAAGGCAGAAAATTGAAATCCCAAATTATAGCACACAGACACAAACCATGCATGCAAAAAGATCATCTTCAAATACAACACACACTTAAACATGCAATGACGATACACACAACAAACCACTGAGCACTACAATGTTAAGTTTTCTAACAGTTATTTCACCTACTTGTCGATAGAGCCCACCATGTAGTAAACCATTGGAAACCAACAGATTGCATCCAGAAAATGCATATCTGGCCTAAGCAGCAGATGGGATTACAAAATGAAACACAATATCACAACAGCAGCATCTCTTCTAAAATATTTCAATAAACTGGTAGCTTTTTTTAAAAAAAGTAACTTTTTTAACTTTGGCAGTATATCACTTTAAACAGGAAATAGGTTTGCAGAAAGCTGTGAATCAACAGTTTGCTGTGATCATAAAGGATGATCAGAATTAACATGCTGATATTAATAAAAGCACCTCTTAAATCAGAAATTTTATGGCACAGTAGAATTCCAAATATAAGAATGAATGACTGATGTCAAAGACACACTACCAAGTCATACCAAGTGCATGACTCAGGAGTATTTAAACAGTAAGAATTTTTAAGTTAAATGTGAACTGGGAACCCAATCATCATTTGGGTTTTGTCCAACAGCTCCATTCAAGTCAATGAGAGAATCATAGATGAAACCTTATTTTTAAAATGGAATGTTAAACTAAGATACTGTATTTTATTGCATTGTTTCTTTAAGAATAAATTTTACTGTATTTCTTCTTACATGCCAAGAAACATTGGAAACATTAAAATACATGTGATGTGCAGATATCAGAATAAGCATACTGTAATAAATTGCCTTGATAAATAAAGAAAATAGGAATATAACAACATAGCATAGATATCTTCAATAAAGGTGGCTGAATTTCTGAATTTCTGAAGTAAATTACAAAATTCCAATTGACTTGAATGGCAGCCTGAATTCCACCTCATGCATGTATGGAAAGCATGCTGGCTTTTCAGCTAGCTTCCCTAGTCCCATGAATGTTGGCCTTTCAGAGGAGTCACTGCAAATGCTGTGTAGAGAGAGACAACACTAAGGGTATTAGTTTAATTAGCAACCATAGCTTTTACTTTATGCTAAAAAAAAGTGGGTTTAGCTGTAAAATGTCACAAAAGCATTAAAATATGTGAAATCAGGCACTATGGTGGCAAAGAAAACAAGCACCAGAGGGCACTATATGTTCACATCTTTAAAAGTCTTTAAAAGTTCTTTATCGCTTTTACCAATTTGTGTAATTCACTTCGTGCCACAATATGTACATAAAAAAGCTTCCGTTTTGCAAACATGGGTGTATACAGCTTCACTAGAGCTGAGGCAAAAGTGGGACACTTTACAGGAGGCCTTTGTATAATAAATTGTTTAAACTAGAACATATCATATATAAGCAAAGGGAAGTGGCAGCCTGCAATCAGAACCTATAAGAAATTTCTGCTGCTGTCATTTCTTTGAGTCACATTTTGATCTAATTTTCTGTATACGGCTATCTTCCATTTTTGTGTCTTCCAAGTTGGAATGTTTTAGTACTTGAGCAGTACCAAAGTGTTGCAAAACAAAACATAACCAAAAAAAAAAAAATCAAACCAAACCAGAACCAAAAGTCTTAGAGTCTAAAATTAAGTTGCATTAAGTAGGTTAGTGTTGTCTGAACTGCTGTCATGTAGCTGTGACACGATTATAGAGTGTGCTTTTTACAGTGTTTATGAAGTTATTTAATTTTAGCAGTAATATTCAGATTATTTTGGTTATTTTTAAGAAATACTTAGCTGAAACACTGGCCATGAAGAATAAAGATATTTAAATTTACTATGGCCATTTGCAGTCAGTAAAAAGTCAATTTTGTATATGACAGTGAATATAGGATGTTATTTTTTTGTCACCAACTTTTCTCAAAGATAAATGTGCCATAATGTTTTTGATTTTAAGTTGGCCATGTGAAGAGTGATCATCTATTAAATTAATGGTAAAATGAGTTTAAAATGTATCACAAAAAAAAAAAAAAATTAAATCTACTTACGGGTTATCCAGGAGTAATACAATGGGATTTAGTTCTTTCTTTGGTCGGTAATAAGCTCTGAGTGGAACAATAAAGTTATATAAGCCATTTCCAGCAGTTTCTGCTGCAACTATAATCAATTTATTTTTGAATCCATAGGCTTTGGCGTCTTCATAGTAGTTATGTTGGCAACCCTAAAATCAAAATAAGAAACAAGAGCAGTGGATGTGAATAAAGAGATTTAGCTGTGACATTAAAGGGTTTTACCATTGGAAACAGAGAATTGTATTGGATGACCTGATGTAGACCTGATCAGACATAAAAAGAGCGTGGTGATGAAAAGGATGAGAAACCATATTATAGCTTAGTAAGAGCTGAACAAACTCATCTCTAAATAGAAACCAGAATTTAACTCTGTTCAGATGCAAATGAGAATGCTGTTGTATCCAGTAACGGAAACCCCTTTTACCTTATCTAGTCTAAGACAACAGAAGGGTACTTTTTCATGCAGAAGATGACAAAATGTGGGAGAGCTTCCGATATATGGAGAGTAAGGAGGATAGCCTTTGGCATACCTAGGAGAATAAACAAACACTTTTCAGTACAGCAAATTACTGAAATGTAGTTAAATATAGAACTATTTTTATGGGATGTTTATACCTATGCCCAAGTTTTGCAGTTATCTGTAGACTAGCAGAGTCAAGTACATAAAATGAATTATGTTTAATAAGGATTAAAGGAATATATTTTGTAACTTTGACCAATTCCATACAATTTAGTGGAAGCCATCGTGCTTTTGTGGACAAAAGGAATTTTGCTTGTGGGTTTTCTTTTTGTATAGGCCTCTTTGAAAATGGATTATAATGTGCTGTCCTAGTCTCTTGAATGCAGGTACTGGAAACTTAGAAGGAAAGAAGGGAAGGAAAGAAAATAGAAATAATTGTTGTACTTGTGCTCTTCCTTCTCCCTTTTTCTTTCAAACACTTACCAAGAATGAATGAGGTCATTACCTTCTTGCTTTAATAACATACTTTCAACATGGTTGGAATAAATTTTAAATGGTAAATCCACTTGTAGATAAGATGAAATTTCTAATTCAACTTAGTTTTTAATATGAGGCCTTTTACATCCTTTTTTTTCAGTCTGTAGATCTAAGATGACTTGTTCTATAATTTTTTTAATTGAAGTTTTATGACCTTCCCTGGGGCTTCTCGTGCTTGCCACTGTTGGAGATGGGAAACTGTGCCACTGGAATAATTGTGTATTTAAGTTTTAATGTCCCTGTCAGTAATTCCAATAAATTTAACTGCTTATCTGCATGGCAGTTACAGGATTGAATCTTCTGGTTTTATCTGAGTAATGCATCATTACTTTCAGGAACATGTGAACAAGCATTTTAAATTAGATGTACAAATTTTGTTTCATACTGCTTTTTTTGTCATTCCTACATTTTGAAGTCAGACACCTGGTCCCAGCATTCAACAAGCCTGTTGAGTGATCTAATTATCATTGCATTCTTGGGACAGAAGTACTTATCTGTTTACAAATTGAGTCCTGTCTTTATAACTACAGAATGTGAGAAAAACAGTAATAAAAATGTGATTAACAAAATTGCAATACAAAACTAGATCTTTATAACTGAGTATAGGAAATCTCCAGGAAATGGAGGAGTTAGTCTGGTGGGTTTTTTTTTTTTACTTCAAAATAGGTGTAACAGCATTCTGTTAACAGACAGTAGCACTTCATAAAAGGCAGTAATTCCATGGTTGGCCTTTACGGGTCTTGTTTGCTACAACTGCTTGGACTGATCTGTACATCAGAAAATTAACCATGTTATTTACATTTCATCTTTTCAAGTTATGTTGTTTATTTTATATTTAATATACATACTCTAAGCCTGCAGAGACTTCGTCATCTGATGGAGTAGTTTCATCTTCTGACTGGTCACTTAGCAGGTCACATGTCTGAAGTGAGGATGAGTCTGCAACTTCCAAAACGGGTGCTATACTGGGCCGTCTGCCCTCCTTACCTCCCTCAGAAGGAAGAGCTAGTGTAGGTCCACTAGACGTTCGGCATCCTGTGTCTTGTAAATCAATAGCCACTGTCCCTGAAGTAGCAGTGAAAGCATATTCTCAATGTGGTTGTCAAAATATTTAAATGTGATTCCCATAATAAGGGGGGGATTACCTGATCAAGGCGGCAAAGACTGAAAGAAATGCTATATTGATTGTGTTTATTACATTAAAATATAACAAATATTTAACTATACCTGAGGAAGCCTTTTCCTTCAAAGTAGCAATTTTGGTGACCATTAAATAATTTTCTTATTAACTACCTTTTCAAAATCGTACCTTATATAATTAATCCATATTTACATGCATCAAGAGCCTGTAGGTTTTTATTGAGCAATGACATATTTTTAAAGGTTATGAAAACTTATTACAAACAATGAGCTATGAATGACAAAGAAATTACCCATATGATTTTCCCAGTTGTTTTGCTTTGTCTACATTTTATTATGACTTTTTTATATAACATTCTTAAGCCGTTTAATTCCGTATCAAGTAAAAGAAAAACATAATCAAATTCCATTGGTTTTGTTTGGTGTTTGTTTTGAAAATACAAGGACAAGCGTGTAATGTTTTATCCTTCCACATACTAATACAATTTCTTATATATTAATTTAAATTACAATTTTAGGTTAAAACCTTTGAAATGCACTACTCAATGAATAACAATATGTTGTGGGATTGTTTTTTTTTAACTTACCCATGCTGGCTATTATACTGTGTACAGGTAACCTAGAAGCTCCATGGTAAGATAACTTTGATTCGTGTTTTTTTCTATGCTTTTCTTGCTTCTTAAAAGCAGAATTCTCTTCTTTGGTGATATTTATATAAAAGCATATATCTGTAGAACTCATGATATATCGAGGACCTGGATTCAGCAAAATGTTTTTGTTATCTTCCTTTCTAACACCAATCAGACAGACTCCAAACCTTAATTAGAAAAGGAAAGGCATGGTTCATTTTGCATAGTCCTATATATACTAGAATTCCCACTGTCAAAAATGAACCTCCAGTATATTGTTATATTTTTCAGATTTTTGGATGACATATATGTCTGAAAAATGTTATCTCCTAAAAAGGCCACTTATGATAAGCAGATTTTATGAGCTTATGAATCCCTATTCTTCTAATGCTGTTCCAGCTGATTATCTTTTTTCCTATCAGATGAATAGTCCCTTCTGGGAAAATATTAGTAGAAGGACAGATATATAATAATATATAATATGAAAAAGAATTAATCTTGTTGAACTGTTCCATAATTCATATGCAATGGAAACCATTTTCAGGATTCATTTTTGCAATTCATTTCTAGAAATGTATTTGATTAGTGATAGAAAATAAGGAATAAATAAATAAGTCCCCCAAAAAATCTTGAATATGAGAATAAACTCAGTGTTTAGGGTTTGATATATGTCCATCTTGTTAAATCTTTGTACATTCACGTCACAGAGCAGCACTGAATACTTAAGGTATGTTAACACCTAACAGAAAAAAATACAGGTTTATTTTGAACAACCACCAAAATGTAGCATGTACTACCTTTAAACTGAACATTTTGCATAAAATGAACACTCCACAAAGAAAGCCAGATTTCCAGCTTACTCCTAAATAAAAAATAAAATAAATACGCTCACATCCTCCCACCCAGCCTTTTCTAGATTGTTTTGGATATGGAAAGGGACTGGTGTTTTCATATAACTTCTCTAAGGTACAGTTTTTTTCTGGTTGTCAGGCTTATCCCAAATATACTTTATATTCCATTCTCCCAGATTGAGCTGGCCTATATAGAATCAACGTGAGCTTTTACCTGAACAGCTTTAATTTACAGAAAAATTAGCAGCCAGGTATTTAAACCCAGAAACAGAGTAACGTGTAATATTGCACCTTTGAATGCAGAGCTATTAATTATTGTTTTGAACTTTTAATTGTTAATAGGAAAATAAACATACTTTTTATGTGCATGGAAGGAAGCATAAGTGAAGCTTTTCCCCTCGTACTCAGCAAAAAAAGTACTTTCTTCCAGGTTAATATGATATACTTCATTACCAGAGCATCTCCCATACATCTTCTGCCATTGTTCCGATGATTGCTGACTCTCCCTGAAATATGTACAGATAAAAAGAATAATTTAAAACTTAATGTAAAATTCTTATTGATCAGAGCTGGATTTCATGGCAACAGAAACCACAAATGTTATTAGAAAGGTCCCATAGGCTAATCTGAAAGAAATATTTGAGATCAAAGCTTGGTAATACTGTAAGTAGAGAGATTATTTTAATGAATTAAAGAGCATTTTCTGCAAATTAATAGGCATATTAGATTGTGTACTTTTAAATCAGGAGAGATACAGCCAAATTACTTTAAATTCACCCCATAGTGAGTAGATTCACTGAAAATTAAAGATGACAGGTGAAACCAACAGCATACTCATTCTATTCATAAAGGCAGACTCTTCAGATACTCCATGGCAGATTGTCTGGTTCCTGCTTGAAGTAGATAAAGAATCATTGAAAATAACTTCTGTAGGAAAGACCCAGTTGGCTTTGGTTACTTTAACTGTAAGAAAGGTATTTTTCTGTATTTGTTTATTAGTTATCTTCAGCATTTACTCAATGGACATCTTTGGTTACTGTACCTTGTATACTATGACAAGTATATACCTTCTTTTCTCTAGTGGAAGAAAATAAATTATTAGTTTAGCCATATTAAGCTTATCATCCTTTACTATATGCAGCTAAAGTTCTTTATCCACACAGACTGCTAACTCAGCTAACACCACACCTTGCAGACTTGGGGCTTCTGTGAACATCTTTGTTAAATTTCATGTGGAAACAAGGTTCTGTCTGCATATATAATGGATGCATATATGTACATTTTTATATATGCATATAGGACATAAAACTGACAAATGTGCTCTCTGACTTGCCATTTGAAGTTAAGATCTCAAGATATTGGGACATGTTCACTTATACATTTGCAATATCTTAACACAATTTCTGTTATAATTAAATTTACCATTTTTCTCTACCCTCAGCATAGAAACATTTTGTTTCAAGATGGAAATAAGTATAAATAATAAATAGTATCAATGATAAACAGTATTAACAAATAGTGCACTAGGTTTAGAATAGCAGAACTAAAAATTAATTACACAGAAAATTTTCTATATTTCACTTTTCCCCCCTAAAATAAAATGTTCACCTGTTTAAAGTCTGCTTGGTTCCAGTTAGTTGTCTGAAAGCTTCCCATGGGGCTGTTCTGTAAAGATCACAATAAATTCAAGTCAGGCTAATTCCTTCCAGTATTTTGTATCCCAGTACAAACCCTAATAAAGTTCTATTACTAGATTAGATAATTAGATAGCATTTAAAGATAAATGTTAAGATTAAGAATTAAGATCAATGATAAAATTATAAATAAGATTCAAGGTAGAATTTTGGTGTCTTACAGACTGAGGTTTTGAATTCTATAAACAGCTGAGAAGATGATGGGATTACTTACATCTAGTTGGTTTAATCCGAAAAACAGCATTAAAGACCAAAGCCAGTTCACATGAATAGAAGCAAATTTCCACTTTAATGTTAATAGTGGGTTGATCTGGCCAAAGTTCCTTAGAAAACGAACAACTTCTCAAGTCTCCTCACATATTAGTATCAAAAGATAAAGTATTTTTAATTTATGTACATGTGTTTCTTTTTGTTTACTGTTTATTGTATTATCTATCTAATTAGGATAATAGAGAAGAATAATTTTTCCTGTGTTCTGTTGCTATGTATTGACTTGAACTTCCTCAGTTTACTTATCTTCATGATTATCAGAAATCAGCTTGTATTATTAACAATAGTCATATTATTTCTTAATATAAATAGGAAATAGGTAGCACTTCATTTGTAAGATTACAGCAAACAGTTGGGACAATGTTTTATCTATGAACTGTCAATGATCTGTTTAATTCTATTAAAATGTAAGTCACTTAGGTTAAGACCATAACTTCACTAAATTAACAAATTTAAGAAGGCAGAATTTCAAAGTGGTCATATTTTCCCTTAATGAATGACTTTTTAGCAGGGAAATAACAAAAAGCAAGAAATGTTCTGGTCAGTTCCTTTGAGGATCTCCTCTGGTTGCAAATAAAATACTGTGTAAAAAGAAGAGCCATTTCTTGTGGAACGGAAGGCATAGGTACTCACTGGAACTTGGTTATCTGCGATAACAACTTGAATATTCCTACTTACTATATTGAAGTAACTAAACTATCAACAGATAAGGGGCTTCTGTGAATGAAAACTTGAACTGATTATTAAGAAAATCCTCCCAATGACATTGAATTGACTTCAAAAAGACCACCAAAGGCTAGAAGCAGTTACCTCATTGCAGTCTCCCCAGAATCCAAATCTGCTCTTGTATAAGTTAACATTGACAGGGATTTAAAACTCAAGTCCTAGATAAAGTTTAATGCAGGTGTTGGTAGTAACCAGGATAATGAAAGGGTAATTAAACAGGAACAAATGTAAATGAAAGCAATTCACTGATAATATTGGAAGTCTATTTAACAAATATTCTTCATTATTTAGATCTAATTTAATATTTAGTTTGGATATAGATGAATGATATAGATGAATGTAAAAATCTTTATTTGTATCTTAAATAATCTGTTTTCACTCATTCTTTTTACTTAGCCAAGCTCAAATGTTCATCTGACTTCATCTTTCATATGCAAATAAATAAAGCTCATCTAACCTATTTTAAAAATTAGTCGTTGATTTTCCTATTATTCAACATTAGAAATTATCTAGAAAAGCCATAACAATTACTCTGATTTATAAATTAATCAAATCCAAAGAAATTCTATGTCTGCAATATAATGAAAATCTGTCGATGAAGCTTAACACTGACACCTGTTTTGTAAACAGATTTCCCCCTGAAGACACTGAAGTGCAGAATCATGTTTAACCAACACTCTTCAAACACTCTGGAGTCAGTGCAGATCTCAGGAGATGCTTACAAAAATGGTAAGTTTAAAGGGAATTTTTCCTATAAAGCATTAATGTATACTCAATGAAAAAGTTTGAAAATAAATTTCTTGACTTAGGTATAGATCTGATCTTTAGAAGTATTATACTTGTTATCTAGCTATGAGTTTACTTTAGTTAGCAAGTGTTTAAATCAATTATGGTATTGTGTATAAAATTATGAATAAAACAGTAAATTAGGTAGAAGATAGGTAAAATTGGGGCATTGAAGTGGTATTTCAGGAAAGAAATTATTTTCACATATTTAAGTATTTTATATAATTTTTTCAATTATCTGCGATCACCGTCCTTTGGATTTACAATATTCTATTCAAGAAGCACGTACGTGTTCAAAGTCAATTGTTAAAGATGTTAAAGACCATCTTACCTAAATGTTCAAGAACACAAAACTTCGAGATTAAACATGGCTTATGTAACACTCAGTTATAAGCAAGAAGTAAGCTCAAGCACATCATTACTTAATAATTTTCAAGAGCACAGTAAGTTTTTTTAATAAGATCAGAGGAGCCTATCAAACGGATGGCTTTGTCCTCATTTCCTAATTTTGAATACTTGACTTAGTGCCTTTCATCATACATTGAACAGATTTATTCACTTGTACAAGATTTAGTGAAAAAATAAAATCACAGTGAAATTAAAATTAAATTGCACAAGTTTGGAAATTATGTACCTTTTTATGTATGGTAATTATGTAATTTTTTAGGAAAAAAGAAATCAAGGAAAGTAGCAAAAATGTTGACTTTGAAATCTTAGAAAGTGATATTTTGGGAAAGAAGTACTTTATTTTTTTGAGGTTTTTATTTTGAGCACTGTGATGTCAAGGCTACTCAAATTTGAAATAATTTTTGAAGTTTTTTCTCTCCAATTTTTCTGTTTTACACTTTCACAGATATTTTGTCGTTTTAAAGAACAGTCATATCTGTTCAACCAATTAGTCCAGCATTAAAACACATGCTCCAAATTTTAAAACACATACTCCAAAGTAAAATGTCCAAAGTTTGCCATTTTTCAGTATTTTGGAGCTCATCTGAGATTAAATGCTCTGATGAGTGCTGACTAAACTAGAAGAATGACAACTAGACATTTTCCCTTTTCCAGTCTTTCTGTATTCATGCAGCAACCTTGAATGTTTCAGTAGGAAGCATTCAAAGTAATGCTGAGAGCTAATTGTACAAAAAATATTTTTTGCTCCTAGTATACAATGACCAGATGAGAAATCAGGTACTTTAACAACCCTGGTAATATAAATTAATTCTGATTGCAAAGGAAATAATAAGTGCTTTTGCATTCTACAATAGTTACTTTGCATCATAGTTCGGAATACGTATAAATGATCAATATGCCTGTGTTAAAAATGAAATGCTAAGTTCTTAAATACAGCAGAAAACAGAATCCCTTTCATACGTTTGCTTTTGTGCTGATGGAAAATTCTCTGCTGTTAAGAATATTATTCTTCTTTCATTTACATATAATAGGAAATAATTTTAAAAGGCTCCATATTCTGTGCATGTCAGATAATGAAAGCTAAGCAGATGAAGAATGTATTTCACCATGATTCTCAGGAGGCATAGAAACAGTATTTCGTTGTCTTCTTTCTCACAGATTCTAGTACAGATAGTGCCATTAAAATCTTGACATTTGTTGTTCTTGGTAGTAAAAGTTCTAGCAGTAATTGCAATTTTCCCCATCCTGGGTACAGGGCAATACTACAAATGCCATACAGAAGGTTAAATAGCTCTGCTTGTAAATATCAAGATATTACTGGGTCCATGGTTACTTGAAAAAAAGTATGTTTTTTTACTAGACTCTCAAAAGTATTCTTGTGCAGTCTATATGCACATATTCCATTTCTACAGATATATTTGGATATTTACTCTTCAATGCCTCTCTCTGCCCACAGCATTTTGATAAGAATATGTTATTATTCCAGGAATATAGCATAACAGAGATACATTAGATGTGGTAAAATTATAGAGAAATTCTACTGTGTGCATGCAGTCTGTAAAGACACCATAATTCTGTACGCCTTCCAGCAGCATGGTTATTATGTTAAAAATGATCTCTCTGTTTGCTTGCTTCTTAATGTACAGGCACTGAATAGCAAATAACACTTTATATGTTACCAGAAAAACATTTTTGGAGCTCAATGAATAGGAATTTTTATATGGGTACAAAAACAGACCTTCAAATTAACATTAAAATAGGTATTCTTGTGCCTTGGTTTTCTTAAATAGAACTGTGTGATAGATCCATGATTCAACCTTCTAAATTGGAAATGCAAATTTTTCATATTATCTATTGTGAAAGTGGCACAACAGCAAGCAAAAAATTGTTAAATATTGGGGGGGATGTGGTTTTTTTTTAAATTATATCATCTTGGGTAAAATATATTCTTTTGTGCTTCTATTGTGCAGAAAGTTCCATTTATTTTAAAAACTTGTTTTAAAAACTAGTTGTCTGGGAATTTAGGATAAACTATTTTCCAAAGAATATTAGTTATAATTTTTTACAAGTTTGTTGGGTTTTTTTGGGGGTAGTATATACTTACTGTCCCCTAGATGTATGAACCAGCAGTGTGATTAATGTAGACGTAGCTGGGCATATACAATTCAGAGCTAGCATAGCATATTTGAATTCCTCTTCACACACAACGTGATCTGTAGGAAAAAAAAAGATATAATTTATTTTTTTACAAAAATACTTTCAATTGAACAGAACTATCACTTCTTTTCCTTGTCTAGAAAAATGGTGATGATAGGGGCAATCAAAATTTGCGTCTAGATCTTCTTCTTCCACTTGAACCTGAAGAGCAGCTGTGTATGATTTGCCCCATCTATGTATCTCTCACACTGCAGAAGTAAGAGTTAATTTTGCATCCAGTTCACAGAGCCTTTGCAAAGACTCTGTGAAATCTTCCTGCGTTAGTTGTATGAATGAGCCATGCAGCTTAGTCTAGTTTGTATCTTTTGCACTTTCTGTAGTTTTGCGTAAACTGGTATACAGACATCAAGCATTTTACAGAGATACAGTGCTGTCTTAAAAAATAGCATGCCTAATATACTGCAATGCACGAGCACTGACCAGTTAGACAGTACTGGCTTGGAAACTGGTTAATTGGCAGTGGCTTTGGCATTCAGAGCGTGTTGTAGATTTGACTAATATCTCCCCCAGGAACTGCTAACACCTGCTGCCTCCTTGCAATCTAGGAAAGTGGGGTGGTTGTTTTTTGGTTTGCAGTTTTTTATAACTTTGCATTTTTTTTACACTACTCCTTGCCTGGCTTTTGTTATCACAAAATTGTGCTTTACTTTTTAGAGTCCTTACAAGAATGTTTGGACATTAGTACTCGCTGGAACAGACCAGTATTATAGACCTATATTTTTCAGTCTTTTAATGGAATTTAGGGGAGAGAAAGCAACAGAGGCATTATATCTAGTCCTCTGAAATGGCTTATAATTATAACTGCCAAATATTCTGCACATGCTTTCAGTATTGTATGAATTCAAATTAGATGGCTGGTGCTTAAAGTTTAGATCACAGTTAAATGCTCTCAAGTGCTGATGATGGCACAAAAACAAACTAGGAATTACTCTTTAATGTCACTCATGTATACTTGACAGTATTAAAATAGATATACGAAGGGATGAGCATAAAACTTTCAACTTGAAACTTCTTCTCAGTGTAGGAACTTAAAGTCATAAAGGTTTTGTATGATCATGAAAGCATTTATTGCATGCTAAGTAAATTTTTTTTCTTCTGAATTTAAGGGTTGATTTAGTTTATGTTACTTTCAATGGGAGCAGAATTTGCTTCTAATGAGAAGGAATAATAAAAGTCAAGTCATACTGCTGTTGATCAAAACATAAGCCAGATGAAAATTGCTGAGTAAAAGTAAGCAAATAACCTCCCTACCTAGAACTGAGCTGTCTACATACCTCTTCTTCCAGTTGCAATAATGTATCATTGAAATTCTTAGAAACACCTTACCTCTCTAACTAAGCTATTTTCTAGACAGAATTTACGGTATAGATATAAACATGCCACTTAGTGAAAACAAAAGTGAGGGCATACTTTGAACACCTTCTCTATTCCTTTTTGTGAAATTTCTAGAGACTTTTCAGTAACACAATCATTGACTACTGAAAGGAGAAATTCATTCTCTCATTTTCTGAAGATCAAGACCTATTTAAATGCCATAGGGAAGGAAGGAATTTAGTTTATATAAAGACACTGTCAAATATAGAAGAAAATGAGATTTTTCTTCCCCAAATATATTTCAGTTACAGCAATTAAATATTTCCTGTAGAAAATACTTCAGACAGAAATGTGTTTGTTCTTTTAGTTGACCGTGTGCCATTAATAAATCTATTTAAATTTTAAACTAGAGATTTTGATAGAATAAGGCATAGTCTACTGCTTCAATGGAATATCTGCATTCCATTACCATTACCATGGCAATAATTTAGGAAAGTGAGTAGTGACTTCCTGATATTGAAGGAATGAGAATTCTCCGTATCTTTGAATTTTGCCAAATAACCTCCCCTTGTTTTTTGCTTAGAATGTTGTTACATTATAGCTAATACTTTTGAAAATAGGAGGAAGAAAAAATATACAGGAAAATTATTTCATCATCTGTTATTACAAATCTTGAAATTGAATCAAACTGTATATTCTGACCTACATATAAATATAAATGACAATGAATAAATCACGGATGGCAAAATGCAAATGAAAAGTGTATCTCAGACCTAAATCCTCCATATGCTCTATATTCTAGTATAGATTATACTGTACTCCACACTCTATATGAGGGACTTTTTGGATGGATTTTATGTAAAATAACATGTTAACAGAGAGAATATAGCACACAACAAAGATAGATTACTGTCCTACAACAGTCGTCTTAATCTCATAAGTGTACAACATTCACATTGTGTTGTCAAGTCTTTTTACGTCAGGAGCCATGGAGCTGGGACACGTAGGACTATTTCCACTCCTATTGTGGACTGATTTTTTGTGTGAGCTGTTTGTGCCCTTCATGACTTTTTACGCATCTGTAAAATAGGTATATGAAAATATTGCCCTACCTACTTCAGGAGTGTTTTGAAGCTTTTGAATTCTCAGAGGTACTTTGAGAACACTAGGTGAAAGACTCTTTGGTGAACTAATCACCATAATCAGAAATATTGTAGCCATTTGAAACATAAGGAGAGGTACCATGAATTTCTCCTCTTGGCTGGAGTTAAGCTCTTGTATTAAACACAGATCAGATCAAAAATAACTTGCTCATTTCTTCAGTGATTTGACAGATTATAGTTTTGTTTTAGGTTTATGTTCAGAACTCTTATTGTGTAGATCTGCTGAGGGTAATATAGACATTTACTTGATACTTTCACTTCTAAAGGGAGTAGGGAGGAAGCTGGGTGACAGCTCTCCCACTCCTCACGTTTGGGACATCAGTCAGGTCCCGTGACAGCAGCTACTAGAATCAGCAAATTACTCATTCAGTGTGGCAGTGAAGCAACAGAGGAAATTGCAGTTTATCTTGAGCTGAATATTAAATATGTCAAATTTATTGCATTTATACTAAAGAAATTTTCCATTTAGAATCTCCAGAAGCCACAGTTTCTGTTTAAAATATATTTTGACAGAAAATTTGTTGCTAAGTCTGTCTCAAATAGAAGTAGTAATGCAGTGCAGTGACTTATGACTTCTGTAATGTTCTTGAAGATAAAACATGCTCAAAACACTGATATATGCCTGCAACATTAATCACGTGGCAAGAATGTCCTAGGCCTGACACAATTATTTTGAGAAACCTTACTTTTTTCAATTTGATAAGTTAACATGATCACCACCAGACCAGATAGGGAAAAATGCCCATCCATTATCTCTAGACTATTTTTATCTGTAATTGGATAGATTAATCATCAGATGCATTCAATACCCATTTCGGGGAAGCTGGACTATGTTCCTTTTGAATAAACTATTGAAGGTTTAATGTCATACTTCACCAATCTGTGCTAATTCATTGGAGCATTCTGAATAAATAGAGAATGTCAAAATGTATCCCCATTTCCTGGAATTGTGATTATACATAATTCCTGAATAATCAAGCTAAAGCAACTAATTTATTTTCTAGCAAATATATAAAAGTTATAAGTTCAACTCAGAAAATATGCAGTTTACTCCAGTCTCTGAATTGCCTAAATATATTGCTCTGCTGTGGACAGTCTTCATTCTACTGCATGTTTGTGTGGAAATGCAAGGCCAGATGCAAGCTTTTGTAGCCCCACACGTTTGACAGAAAAGCAGAAAGACTAAGAAAACCATGTGTAAAACCATGTGCCAGTGAAGGAAAATGTAGTATTAGCAAAAGGCAAACTGGGCATGCAAGGCATTTGTATACTGGAAAGTATTAAGGAGTAATCAAAGCATTTCAGCTTAAGACATAAGACAGTTAACAATGGTGATACAGTGTTTCCTTGCCCGTCTGATAACTGTCACATTAGAGTTACTGTGTATAAAATGTTCCCATCTTGAATTTGCAAAGGAGTTTGCTGGGACACACGCTCTGTGATTTTCAGATTCTACTGAAGAATTGTATTCAAGCACAGATAAATATTTCCACTGTATTAATACAAGCATAAGTTACCATTTTAAACAAAGTAAGTATTTAAACTCCACTGTGGAAAAAAAGCAAAGAAAAGGCAGAATGCAAGAGTGAAAAGAGAGGAAACATGTCTTTTTGACAGGCCATATTGCCCTGTGCAGTGTCTCCAGTCTCCTGCTGCGAGTTCTTCTTGTACTCTCATTAAAGACAGGAAGAATGTAGAAGTCTTGTCTACTAGATGGGAATAAATAGTAACAATTTCTTGACTATATACTGTTTCTGACGCCTAAGGCAGAAAAATCTTCAGGATGCTATTCTACAGTAAAATGCAGTAACAGTCTAAATTTCAGGACTGTCTCATGCTACCTAGGTTTGGTCTTCCTAATATAAGCTGCTGAGAAACTGGGTTTCTAGTGTTTTTTAAATTTTCAATGCAGTTAAAAGTTCAGCTTTTGTTAGAAGGCTTCTAGAACTCTTTGGTTGTATTTTTTCTAAATTCAGAAACTTTCTTCAGAAACTTTCTTTTTGACAGTTACATTCTCTAAAACTGTGTAAAAAAAAAAATATCCTACTACTGAATATTTCAGGTTCATAAAAATACACAATATTTTTGGGGAAAACTCCAGAGGAAAGGAGTCATTTTTTAAAGGAATATCAAATTTAAAAGAAGCTTTTGCATTATAGCAGTAATAAAGCAGTCCTGAATAATAATAGAAAAAGCACTTAGAAAAATGTTCCACGTGGTTATGACAGACTTTATTCGTAAGCACTCCGAATAGGGCTATAGTCTGCAGCCCCCACTGGGTACGTATTTCAGAATGAAGAAGCATTGGATGAGATTAATGACCAAAGTAGAGTACTTGTAGGAAAATATATGCAGATAGATATTGTTCTTATGACTCTATCAGTGGCCTAACCATTTGCAGTAGGTAAGCATCCAGTGGTGATGTTTATCCCATATTCATAACCTTGCTGAATTTACAACTGCATTAAACACTTCCTGTGCTTTATGTGAGTAAGATTAAATTAATGAAGGAAGGCTTGCAATTCTCTGCTTTTACTGTTGTGCAGAGAGAGTGTGTGGAAATGGATGCAGTGATCCCTATGATAAATGGGGAATTCTTTTTGGATGTAAGGTGCTATATAAATATTTAGACTTTCAATAAAGTATTACATTAGAGGGGGCTAATGAGGCACAGAAAATATAACATCTCCTCAAGCCCTTGAAGAACTACAGAACATAAATGAAGGCAGTAAAATCCCAGATTGGCTAAACTCAGTTGAAGGAAATATTACAAAAAGGGGGAGTTTTGTTGGGTTTTTTTGCTTTAAAAAAAAAGGTCTGAATTCTCAATCTGAGACTTAGAACATGTATGAAAAATTACCTCTGTTTTCCAAATCTAGTTATATATAAGCTCCTACAGAGCCAAGCCATTAAGAATAATGAAACTCTCTTAAAAATACAATTAGGAGCAACAAATTAATACAGTTACCGAAAAAGAAAAGTGTCCATGGCTATGGAGAAAAGATTATGTTTGTGCTGTGTGGTTTTAAGGAGGAGATGAAAAAGCACCATCATTCTTGTCACAGCATGAGTCTTATTCCATGCTGTGCCATCTCACAGTTTGAGATTACGCTTTTATAACTTCAGAACTGTTAGAGATGCTTTTTTTCCTTCTTTCTAACCTAGTGGTAAATTCAGTAGCTTTTAAAATTACAGCTTTAACTGTTGCTCTGGAATTTTTCTGTACTGGAATTACTTTTTCATTGCATTCTGAGATGGTGGAGGAAACTAATATTTTTCCATAGGTGTTTTTTTTTTTTTTTATTAACATTGCATGAGTCAGCAATCTTTTCTTCCTTAGAATATCCTTCAAGAAAATTGAATTTTCAAAATTACAGTTGAAAAGGAAAGATTTGCTTCCACTTCAGAGATATTTTCCCAAAGATAGGATGAGTTCATTATAAAAGTATTTGCATGATTTTGCATATAAGCATATATATATTTCTATGTATATATATGTATGTAAGTGTGTGTTTATTATAGAGAGAGACCTACCTACACAGTGCAGAGAAACAGTCTGTCAAATTAAAGCTGGTAACCCCTTCTTATATGAGAATATTTCTCTGGATTTCTTAACATCATTTTGCATTTTATGTCATACTTTCTAAGACATGCGTTTTACTGGATATAGAATGACATTATATATCTCTTTTCAAAATATTTTAAAATCATTAAAGTAATGTTTGTCATACCACTTAAAAAAAACCTGGTATTTTGGAAAATTTTATTTTTCAATTGTTTCTTGGATAGAATTTCGCCTTTTCTAAGCAGATCTTTGCATATACCCCTTAGGAACATTATGTATGTTTTACTAGACAAAGACAATTTAAGGACATGGATATAGCAAGCTGGAAGCCTGTCTGGATCTATAATTAAGGAGCAACAATGTGTTATGTATTAAATAATTTGACTCTGCATATTATGTAATATAAAAAAGTAATAATCCTTAAAAGTGCTTATAAATGAGACTTTAATGTAAACCATTAGATTTTACTATTGAAAGGTTATATGCAGCCCATGTTATCTTATGATAGAATCATAGAACCATTTCAGTTGGAAAAGACACTTGGGATCATTGAGTCCAACCATCAACCCTACTCTACAAAGATCTCCCCTACACCATATCCCCCAACACCACATCTAAATGACTTTTAAACACGTCCATGGATGGTGACTCAACCACCTCCCTGGGGAGCTTATTCCAATGCCCGACCACTCTTTCTGTGAAAAAATCTTTCCTAATGTTTAGTCTAAACCTACCCTGTTGGAGTTTGAAGCCATTCCCTCTTGAAGCCTCCCTCCAATTCTGCACTCTTAATCTGCTTCTAACCAGTACATATGCCTAGGGAATCTCACTTTACTTGTGGGTTTATGAAACAAACTGCTAAATCCCACCAAGTGTTTCAAATGGCTGAAATCTTACACTTACCTGCAAACTTGATGTGGAATTTGTTCTCAGGTTTCAGTATTTGGACATACAAAGGACAATTTGGAGCAAAGTCTTTAACTGCCCATGCTCTTAAAATGGTTTGATGATCCTAGAATGAAGAGTATGAGGTGATGAAAATGAAATACAGAGAATTATGTTTTACATAAGAAAAAGAACCTCTTATCAGACTGATTCCATTGAAGAAAACTAATGTTAAGACTGTAACACCAGCTGGTGTGGATGTTTACATACATGTTAAGTAATATTATGTATTATGTATATTACATGTGTTTAAATACATAAATATATATACATATACTCAGATAATCCAGTAATTCTGCAGACACAGACAAGGCTAAGATTCTCTGAGTGTTCACAAACAAGGTCTCTCAGGCCTCTGCTTTGAGGCAGGCTTCAAAAAGGAGAATCACCAGCACTGGCTGATTTTAGACAGGGATTACCCCAGAGAACTCAACCCATACAAGCCTAAAGGATCAGATGGGTGCAGAGAGAACAGGCCAATGTCCTTCTACAGTTGCTTTTCTATCTTTGAAAGATTATGGAGACTGGGGGAGGTTTTCAACATTGGCAGAAAATTTGATAGTTTCACCGGTCTTCAAACAAAAGGATGATTGGAGAGCTATACCTCTGGGCACATGAATGCTGTGTCTCAGACAGTATTCTCATTTCCACCTGCAGATATTACAGTCTGGATGAGTGGAAAACTACACGGGTATAATGCTGGTTAGATGACTGGAGTCTTAGGGCAATCATAAATGGTCTCTCTACCTAGAGACCTGGGGCAAGCATAGTGTCACAGAGATCCACATTGGAGCCTGGTGTCTTAAATATCTTTATCCATGACTTGCAGGAGGTGAAAAAGTGCACGCTCAGCAGATTTGCAGGTGATACCAAACTGGGGGGAACAGTCAAAACACTTTCAGGCAGGACTGCCATTCAGATAGACCGGAGGAATGAGCTGGCAAAAAAAACCTCATGAAATTCAGCAAGGGCACAAGCAGATTCCTGTCTCTGGGACTGAGTAACCACCTTCATTGGCACAGTCTGGGGACTGACTGGCTGGGCAGCAGATTTACTGGAAAAGACCTGGGGGTCCTGGTGGAGAGCAAGTTGAGCATGGTCTGGCAGTGTGTCCTGGTAGCAGAAGAGGCTGTTCTAAAAGAAGCACAGCGAGTAGCTGGAGGGCAGCGATTGTCCCCCTCTACTCAGCACAACTTAAGCTGAATCTGGACCCTGCATCCAGTTTGGAGACCCTCAACATGGGAAAGATGCATAAGGTGGACTGAATTCAGCAGAGGGCCACCAAGATGGTCTGGGCAGAAGCATAGGCCCTGTGAGGAAAGGCTGAGGGAATGGAGCTTGGTCAGCCTGCAGAAGAGATGGCTAAAGGGGGATGTTTCAACAGGCCCCAGTACCTACAGGACAGTTACTGAGCAGATGGAGCCAGGCTCTGCATAGTGATGCATGGTTGGAAGACAAGAGACAATGGACCTAAGTTGAAAAGAGAGATTCAGGCTGCAGAAATCTTTTCCCCTTGAGGGCAGTCAAGCAATGGAATAGGTTGTGTAGAAAGGCTGTGCTGTCACCACCTTTGGATACTTTCCACACCAACCTAGATAAAGCCCTGAGCAATGTGGTCTGCATTCACAACTGACCTGTCGGACTAGAGACGTCCTGAGCTTCCTTCCAATCTCTATTATCTTATGATCCTAGTATCATAAATTCTGTTTGTTGGAATGCAGAATAGAGATGTTGTTTCCAGAAATCTACTAATAAAATATTTTGTACCTCTCCTATCTTTCTGCAAGTGTTGAGGATCATCCAATTTGGTAGGGGTGGCATTTGGAAGAATTGTGTGAAAACTTAGATGGTAGTGATGAGTCATGTCTAGTTAGCCAAGAATGATGTATTAGGTATGTCCTTCCAAAGAGACTCAGAATTTAAATAACATTAAATGAGGATATCAGGAATTAAGAGCTTAACATTTTGAATAATTCTAAAAAAAAAATATCAGCTCAATTTAACAAAGACTTACATTTTTGTGCAACTAAAGCTTCTGTGTAACTTATGTCAGAATTTAGCCATTTGCTGACAAAAGAATTCCAAGACATTTCCCAGCCTGTTAGTTTTTGTACTTGTTACCGTATGTCAAGAGCGAGTTAACCACAGGATGAATACTGCTGTCCCATGAAAGTAAAGTATGTGGTAACACAATCATATATTTAATCCATTAAATATAGCTAATTTTAGTGTATCTGCCACAAGGTTTAATTTATTTCAGAACTAAAAAAGAGTATTTGAGAGCTGCATGTAGGAAGCAATACTTGGGTTGAAATGCCTTGCCTAGTCATGAAACTGGTGGTATTAAAAGATGAAATATAAAGAATGATTCATTATGTTTGCAGCATCAGCAATAAGAAAAGCTTTCAGGCTTATGAACACCAGGGAAAATCTCTGCCTGGAACAGAGCGTAATTGACATTTTCAAACCATAATATTTTAATGTCAATTGAGATGTTAGCAAGTACTTTTTTTTCACTAGAAATACGAGAATGGAGTCATAAGAGGAAGACCTTTTGAGGATGGTAAAAATACATTATTTCACATTTTTCTTACACACAGTTTCATAGATATAAGATTGCTGTGCCCGTTCAGGAGATTTCAGAACTTGGATGTACCCTGCTTTGCTTACATGCAGTCACTTTTTCTATATCACACTGTGACTGATCCCATGTAGGGGGATTTTTGTAGTTAGGGTTTTTTGCTATTTTGTCTTAAGGGAATGAAATGTCAACACACCTTAGAGATAGCAAAGGGCTGGTAATGGGACAGATGATGACATACAGATATACTATATAAGGAGTAAGAGTTTGGGAGTGCATTTGGGACAGATTTCAAAAACCTGTGTTGTTGAAGACATTACCTAACCTTTTTATGCAAAAGGTGTCAGGGAAACTCATTCAGAGTCACTTGCAGTGAGAGTGTGGCTTCATTGCACAGGGTTTGACATGACCATTTTCCTCTCTTCCTTTCCATAGCAATTATTCAAAAACCACACTGGCTTGCAAAAGCGGTGAGAAAAGGCTCTTTCCTTTATGCTTCATGCATAGAAATATAGCTTATATTCAATGATACTTAAGTGAATTATTTTTTTCATTCTCATTACATAAATGAACTAAGATTAAATCTACTGTAATAAACCAAAACTGTAGCAGTAAATACAATTTTGGTGTACATTTCAGACTAAGTTTACTCTTCCTCTTTTTTTTTAATGTTGGATATTTTCTTTGATTATTTTTAATTATTTTGTCTTGAAAGCCTGATTTTGGCAGAAGGTGCAAGAATTCTTAAAAATAAGAATGAGGAATGCTTATTAAAATTATTCAAATGACACCATTTTATTAAAAAAGCCAAACAAACTTAGACCCATAGAAGTAAGTATTGTAAAACTACAAGTATGAATCTCAACATTAAATATTTTTAGATAATTATATACAAAAGGGAAAGACTCTGAAATTAAAATATTTTGATTATTTGGCACATTTACACTTTTAACACTGCAAAGTATATATTGCTTTCAATTTGCTAGCTCTTTTTTGAAGAAGCAGTCTATAAATATATATGTAAAATAGATACTTAAATGCCCTATATATAGCTTCAACAATATATGATTTCATATATATATATGAGATCAACTCCACGTGTAGGTACTGTTATTATATTAACATTGCATTATTGTTTCATTTTCTCTCTTTTCACTTGTCATATACATGTGTTTGTGTACAAAAGCTGGTTATATGGGTTTCTATGTTTTTTTCGCTCAGTTAGTCTCCCAAATGCCACTCTGGAGAAGCACTCCAGGAGAGAGAAATGAAAATACAGGTAGGCATTTTAAGTGATTTCTTAGATTCAGTCTCTTCATACAGTATTGGTGGGTATCTGTTTTACATATGTAGCAATTTCTATACTACATTGTAGTGTCTTTAAAAAATGTTCACGTTTATCCCAAGTAAAAAGGAAGTATATATGTACATACTATAAACAGAGATAACTAACACAAAATCATTCTACTATTCACATTATAAAACATATACTTCTGGGGGAGATGAGGGGAAAAATATTCTCTTCTGTGTGCTTTCCATGCAATGAATTGCAGTCAGTGATCAAAAATTACCACTGATACCAATGGTGATTAATATAGAGATGATATTTAAATTCATGTATCAAAAGCTGTGAGTTTTAAAGTGGGTGTAAAAGGAATTTAAATGATCAGAATTCAAAGTAAGACCTTGATTTAATATATATTTTAAAATAGTTCTGTTAATTTAATTTTTTTCTTGCCCCACACGACTTGATAAATTAGTCATATCTCCCCTGCAACGCAGATGCTAGTGTAACTTATTACCAGTATAGTAGTGTTACGCAATTTGATTAACAGAAGGGGGCGGGGAAAAGGTACAAGCTTGAACTTAACCATCTCTGAATTTTCAGTAAGCAACAGAACAAAGCTTTTAGCATACTGCTGAATTAGTCTTTCATATATTTATATAGCCTATTAATGAGTTATCTACAGGATAAACCATAAGAGACTTTTCTTCCCACCCCTCCTTGAGGTAAAGTGGCAGATGCACTGTTTTCAGACACCTTATTTTTGTGGAATAATTTGATGGAGGTAACCCATTGAAGTCACTGGTGAGCTTCATGGTGTGGCACAGACTACTCTTCTATACCCACCAATCAAAAAAAAAAGTCATCCAGACTTAAGTGCAATTTGAACTCTCTTTAAGACTTTCATCCTCCAGAAGTGAAACAGATGTCTGTCCTGCTTGCTTTAGCAGATGAGCAGCTTACATCTTGGTCTGAGATGTCAAAATAGCATTTGATAGAATAAAATTTGGCAGAGCTTTGTCTTGCCAGAGAAAAGAAAGTTTCTGGTAAGAGACTTTGGAAAGCTGACAAATTCTTGGTCTGACTGTTGAAGTCCCAACTCCTCCAAGTGAATAAGGAAGTAACTGACAATTTTTATTAAGTAGATGCCTATCACCTGTTATTGTACTTTTCTTTTGGGCTACAGTTGAGATTTATGGATCAGAAGCAATACAGACTTTGGCACTAAAAATTATTAACTAACAAAACAGCAAGCAATGAACAGCCAGTGGTATCCATGGCATGTGAGTACATCCTCTGCTAAGGACTGTAGCTGGGGAGATAAAAACACTCATGTACTTTGATAAATCACATGAGTAATAACATCTGTTTTGGTTGGGAATCTCCTCAATGCATCTGTTAACTTTTATTTTGACAGCCGTCAGACAAAGGAGAGGATCCAAGGCACTCCTAACAGTTTGTCAGCTTCTCTAGCACAGCAGGGTGAAAAATCAGCTGCAGTTATAGATTGATACTGGGATGACAACTGAACTTCTTTCAGCCCAGTGACAAACTGTAAACTTACATACTACGCTACTGAAGTTCTTAGTTGTGACAAGAGCTAGAATGGTTTAGGAAATTAAATTAGTTTAATTTCAGAGCTCTAGGGGGCAGTAAAATAAAATAAATTTAAAAAAAAGACAGTTGTCCTATTTTTTACTTGCAGTATAAATAATAGCATTCCCTGTGAAAAGGAAATCTGAACAACAAAAAAAAATAGAATGAGGTGACACCTTGTTTCAAAACTTCAGATGACATTGATGCATCACTGCTACAGTTGAGATACTGCGCCATTATGACTAGCCAGCCAGTCGGCCAACAGGGCATTCTGCCTCAGAGGAAGGTAATAGGATTGTTTCTTTGAGATTTGTCTGTTTGTACGCTCCAGATACAATGATAAACAAGATTTGATAGTAGTCTGTACTAGAAGCTGAAATGTGCCAGGCACCATTGTGGAAATTCTTGGGGCACACTGTCCCTGAAGGCAGAAAGACTGCCTGGAGAGAGTTATAGCTGGCCACGACTCTGAAACCAAAACTAGGCAGTGCTGGCCAGAATGAATGGAAGGTCCATGAGTACACTGTCAGCCCCATAAAAGAGTTCAGCAGAGCTGAAAACTGTCCTTTCTTTGTATAAATTCTGGACAGGTTACGGGCAGAGGTGAACAGCTTACCTAAGAGAATCCTGTGTTGGTGCAGATGCATAAAGTGCAATGTAAATCACATACTCCGCTTGTACGGGATTTCTAAACATTTCACAACTGTCAAATAGATTTTTTGAAACTGAGGTGTTGTAGCTGATTTATTGTGAACTTCATGGCTAATTTAGGCAAGGCTTTTGATATTTCTCAGTCTCACAGAAGTTGCCAGTATTTTTTGAGGTATTTGCAAGAACTGTTGCTTTTCATATCCTTAAATAACCCAGCACCTCTGTTACTTCCAAACAGTATATGCTTGCCTTACTTGACTACGCCAGGATTACTTGCTGCTATTTCAGCACCTTTTGCAAGCGTGTTTTCAGGAGTCTATGGTTGATTAATGAAATTCAATGCTCTCTTCTTCAGTAAGTTTGAATATTATAGGTAGGAGCACAGATTTATTTACCAGGGAGTTGAGTGGCTTTCTGCAAGTCCAGCATAGGGTCTTTTGCTTTGAACAAAATAGATTTACAGGACGCTGATAGTCTACAAAAAATTAAGTTATTTTGGATAAAATTTGCTCGTGGGGAATCATTTGCCTAGCAAGGAAATATTTCTTTCTTCTTGCTAGATGCAGCTTATGTTCTTTTTTGTTCTTCCTCCTCTGATAAGCCATATGTGTAGGTATGAAAACAACTAAGTTTTGATGAAGTAATTGTAGCAAGTGACAGAGAATATATTAAGAAATACTACATATATAATGCAAAGCCCTTGTTTCCCATGTTTTACTGTATCTTCTTTTAATATTCAGGAAAATAATTACTATTTCTTATAACATAGCAGCACAACAGCATTTTTTTTAATTGAGATAGCTTGCAATTACTTACTGAATTATAAAAACTAGTTTGATCTTAGGCAATTTCTAAGCATCTTAATATAACTCTGTAAATATTCAGACTTATTCTGATCTTCCTTTGGAGTTCAAGGTTGAAGTGAATAGAGGCGAGCGTGCAAAAATATAGCATGCAGCTCATGGTGAAAGATTTAACGTTATGTTCATAAATCCTTCCTCAGTGGACTTATTTCCTGGATATTTGTGATCCAGGAATTCCATTAATTCCATTAAGTAAGTAAGTAAATAATTCCATTAGTCTGAACAGTTCTGGTTCGTATTAAAATAATTTTATTCTTTTATCACAGATACACTGAGTAGAGGTTTGTATTATCAGTCTTTCTTTGTATCTTACCTGATTAGTAAGCCTTGGCAAAACCATAGTAACTTATTTAAAGAATTTTGCCATTTTTCACATCTAAAATTGGCCAATATGAAAGATGGTCAAACATTCTCAGATGTATCAGTTCTTTGATATTAGTCAGAAATTAAACTTTCAATACATCAGTAGTTCTGAACTAAAATACAAGTCGATATATATCCCTTTGCTGATTTAAATATATTTATATTTAAATTTATACATAAATTTAAATATAACTCTTTGAATTGGATATCTAGAGCAAACTGGTATTAATCAAGGTAATTTGAATAAAAATTTTGACAAAATACTACCCTTAGGAGTTACTAATGACCAAGTATCAATATATCTTTATGGTAACATGATAGTGCTTATATGGTATCCTGCCATTGTTCCATAAAAAAGAGAACTCTTAATAATTCACTTGATTCAGCATTAAAATTGTTTTTTTGAAAGTACTGCATTCTTAACAAGTCCTTTAAGAATGTATAAATTCTTACTTTTTGAAAACTAAGTTCAATGTATAACTAAAATGTGCTGTAAAACCTTACCTTCTTTGGTAGGTAGGTCATATAATATATTTTCCAAAAAAGCAAAAGTAGATGTTATGTGAAATGAGCCATTAGATCATATTTCATAAATTTGTGAAATCCTGGCCTTACAGAGTCCAACAGAAACTTTTTCATTTTCTTAACTGAGACAAGAAGTTCATCCCGCATGCAAAATCTCTGTGTAAATCAGCTATTTTAATCTCCTGTTCACAGAAGAAGTCTCAGTCCCAGAGAAGGAATAAAGGCAGTAATAGTATAAACAGCATATACATTCATTCTTAGTTATTTCTTCAAAACTTACAGCTGCTGTCCTGTCCACCTCACAGCGGCTACTGAGAATGAAACAAGCTTCAGCGTCGTCCATTCTAGAAGAGGGGAGACAAGCCTGTTACATACCAACAAAATACTTATGTGAACTTGTTTCACACTTTATAGTCTTGTACGCTTATAGAAACAGAATACAGAGAAAGTTCAGTCTGTCTCTTCTCATGTATTATCTGAATGTCAGCAGCAGTCACCTTGTGTACTAACTCATGGTGTTCTGGTAGTTCTTGACTAAGTTCTGGGAAACTTTCTTTCCCTGGTGCCAGTAGAAGCTGTGCCAAAGTAATAAAAGCATAGTGGCCTCAAAGACACTTAATTTGCAAAATAAATACGTATCTGCCATGAGTATAGAAGGTGAATAAATAGCACCACTCTATATAGTGTGTAGGGGTATGATATGTACAAGTTATTATTGATAAGAATGAATAAGAAGGGGCAAATAACACAAACTTGTCTTGACTAGTGATACAGAAAAATTGCTAGATGTACATTTGGGATCAATAAAAAAACATTTGCATGCATGCGTGAAATAAATTAACTATTTTCAGTTCATGGTATCTTTGACAACTTTTAATGCCTAATTGTTCTCTAGTGGGTATAACTGGTCATGTAATAAAAAGAGTGATGGTGGAAGTGGGATTTTATATATGCAAGAGAATTTGTGAAAGGAAAAAGTATAAAGTAAAGAAAAAGAGTGAACATGGATATGAATAAGATTTGTGATAATTCACTAAATAAAGTGGAAGGAGAGTGAGAAAATATTTGAGGTCATAACAGAACATGGGAGAAAGCTGCAGGTGAAAGAAATCAAGTATGGTGTGCCATTCATTTTCTGGTGCTAGTCAGCATGGAGAATGAGAACTATTTTAATCACTTACTATGTTGTTTCAAATGCTGAAGTAGCTATAAAGTTTTCAGCCATGATGTAACAATATAAGTATCAGTGTGATACCTCATGACAGAATTTGTTGTGTTTTTTTTTTAAAGCTGGGCACATGGACATTGTTCAGAGAACACCAAAAATTTGCAAAGTGAAGATCTCAAAGGTAGGAAGCAAGAACAGACATCACTTTTGTAATTGTGTACTAGGGCATATAAAGAAAAATACAGTCTCTAGTTAACTGACTATTTACTACTTATGCAGTCAGCCAACTATTGCTATTCCTATACCTTTTGGTGCACACTTTATCATGTTATTCTGACATTGCATTTCATGTATAATATATGTATAAATTTTGATAATGAGACACTTGATTAGTTGGTAGTGGTAACTATTACTTTAGTTATTAGAAGTTTACCATGTGCCTTTTTAGATTCTCAGTGCATTATGTTCTCATTAACAAAAATACAGCAAATTTCTTAGATACTGGGTTATATTTCGTATTAAATGTTCTATTAAATTCCCACTACGCTTCTTCCCTCAGGAGAGGTTGAAAATTATTCTATGACAGGTACATTCAATTACATATTCCGCAGGAAAAAGCACAGTTCCACAGCTGAGCTGACTACCTCCAGGTTATTATAAGTGAAATTCAAGATTATCTTTAGGGAACAGCCTAATTTTTCTTCTCTTAATGTGTAGAACAAATGTTAGTTTAATCCCCACATGAATTCCTTCTTGAAATCAGCAAGAAAGCAAAAAAATGAACCTCTCTCCAAATGAAAATTCCTTATCTTGAAAAAAGCTTTATTGTATTTTCTAATTCTAAACAGATACAGAAATAGTTGGGTTTTTTCAGTGGCAGAGAAGATAACACTGCTCACTAGACTTCTCACAGATTAGATTCTTGGAAATAACTCTCCTGAGGTAAAGAAGGCTGAATGACACAAATATTCAGAAAAGTATTGGCTTAATTTTAGATATCTATATTAGTTGCTGCATAAGTTCTTTATAAGAACAATGCAGATGAGTTAAATAAGTTATTTGCTAAGAATCACCTTTCTCTCTCTTTGAAGAGTTTAAAGAGACAATCCTCCTACATGAATTCCACTGTGAATTCCTTCACGCTTTCCAGTGATTGAGTGATGGTGGGGAGGATTGAGGAACTGTGTTTAACTGATGTATTTTGATTAATGTCATTCACTATTAACTGGCAGAGAGGACTTTTTAGAAGTGGTGAAGCAAGTGGTAAGAGAAAGCCCTAAAAGAAGAGTATGGAGGCACAGTAGACTAGTTGTTTATACTACCAGGCTGAAATAAGGATGAAAAGAAAAATTGTGCAATGGGTTCAAAGGGTGATAATTATTTTTGTTTGCTTTTTTCCCCATTTCCCCATCCCTCTTGGTCAAGAGAACTACCATCACATTTACTATCTTTGCTCAAGGAACAGAGATATCTTCTAGCATTACTGGCAGTTTTGGAATTTTCTGTGCTGCATTTTCAGAAGAAATCACAGGCAGTCAGTTTCAGTACCTTTAAAAACTGAGAGAGGAAAGAAAGTGAAGGAAAATTTGTACAAATGAAAGACCTTAAAAATATTTGTTCCTTGAAAAATTTCAGATATTAAGAAAAACAAATTATATCAAAGAGCCTTGCTTTCTAAATGCACATGCTTTCCTTCTAGCACCACTTTTATTTGTCACACTTATTAATCAAAGAGTATAATCAACACAAAATTTAAAAAAAATATTTGCCTACTTAGCTCTCAACAGATCTTGATCTTTTAGTGCTGAGCCTTGCAGATAGATAACTCTTTGGGACCACATTGGGATTTGTAAAACCCTTCGGACCTGAGCATCCATCTCAGTAGGACACAAAATAACGACATAATAGTCCTGTCAAAAACACAAAGGGCAATAGTCATTATTTTTTTAATTTTACCATTTTTTGTTCATAGAATCATAGAATGGCTTGGGTTGGAAGGGACCTTAAAGATTATCTAGTTCCAACCCCTCTGCCATGGGCAGGGACACCTTCCACTAGAGCAGGTTGCTCAAAGCCCCATCCAGCCTGGCTTTGAACACCTCTAGGGACAGGGCATTCACGACTTCTCTGGGCAACCTGTTCCAGTGTCTCACCACCCTCACAGTAAAGAATTTCTTCCTAATATCTTTCAGTTGAAAACCATTCCCTCTTGTCCTATTGCTACACTCCCTCATAAAGAGTCCCTCACCATCTTTCCTTTAGGCCCCCTTTAGGTACTGAAAGGCTGCAGTAAGGTGTCCTCAGAGCCTCCTGTTCTCCATGCTGAACAACCCCAACTCTCTCAGCCTGTCTTCAATGGAGAGGTGCACCAGCCTTCTGATCATCTTCGTGGCCCTCCTCTGGACTCGCTCTAACAGGTCCATGTCCTTCCCATGCTGAGATCTCCAGAGCTGGATGCAGCACTCCAGGTGGGGTCTCACCAGAGTAGGGTAAAGGGGCAGAATCACCTCCCCTGACCTGCTGGCCACACTTCTTTTGATGCAGCTCAGGATACGCTTGATTTTCTGGGCTGCCAGTGCACAATGACTACTCATGTAAAGCTTCTCATCCACCAACACCCCCAAGTCCTTCTCCTCAGAGCTGCTCTCAATCCACTTGTTGCTAGAGAATGAGTCAACAGAGACTCAGGATGTCAAAAATGTCTCTGATAATTCTCAGATTTCATTGACAAAAGTTATTTGAATATATGTGTTTAAAATATTGAATTCTTTAATAAAAATGGCTGGACAACTGTAAGCTGCATAAAGAAGACTCCAGGGTGGCAAGTAAAGTCCATTTAGAATTTTTTTTTTCCATAATAGCATAATTTTTTTTAGGCACAGTTAACATTTCTGTCATTCTAGCTGGAAAATGTAAGAAGTATTCAATAATCAATGGAATTGTCTTCCCCCAAATTTTTTCCTCTACATTAATGGGCAGATCCAAACTCTGTTTCCTGTGCTACAGACAGTCCTTGTTAGGAAAAAGCAAGGTTGCTCTGAAGTATACATGTGTGTACATATGAAAAGGAGAGATAAATGGAATGTGAGAGGAGAGACCGAGAGCTTAGGACAGGTTTGTCATAGAAGTCTTCCTTAGCACACACAGACTTTTGTAGGAAGTCTAGTGCATTGGGTCCAGTACATCATCTGTAACCTCCAGGTTTCCATTTCAACTGTGAAAGGAATGTATATAAGCTCTTCTATGCTACCTAAGTAGTAATAGGATTCTTCATTGTTTCTAGTGTATCAAAGAGCCTGAGTCACTCTTCAGGGTAGTTTACTAAATTTTGGATTTCAATTTGTGTTTGCATCTCTAAAGAATTGGATTATTTTTTTTCTGTATTTGCTTATGCCTCTTACTAGCTAATTATTTTGGGGGATATTTTGGATTTGGGATTTGTCAAATTGCTGCTCAGCAATTTGAGAGTTGTATTTTTGTGATTTTTTTTCCTCTAGTTAATGAAGCATGGTACCACAGGTAACTTAGTAAGAGACATGCAGAAGATTTAGTAAAAGAAATGGTCTGTAGGAAAGCTAATGACAATGAATCCAAATTGCTATCTCATATAAATAAGCCTTTATATGATCAAACAAGTCATATGACATTTGTTTGCATTATCTAGGGAATATGTGTACACTAAGAAAATCTTGTGTGCAATCTTTCAAGGTCTTTGTCCTTTAAAGTATATCTACTTTTTTCTTAAACATTTCCAAAAGGATCTAATCTTCCTAATACTGGCAAAAAACCCAAAGCAAAATGTGAAAAACAAAAGATGCTTTGACTTGTGATGAGTTTTGGATCTAGTCCCAAAAGAACAGGAAAAAATAATTTGAGTAGTTTTCATTTATTTTCTATTTTGGGGTAGAAATTAAGGAACTTGAATGGAAACATCTGTTTCTAAAAGGACTGGCATAATTCAACAAGACAGTAATTCTCACTATTTAGTCTGTTTACCTCAATTTAAAATGAATGTCTCCATACTGTATCTCAGCTTCTTATTGCAATTATAGATTCCCAATTCAGATGGCTATTCCCAAATTCAGTTTTACAAATTAAAGATCATTTCAAAAGGCTGTCTGCAAAAAATCAGTGTTTTGAGTTTACCTGTAATCTGGGGTGAGCATAGAATTCATTTAAGAAATCCATAAGTAAGTCAATCTTCAGAGAGCTAACACACAGTACAACATGTTTTTCCGTCTGAGCTCTGTGTCGACTGTAGTTACCACCAGACTTTTGTCTCTCCATCCACAAATATGCCAGCTGTTCAAACTGCAAGAGATGCCAATTGTCACTGACATACAGACAAGCAGATGTGCAGTACAACTGTATCATGACTTAACAATGTTGCATCATTCATCTCATGCCTCTATGAAAAGATGCCCTTAGCCCACAATGTCTTTTTCTTTGTAAAAAGTACTTTAGTAAATATGTGAGATGAATGACAGGGTGATTGAAAAACATGGCAGTAGACCCAGTCTCTACCACATACAAATACCACAGCAAATCCATTAAAATATCATTCAATTCCAGTAAATCTCAAGATTTTAGAGAAGAATGAGGGCTGTACCTTATTTCCTTTGTGTATTTTATACCTCAGAGCTCTCTTTTTCCAGTGCCTTGTGACATAAATGCTCAAATGCAAGGTTCAATTTTCACAAACTTAAGTGTATACCGTGAGTATAGATACTCAGAAGCCTGATTTTAATTAGCTTGGCAATAACTCTTCACAGAGATTTTATAATGTTCTGAAGGTGACCTTTTATATACTCTCTTATTTGTTTTATAAATTTAGATAGAAGTTATATACACAGCAGCTGTTAATACGGCAAATTTGCCTTTGCCAGCTGAACAATATATGCAGGCTAACAGTAAACAGCTCTATTAGTCTGAATCCTTTAGATTAAAAAGAATACTGTAACAATCGGTGCCACTGTTAACAATCTGTAATAAAACATACGATAGCACTTCAAAGTTCCTTGTAAGTAATATGCATTTAATTCTGATTTAATTCACACGTATTTGTGTGCTAGCTGCTTTTTCTCATCCACGTTCAACCGATGGAGAGACCGAATCATAAATAATAATTGATTTCATATCATAGCAGGACAAAAGCTTGGAAGAGAATGCCTCCCATGTTCTGTATGTGGAAAACTATAAGCTCCATTATCACTAGAAAGCTTTAAAGTAAAGTAGATTAAAATTCATGTGAAAAGGTTGTGGATTCTAGGTTATTTACTGGTAAGGCAGAGCTCTTATGCCTGAAGTGTATATCAGAACTACCTGAAAGAAGAAATTTCTATTTACTAGAAAATTCCACATTTCTTAAACAAAGCATATATTAGTTTTCAATAGAATATCTATTTTACTAAATTTCCACTGAGTGGGAATAAAATTGTGTAAGCGCATATGTCTGTGTATGCAGACATTAAATATTTAGGTGTAATTAAAATGTTCACATAATTTCAAGAAAATTAATGCTGAAAGCTTGAGCTTCCAACCTCACCGGGTTTCTGTGTTGTCTGCTAACAGTGAGCTTTGGTTCACTGTCAAAGAAGACAAGTCTGGAAACTATGTCGGTGTGAGAAACTCCAGAGCTTCATGGTCTAGCAGGTCTACTAAAAGCTTTGACAAGCAGGCATAATACCTCCCCACATCCCCTTCTTGTGGCATGAGGTCTGGGTAATCACCAAATTTGGAACAGTTAATATCTCGGCAGGGCTTCCCATGTAATCTCAGGGTTTCTGCTTTCAAGCCTCACCTAATGAGCTGGGAAATGTTTGGTATAAATTAATGAAACTGATCGAATCCTTGAAATACTTGGATTTTCATAAATCAGCCTTTTCCTGTTGAAACTGTGAGAAGTCCTAAGCCTAAGTAGGCATCAAAAATTCCTAACTGTGCTGTTGGCTCTGTGTATGTGTATTTGTACTGACATACACAGCTGTGAACCCAATTTGCTTGAGTTGCAGACTTAATGAGATTTTTTCCAAGTTAGCACTGAGCTGTAAGAGCAAGAGAGGAAGTGGAGAGAACCAAGATTAGAAACAGGGAGAGCCTGCAGAGGAAATGCTATATTCATAAAGAAAGTGCTGGCTACTTTTGTTTTTTAAATTGCTCCATTAATAACAAATCCATATCTCAGGATAAAGGAAGGGCTCTTTGGTACATGATAGGAACAGAAAGTTTTCACCAGAACTTGAAAACTGTTTTTAGTGTTCTGTTTTTTAGTATAAATCTAGACCATTGGAGAACACACAAAGGAAAAAGGAAGAGAAAAAAAAACAAAACAACAAAACCCCCAAAACTAGGAGATACAGAAGATTGATACTTTTTCTGTCATTTTATAACCAATAATAATAGTAACAATACATTATTTCAGTTATTATTCTTTAGTTTTAAAAACAATTCTAAGAGAAGAAAAATCCACATTTACCTGTATGGGCAACACCACAAGGGCAACACAGATCATAATGACAACAAGCAGCTTTGAAGGCCATATCTTGGGTGTAACATCCCCAAAGCCCACAGTGGAAAACGTCACTATGCAGAAATAAAGGGAGTCAAAGAGAGTCAACCTGTTTCCTGCTCGTTCCAGATGCTGAATTCCACAAATACTATGTAGAAAAGAATGAATAAAGACACGAAAAATAAAAACTGTACTTAGAGTCAGTTCAAGTTTGATGATTACATGTGCAGAGAACTATTTCTTTTCAGAATTCAAAAATTGCTTAGCAAAGACATTTTTTCAAAGAAGAGTAAAAATTAGTATCAAAGCGGAGTGTGTTATTAATATATTTTTCAAATATCATTTGTAATGAAAGAAACTATTTTTTTATTATTTCAATATGACAGTCACAACTTTGTTGCTGGGTTTTGCTTAATGGCTGTTGTAAAGGAGAGGTGGTATATAGAACATTGATGGAATTCCTTTCTAAACGAGAACAAAACACATGGTATATATAGTTGCCACCATTCAGAATATTTTATAAGCATCTTTTAACTTTTTCAGGGAGGGTTTGCTGGTATGGCCAAGAAAAATGTACATAATGCTTTCTTTAAATCTATCACTCTCTACGTTGGTCTCTATCCGTGGCAAGAGTTCCTGGCATAAACTAGTTATGAGAGCACATGTTGCACACTAGAAGGATAATGCTGGTAGAAATGGGTACTGACTATCTAGAATAAAGTGAATGTGAGAATTGCAGGCTATGGAACTGTCAGAGGAATAAGTGTCCAGGGTCAGTCTTCAGGCGGAAAGTGGAAGATGCCAACTGGTATGAAGAATCTGCTTGCTAAAAGTACAGAATAGAAATGTAAGGCCTGGTTGTCTTGTCTTTGATAGCTGAATGAATTACGTTCTTTCGTTCTAGTCACATATTTCTGAACAAGTTAAATGGTAGTCCAGGTTAACTCGTAATTGTTTCTCTTGTAATCAGCATGATGTGCTTTTGGTTTTGAGAAGCTGCAGCAAAATCTGTCCACATGTCTTACTGCTGTTTCATGTGTTGCAGAGTTTAAAAATATTTTGCTTTGAAAAATATACCATGATAAAGAGCTTCCCAAGCTTAAAATATCATCTTCCCTAATACAGTAGAACTACTTAAATCAGTTCAGGCTTTGATTTTCTTCATATAGGTGAATATAATATAAATGTGTGAACCACCCTTAATAGTGTTTTTTCTCTTTGGATTTAGTGGAACAATTTATCCGCAGAGAATTAGTGAGGTAAGTGATAAATAATATCTTATTCCTTAGTAATTATTCTAGAACATACCAAAGATTATTTCTTCATATGTGGTATCCAGATGGTAATAGTCACTCATTAGTATCTGCCGTGGTAAGATCTTTGCATCACCAGGGAGACCCTGTGTTTATAACAGCTTTAGCAGTTGTTCTTCTGTTCTCTGTTCTGTTCTCCAAAAATAATTTAGCTGTGGGCAGTGGCATTTCCAGAACATATGGATCAAATTCCCAGTTTCCTCTTCACAGTTCTAGCATTTGTAGTTTTCACACATCTCAAAATGTTCTAAAAAGGGTGGGTTTTTTTTTCCCTGTTGTTCGCATAAGTTTCATACTTCAGTCAGAACTGATACTTTTTATATTCCTATCCAGTTTGTCCCACATTTTCCAATTGAGTTGTAATCTAGATCGTCACAATTTCACTATGTTCCCTGTTTTTCGGTTTTTTTTAAATTTTTTATTTTTTTTTATTTAACAGAAAGGATAATTATATTTTTGTGCTGGAAAATATTAACAGAACGACTGTAAAGAATTATGCTAATGAAGCTTTATTTTGGTCTCAGACAAGGAAGTTTTTCAGCTAAATCCTTTTCCAGTGTTATTTTGAAATAATGGAATATACTATTTTAATATCATTATTCATGTAATTTATATGCAATTTTAGAAGTAGATCAGTGATGGATTTTTGATTCTTCATTGTTATTATTCCTGATCACTTTGGTGCATTTTCCTCTCTTTAGTTGTCTTTTGTGGGTACATCTCTAAAACACACAATCTTGACTTCAGGAATTAAGGTCCCAAGGGCCAGGAAAGCACCAATAACACTGAGCCAGTGATATGGCTCCCACATAACAGGACTAATGCATCAATCCAGTAAGTGTGTTAAATATCTTCAGATGGATTTATATTGAAGCATAATGCATGATCCTATCATTGGTATAAATTTAATTTTTCTGATGCTGGTGCCTGTGTAAGTTCTTGGTGTTTATACATGCAAAAAGGTCAGTATTGCCCTTTGTACCTGACAGAGTGTATTAAAATGTAAAAAAATAAATAAATTGGTACCTTAGGGTTTTTTTTACATTTTTAAGGAATGAGAATGGTTTCTTCACTTTTTGTTATTTTTATAAAACCTTAAAAAATTAATAGCTTGCTGGTAGGAAAAATCAAGTCTTGATATTTTCTTTATTATTATTATATTTTTTCATGAGCTTTCATGGTCAGCTCATGCAATCATACTTTAGCTTAACTGAAATAAGTTAATATATCATAAACCATTTCAGCCTTTTCTACATTAACAGTAAAATTTCCACTGAATTTAGTGAGAACAAAATTTCATTTTATCAGCTGTATTCCCTTATAGTCCTATATATTCCTACTCCTTGAAGCCACGAAAATAATTTTGTGCCTGATCCAAAATGTTGTGGATTCAAGCTGTTTCTCGTTGAACTCGGTGGGCACGAGCCAGAGCTTCTCACATTTAGCTAGCAATATTAAAGGCAGTAAGACATGGGAGCTATTTTTCCTTTGCTGAAGCAGAAATTTAGCTCTTTTAACAACTTTTTTAACAAATTAATTTCTTTCCTCAAAATCACTTCCACCTCATTTGCAATTGTACATATGAAATTGTACTTGAACACCTAGCCCTGAAAACAAAGGAATGATAAATTCAAAATTAGGTTACCAAGTCTTAATTTTACTGCATGTTTTGCTGTTCTGCCTTTTGTTTCCACTAGGGACAAAGATCAAAAAACTGTAGAAAAACCTGACTTTCAGGAGACAACTTTATGGCAATCTAATTACCAAATGTATTATTAGCTCTTTTACACCTTCCCCAAGAATATTATACTTCAACCTCACCACCAGCACCTCTAAGGAATGTACTCAGCATCTATAGCATGCTCCTATCGATTTGGGCCACCTAATTATACTGCATAGAGAGTGAAGTGGAAAGTTACTGACTATCCATGAAGCCAAGACCACACGGATTAGTTACTCCATTCCCCACAACTTATGGACATAATATAACCTAATTCTTTATGTGAATAGTACTATCAATTTTTTTTTTCTTGTAAATTATGTCATGATTTTGGCAGGAAACTGTTAAGAACTATTTAAAAAAGATGCATAAATGCTGCATGTACCAATACAGAAAGCTTAAGTTCTTGTCTGTTTTCTCGTATTTCCTGACACATGTAGTAATTTGGACTTGATCTTTTGGCTGTTTTAATATTTTATGGTGGTATTTTTATCTCCTTGTACTTGTTTGCTTCCTCTTCCTCTTTCATCCCAAGAAACAATGATTTACTTCTTCATCCCAAGAAACAATGATTTACTTCATCATTTACTTCATTCAAGCTGGAAAGAAATGTTCAGCAAAGGCAATGCTCACACCAACTTGTTCTTGTGGAGAAAATAAACCACTGTAATAATAAATACATAGAAAACACCTAATTAAAACATAGGGCCCAATTCAGCACCTTCTATACCAAGTTTAGCTTTCCTGTAAATTCAGCAAGGCCATCTTTTCATTGTGGATCTAAGCGAATAGGTGGAATAAAATTGGTTTAATGGAGATATTTAGTATTATTAAAAAGCCCACAGAAAGCTAAACTATGGGTCTGCCAAAGCAAAAATAGTATCAGAACTTATGGAGAATAGAAGTGAGATTTTAAACACTCTACTACTACTACTGCACTTGAAAAACAATGATAGAAACATGTAATCCCTAAAGATTAGTCATGTTTACTTAAGGTATCATTTGAACTTTTGAGAGTTCAGTCTTTGTTTTACTGGAAGTTTTCCTTCTAATTCCAGGAATCTTTGTTTGTTTGAGGATTTTATGAGCCAAAACTAACTATGCTTTGTAAATAACCTATCTGCACATGCAGTACAGAAATAAATACTGTAGAGTAAAATAACCCCTGAAATTAAGTCAGATTTTTCTCATGCTGGCAGTAGTATGTTATACAAATGGACAAAACAATCCCTTGGATAGCAATTTGAAAGTACTGTACATTAACTATCCTTATTTTTATATTGGTTTGTTTTTATTTGTTATTGTTGCCAAATATGTCTGATTTGTAAATTTTTATTTTTACTTTTAGAGAAAATTATTGCTTACAGGTACAATCTCAAGGTCTAAAATAATGCACCAGAAGCTGAAGCCAAAAGTTAAGAGATGCTTAGGTGCCTTCATGATTAGGTATCAACTAACAGCATTGTTTTCTCTGGAATTTAACTTTGAGCTTCAACTTTTACAATTACTTTGTTGTGTTTTAAATAGCTTGCTACAGGGACTAGCTAACTAATATGATTGCTCTTACCAGTCTCAGTGAGATTATGTGGTACAGGCTCAGTGGTTATACGCTACAGAAGTTACACCTGAAATAACTCAGAAATATAGTAATTCTGCATATTAAGTGTTCCCAGTAATTTCTCACACCCAAAGCTCTTTAAAGTTTTCACATATTCTACCATGGAATAGTGATGTTAGTACAAATTAAAAATTAAATTATGATTGTTTGATTTTTCTGTACCACCAACTCTGCTCTTTGTATTATTTTAAAATTATATTTAAAATTAAATATGTTTTAAAATTGTATTTAAAATCTGATGCTACTGTCACAGATTTTTTTTTTTCTTTATGCTACAAATTGAAATGAACTATCAATCAACAAAATTATTGATAGATCATCAACTGTAGCAAATATCTATGGGTAAAATTCAAATACTGTGAAATACTGAAGAAGATGACAATGTTAGCTTTCCAGGAAATACGTGGGCAGGCATTTGAGACATATTTTACCACGGCAGTGGCTGTAACTTTCTGCTTAAGGAAATTAAGATTTGGAATAGTTCACCCAAGATGTTTAAAGAAACTTCCTCAGTCTACACCAACATAAAACATGGCTATAGAGGAGTTGATACTTCAGTCTCACTCTGGGAGCCATGTAATATCGCTTAGAAATCTGATAAATGCATAGAGTTTTTGCCTGAAATTGGCCAGAGGTGCTCACTTATTGCCAAATATGTTAATACTATGCTGGTGCCAGTCTAAGTCCTCAAAATGACAGTGATGTCTAATGCTGTATCTGGAGAATGCCCCACTTGGCACAGAGGCAAACAGTTTTTGCACTGGAAGTTGTCTCTGTGCAGTGATCTGTCTTCTCCAGGGCACTGATATAGAGCCAGATGCAGTTTTGTCCTGTGTTTTATAATTAGACAGTATTGGAAAAGCAATCCTCGGTGCTTGTAGAATTAGTATACATAGAATCATTAAATGCTCAATTAACACTTCACAAAACTGTGCATTGAATACTAATATAAGTGGAGTGACACTAAAGTGGTATTTTTTTCATTCACTGTATGAGATATATATGGAAATATTGTATGTTGACTTCTGAATGATAACAAGTCCTCTAAATTTTAATTATCTTTTTCCTATGAGATACTTCTGAGCTGTGTTGTCTCATCCTTCCAAAGGTGCAGGTTTTGTTTACAACCTTAACCATGACCTAAAAACCTACTGCTTTCTGGCAGAACCTTTAATTCTTATGTAAATAATGAAGAGGCAAATAAAAAGAACAAGGCATGAGCAGAAACTATAGCAATTAAATAGGTGATGAGAGAATAGAAAATACTCTGACCAATAATAAATTGTCTGTCCTATCCAAATACCCTGAAGCTGAGGTTTTAAGTTGCTAAAAACCAAATGCTTTAATTTTTTTCCAAGCCCTGTGATATGCTTTCTCAGTCTTTTATAAAACCTGTTTTTAATAAAGATTTATTTTCTGAAAAGCAGTTTTCCATAAACAGCATTAAAATTGAAAAAAAAAAGAAAAGACTAGCTTAAGTAGATGTGCAATTTCCAAAATGTTAAATAGACAGAATCTGGTACAATATATCATGTATAATATACCAAATTTAAGAATTACAATGAGAAATTTCAATTTGTATCTTTCATTCCATATAGAAGGCTTTAAAGCTGTGGGAACGACAGAATTCCAGGACATAGACCCTACGAATTGCATGCAAGACACAGTCAGGAATGAGGGAGAAATGCTGATTGGAAAGAAGATTAACTTTGTTTCACTATCTTTAAAGTCAGTAGAGAAATATACTTGCTATTCTTGACAAATGAACCTATGAATGCAGTAGATCATGCTGAAATGGATTCACTGAATCGACAAAAAAAGAGATACTGTTGGACATTGTGCCTTCTTAATCTTCAGGGCAAAATTAATGTTATAACAACTTAGACAGTTTTGTAACTCAAGTGCCACTTCCTTAGGCAGCCCAGTGCAAATCTTTCTATTTTTCCAGAATATTTTCTTTTCAGAGACCAGTATATCTTTTCATACAACACTCTCCCTTTTTATTCAGAACTACAGTAGTGAAGGGAAAGACCCTGGTTACTTCAGCAGGCTTTGAATCGAGATCTTCGGTTCTGTGGGACACTGACTGCAAGCTGAGGTAGGAATACAGAATTCTTTCTTTCATTACACAGCAATTCCTCCATGTCAGAAATGAATTCTGAATTTCCCTTCAGCTGTAAATGTCACCTTTTTCTGTATTCTAGTTGTATCTTTATTCTACATAAGGGGATTTAATGATATCATTATTGCTTACCCATAGTGTCTAATATGAGTATTTTCCTTCCCCAAAGATCTGTATGGTATATGCAGCTAACGGTTGCAAAAGCTCAACTTATAAAAATAAACTTCCACTAGTAAGACATGTGACTTCCAGAAAATGCAGAACATCATGCTAAGCAGAATAGGATCTTATGAAATGACCAACTGTATATAAATATTTGTTGAAAAGGAGTGAGAACCTTTCTGCTCCTGCTGCTGCATTTAGTGAAATGAGAAGCTGAGCTGCAATAAAACAACTCTGGTGATAGATACTGCACAAGAAGAGTCCCATTGTGGGCATCATTCAGCTCAGTGTATTTCCATAAAAAGTTCTAAGCACACTTCAGTCTGTAAGTCCAAAGAACTATTTGTATTTGTGTATGTTTCAGTCTGCCTCAGAGCTTTGATGGTAAACACAGTAAACGTTGGCATTGCAACTTCAGTGTGTCAATATTGTTGCAGCCAGGAGCCAGCTTGAGTCTGAGGATTCAGACTGCTCCACAAGGAGTCAGTAACTGTTCTGGAACTAGAATCATGCAGTAACTACTTCAACCACCAGATACTCTTCATCTGAAGAGCATTACTGAATTAGGTAATATTACATACCTACCCTTTCTCAGGCAGAATAATTAAGTAATCTATTTATAATATTCAGAAATTACACGTGTTGTGCTGGAAAATTCAAATGCAAACTTCTAATTGAATACAACTGATATGTTATGCTTTGAAACATCATGCTTAATATCTCTTGCAATAGTTTTGAAACACTCTTAAGGGTGTAACAGTTACACAAACCACTTACACTCCCTTGATCAAATTAAATTAACAATTAAAAAATTCAATATCCAAATATTTATGAATTGTGCGTAGGAAGATAATCCATTGTGTAGAAACAGGGTAGGAATTGGAGAGAGGTATAGATTATGACCAGGTGTATATATCTTTCGTTTCCTAGCAGCAGAACACAGTTCATAGCTATCCTCTTAGAATAAATAATAAAAAGCAATAAAAATCCTTATAACTATGTAGAAAACCTTAAAAATGCAAACTAGTGCTAGGGCTGTGTCTGGATATCTGTGTGAACGTATATTTATTTTGAAGTTACTTATGGAAAATTATATTCAATTTCCAAAGCCTGGTATTGTACCACTGCCACTACAGAAGTTAATTATGTACTTGACAGATTTTAAACATCCTAAGCTTCGGTTTTAATCATCAGATTTCTTTAAAAAAAAACTTGAATCATAAAAGGTTAGCTAAGAGAAGCCAGTAGTAATAAGGAAGTGGAAACTCAATCTTTTAAAACTCTTGAGATTAGGTTATATCTCCTATGGAAGCACCACTTTTTATCTTCCTCATTATTTGCTCCTTTTGAAAGGAAGTAATCATTATTGGTTACATTGCTACTGGAGATATAAAAGATCCAGCTTCATATTCATCCTCTATGACTGTGAATTCAAACTCACATCCTGTTTCTCTCTTTTGTGATAGTGATAGAGACAGATGGTAAGAAGATGCAAAAAAAAAAAATTCAAGTTGGATGCATAAAGTTTCTTAAAAGACTGACATAGAAAAAAAGGCCAACATTCATACTGGATTAGTCAAAAGGCTCCTCTAATTCGGTGTCCTGCTTCTATTGAGCAGATTTTTAATAAAAGAACAGTATGGAAAACTTGCAAACAAACAAAAACCAGCATGGAAAGATTCTCCCCATAAATACTCTGCCTATATTAAAAGAACTTGTAATGATAATTCATTACGCACACCTTAGTTGTGGTCCAAGAGCAGACTTTCTCTCATGAAGGCTGAATCATCTCTGCGTCCATCCTAGCCTAGGTATGCTTCAGTCTCATTACAGACATTTACACTTCAGTCTCATTACAAGCATTTATTTGTTGTAAACAAATTTACAGTTCCTGACCTTGACATATCCTCTCTAATGTTTATATGCCTTCTGTACCAAAGTTGCCTATAGTAAGAGTGTTTCCAGACCTGACTGAAATCTTTCAATGCCTGGAAAATCCCAGACGCCAATATTCCTTTAAGGCAGCTTATTAAGGTTCATGCAACTCCTTGTGTAGTGGACCTTAGCTTCAGTTTATATGGATTGTTTGACTGCAACAGACATTGTTTACTAATTTTTTTATCCCCAAATAAACTAGGCCATGGGATTAAATAAATGTTTAGGAAAAGAGTTGATTCAATATAATTTTACAAACACTTGAGACAGGATCAGTCTTAGATGATGTACAGGCTTACAACTGTTGCAGAATTATGATACAGTCTATAAGCTACTGATTTTGTTCATTTTCAACCTAACTCAAGTCATAGCATATTTTAATGACAAATTGATTTAATTTTCTTTTTAAATATTTGTTTTGATGTATCTTAGACTCAAAACCTGACAACTTATCCTCTCCTAGTTCCTTCCTTTTAGGACAGGCTTTTTGTGGAACAGGATTTTGCAGTGCTCCTCCTAGTTTTCCTTGAGTTCTGGTAGTAAGAATTCTCTCCTTATCAGATTTTTTCCTTTCATTTGATTCCCAATGATATTCATTATGGACTTTCCTTACACTTCCACCCATTTTTACATCTACTTGACAGCCTCTCATTGTTTGCATTTTGACCAAAATTCTTTTTTGTTGCTCTTGTTGCTGCTATTAAAACAACTGCTTCAGGACAAGCCCAATTACTGTCCTCCAATTGCAAAATCTTCTTATTGATAACACCATAAACAAAAATTAATTTATCAGAAACACAGTTAATTAATATTCAGGAAGCATGGTCTTGCAATTCTTATCTTTCTGTGGATTTCAGATCAATAGTAAGTACAGGTTGAAGTGGTCTAAAACTTGCAAGTGATACACAGCTGATACCATTTGTCTTATCCACCTTAACCACAGGCATGACGGGTGCAGCCCTTTCAATAGCTCATAGGTGAAATTTTCCTTTCCATCTTAAATTTCCATAAAACTTATATTCTGTTGCAGAGAAGCTCTGCCAGAAGTTAATTTTACTTGTAGACATGGAGGAAACTGATTTCTGCTTGCCTTATTTGTCTATTTATCTCGCTCACAATCTTTTAATATGCTATTGCAGCCAATACTCACTGTCTGCATTAAGGTCATCGTCTTCCCAGAAATTTTTATTCACATTTTTTTTCATTACCAATTACCTAAAAGGACTGCACAGGATAATGATAATGATGACAACCTCCATCATTAGAAGATGTGGAGAACTACAACTGATATCAAAAAGCTGACTTTTCCTGCACCAGAACATAGGCTCTGATGCCCCCTTGAAGCACAGTCTACTGCACAAATTCTACCCTTCCCATTGCAGATCCTACAAGTCTAGCTTTTACAGTGATTATTCCATATAGCAATATTTATGTATGTGATATATAACCAAAGCAAGAAAAACTAGTCATAGATCATTTACTAGATACAGCTTTTCATATATTTACTGAACTTATGGTTTCTATTAGGCACCTAAAAGGGAGAAAAGCACTTCTTAAGAAAAACAACAGAATATATATTTGGAAGACTAAAGAGTGAATAAATAGAAGACCCAGACATGTAGGCTAGAAACTGATGAGAAATATCTGTTTCCCATGACAGCCGCTTGCTGTGCTTGACATAATCTTTTTTGAGAACAAAGGAGAGAGGTTTACAGATATGAAGAGGAGGCATGGAGTTACTTGAACATTTTGAGAAGCTCAAATGAAGACCACTGTGAAATGCTACAATTATGTAGGAACACAGAGATAGATATCTGTTGTGCTTCTTCCATTGCACAATGTTTACACTTATAATGAGTAGTTTATTCTACAAATGAATATTTATAGATCAGTGAATGCAAAAGCTTTATGATAACTTAAATGAGGATGTAATCTGCTCCATTGTGGATTTTGTTATTGCACTATTATTTACTTTTTAAGTAGACGTGTATTTTTATCAAAGGTGGTATTTCAAATAATTTTTCAAGATGTTGAACCATGAACATAAGCACTTTTTTTTATTTTTAATAATAATTTAAAGTATCAGTGAAAATAACAGCACTGTACGTTATTGAAATTATAAAGTTGTGATGGAGTAACCCCCTTATGTTTACAAAATGAAGCAAGTAGACAGGTTTGTTCTCCAAGTCACAAGTTAGATGGACGTAGATATCTGTTTCTGCATCTCTGGATGTTGAATAAAACACACTTTCATGGATAAGTAATTTAGGGAAGAGGAAACTTTCTGTTGTTCTCCATTCTGGAAAACTTAAATTTAGAAAGAATGTTTAAGGTAAATGGTTGTAGTCAGATCACATCAGGACAGAGCTGTATGCTTCTCGCATTTCAAGCTGCGCTGCACTGACTCATCGATGGTAGTTTTTCAGTTTAGCTCCTGCATTCCGTGATATTCTTAAAATGGAGAAAGATTGTTCAAACAGGCAGTGAGCAAAATGGAAGCATACACCGTCTTACTGCTTTACAAGCTGGTTAAATGGGTGGCTGTATTTGCAGTCTCAAGGCAATTGCACTGATGTCTAGTCTCTGTCTATTTAGAATGCTATCTGTAGGCACATAAAGAGTAGAAAAGAGTATAAAGTTTGCAGAAAAGATTCAAAGATGTACAAGATCCAAGGGATGTATAGTAACCACGACATGCCTTCAAGTATATCCTTCCTTTATTTAAAAGAGTCTCATATATTATGCTTTGGTTCCTTTATTTCATAATAATTTGTTATTACAAAACAAGAGCATAAATGAGAATGTGTAGCACATAAATAATTTACACTCATTTGTGTTCCTACTGCAAAGGTATTTTTAGTTCAAAGTTTTCTCCTTGCTGACCTACTGTGTCAGCTAAAGAGAATTTGTTTGGGCAGGGAAACAACTGGCCTGTGAAAAAGATATAATTAAGTACCAGACTTAATGCTTAGGCTTGCCAAAATACCAGAAAGGGGGCAAACATTAAACAGTTTGTCTAGTGGGGTGAAAATTACAGGAGATAACTGCCAGGAGATAAAAGCAATATATTACATCCTATATTACTGAAGTAGGTTCCTTTATGGTTTGAGTTTCTGCTTGGAAACTAGAAATTCTTCTAGCTACAAGCCAGAGGACTTTGATACCTTGGACTGTCTATGTCTTGTTTGGTTTTATCAGCAAGCTCCATGATTTCATCATCACTCTCCTCCTGATTCTCACTATTGTAAAAAGCAATGGAGTTCTGATGATGTTTTCAATGAAATGTTTTGGTTGTGAGTGAAAAAGCGTGGACTTTACAATAACTAAAAAGTATCCTGAAAGTTACAGAAGTTTTTATGAATTCCATCTGAGTTTTCTTCTTTGAGCCACCTGTTTTGACCGTGTGTTTGCTTGAAGAAAAACTTTCAAGTCTGATAATTTCTTTGGCTAGAATTCAAGTGGATCTATGCATATATCTCTTTCTAAAAATCAATGAAATCCAAAACCTCACAGGACTGCTCTGAAGTATGAAGTGTGACTGTTTAACAATCACAAGCATGTTTATGATGGTTTATGATGAAATCCCCACAAAATAGCATACTTGAGGCCAATAGTATGAGATTCAACAACAAGGCCAGTGCTAGGTCGTGCACTTGGGTCACAACAACCCCATGCAGTGCTATAGGCTCGGAGAAGAGTGGCTGTAGAGCTGCCCAGCAGAAAAGGACCTGGGTAATGGCTTCAAGTTGCGCCAGGGGAGGTTCAGGTTAGATATTAGGAAATATTTCTTTACTGAAGGGGTTGTCA
>JAOQGH010000004.1:8906732-8971844 GCA_025769975.1 Gallinago jamesoni
CTCCACCAGTCCCTCTTTGTTTGTCAGTACTAGGTCCAGTAGTGCATCTCCCCTTGTTGGTTCTTCCACCAGCTGGGTCAAGAAGTTATCATCAGTACTTTGGAGGAACCTCTTAGACTGTATATTCCCGGCTGTGTGGCCCTTCCCGCAGATACCTGGGTGATTGAAGTCCCCCACAAGTCCCCCACAAGCCTATGATTGTGAGGCTACTTGGAGCTGGTTGTAAAAGGCCTCGTGCACTTCTCTATACATTTTCTCGTCAAGCCTTCTCAAAAGCTTTGGCCCATAAGTACTAATAATGTGGATATAAAAAAATGACCCCCGGTGTCAGCAAAGGTGAAAAGGTGTGGCTGATACCCTAAAACCATATTCTGTTAGAAACAGAGCTTCATCTGAATTTGTCTTTCATTTAAATAGACTAGATTTACAACTATTTGTGGCAACACTCTCTTTTCACATGCTTCTTATACAGATTTTAGCAAAGCCACCTTAGAAATAGCTAGGAAAAGATAAACTCTGTATGCAATATATTTTTCTCCTACCAAAGTTGATGAAAAGGTTTTTGTTGAGTTCACGCACACAGCTTTTCCCAGAAGGCAATAATTCAGATAAACTCTAATTGAATTTATAAATTATTTGTTCACAAATAACAAATGCATATTTTAAGAAATGTTTTGTTATTGAACTTCCAGAGGCTGTGCAGCCTTGTTATTGTTCCATCGCTTAAGGAAGTGTTAAGGTAGTGTCTGAAACAGACCTCAATTCTAATTGTATACATTCACTGGAAAACTACCCATACATGTTGCCCTGATTCCAGCAATCAAGAAGTAGGACAAGGGTAAGGTGGAAGCTGGTACTACATGTCCTACCTGGCCTAGTTCTGTATCTATTTGTTTATGTTTGGAGAGCATTGCTTAGGAATATTTCAAAACATACAATCAAGATTTTTTGTTTGAAATGAGCAACTTCCTGACAGATCTGCTCAATTTCAGAGAAAGAAAAGCACAACCACTATTATTTTAATACTTTGTGGGATTCTTGTAATAGTTGAATAATTTATTTTGTTTTATTTACAACTTTCAATTAATGTTCTATAATATTCTGGGATTTAAATTATGCGACTCCTGTTTAGTCCTTTAGACCTCGTGTGCTTTACCACTTTAGAATCATCAGATTTGATCAAACTAAATGACATAATTACAGTTTAATTTTGTGCTATTTTTGAATGCAGGAAATCTCTCTAAACCATAAACTGAGATTGGGCCTGAGCACTGAGAGTGCTGTACAACAAAAGATAACGTCACAGAAAGAACTGTAGACCCCAAACCCCACATTTTATTCTACATTACATAATCCACCAACACTCCTACTTAATGTTATGCATCTTTCTTGGAGAATTGTCATTGTAGGCTCCTGATATAATCAACACAGGGCAGAGAAACACAGACCTTCATGTGGTGATTTACTTCCTTTCAGATCTGCATTGCTTGCTGAGGTGTCTGTCTCTACTTACTGATAATTGGAACTGGAGCATTAGGATGCCGTATTTTCTCTAAAATTATCTGAAGGTCTTGATTTGTCTTGTTTGGATTAGATAATTTTCTGGATTTTTTTTTCATCCTTGCAAGCAACTTATCATACTGTTTCGTCCAGATGAGATTTTCCCTGTGTAATTGACATTGAGGCTACAGTATTGGCTTACCACATTTATTCTGTAAATTAGTGTGTGGAAACATCCTGATTTTCTGATACTGAAAGCACCGATGTGTAAAAAATGTTAACATTGACCTCAGTGAGCTTATAATGAAGACATAAGCAAAGTTCGTGCAGGCTTCTTAGTCTTCAGTATGAAAAAAAAAAAAGTCCATTTCAAACAGCGTGTAGCCACTTTTTTCACAAGATACTCATTCTACACTGTGATATATGACTAACACTGATTTAAAAAGCAAAATAAGTCTTAATAGATGATTCATTGTGTCACAGAAAGATGCCAGAAATAGTCATTTACTGTTATTTGTCTTCTGGTACAGTTTGCAGAAATAATTAGTATTCCCTTTGACAAACAAGTGCAAACAGCCATTAGCTAAATGACACAACGTATACTTTGACTAGGTCTGCAACTGTCACTAGAACTCCATCAATAGTAACTGCTGAACAGTGTGTCATATAGGAGTACACATCTTTTAGTATATGTATAATTGCTCTGGTTAAGGAGGCCACAGAAGTATGTAAAGAAAGTAAAATTATTGCATAGCCTAATCTGTCTTTGAAATCAGAAAAAAAGAGACAAAAATCCTTGATGTAATCTGTACGCTAAAGATACAGGGAGTCGGTCTCACGAATTTATAGATCTGCAAATGAGTTCTACCCCAGATCCATAAACAATTATCATAAAAAATCAGAACTGGAATAGAGCACAAATTTTGTTACGTTATTACTGTTTGTTCTGTACTAATGTTGAAAATTGGCAATTATATACAAAAATACAAAAATTTTCCCACTATATTCTGAGTGCAAAGTACAGCTTGAACAATGATTTCTAAAAATTGTGAGATTAGCCAATTGTGAGATTAGCTGCAAGCATTAGATTATTTATTTTTTGAACTTTTCATCTGAAAGCTTATACCTGAGTTATAAATTGGAATGCATCTACATGTGTAACCACTTATAAGATTCTGCTGTGCAGATGTAAGCTATGGGATTGCTGATGATGCATGAGGCAGAATTTAATTAATTTTCTGTGGATTTTCTGCTAGCTATGGTAGAAGTTATTTTGAAAATACTTATATGCAGATAGGAGCAAAGTTGATAGGGAAGAGCTCCTTTTATGCATTTATAATTTTTAAAAAATATTTATCTAAATATGCCACTTTTTTCACAGCTATTTTATATAATATACATATCTCAAACTGATCTTTTAAGTAAATTTCTGTTGATAAAAATGACCAGTCAAATGGTAACAAATGCATTGCTGTTGTCTACACACTAGAAGAATAAGTAAAAGTGTACTGGGCTTAGATGTGCCAAATTTTCTCCCTCCACTGTAAACCATCAGAAGACCAGGGGGTCCAGCAAGGTTCTTTCCCAGGTTCCTGGGTGTGCTGAGGCACTTCTATGTGACTGGGACTGAACAGTTCCTCCACATTGGAGAGAACATAGCTTCAGTTCTAGTTAGACAGACCAATGGCAGAGGCATGTTAAACTTTTTTAAACTTTCTGACAGAAATGATCGTCAAAAGACTTACAACAGGTTTCACTCTCACTTGATGCAGTAAGAAAGCACTTTTGCTGCACTTTCTCAGTGCACCAGTCTACCTGCACTGGTAAGAAACGGAAGTAGAAAGATGAGTCTTTCTGGAGTCTTCATACCATCTTGGACTGCTTGTAAAATGATATAGTCTCCTTACAAAGGTATGTGCCACCTCTTTCTACATGTCTGATAAAAAAGTATGGGTTTGAACAGAATCCTGTGTTGTAAAGTCATATTGACTTCAGAAGTGCTGAGAAGCCAATGTTCCTATTCAAGCAGATGGTAAAAGCTCCAAGCCTGTCAACCAGGAACTAAGAAGGGCTGTGGTGTTACAATTTAATCCATACAGTGTCTGAAAGCCATTACCTCACTAATCTTAAAGGTCAGCAGGGAGGCACTGTGAGGACAATTATCAGTGGTGCCAAAAGCACATCATGAGCATGTCCCCATCGTACTGAACATACTCTTAAAGGGAAACTGCCCTGAAACTGTAAGCACTCTCTTCAAGCTACTAATCTAGGTTTATTAATTTTACATTACTGAAACTTCATGGACCAAGGTAGTATCTCTAAATGTAACCAAAAGATGGTTATGAAAACAGACTGGTGCTAGCTCAAAATTTTTTTGTGTTGGGCTCTATTACATGTATGGTAAGCCTAGTGCTAGCTCCCATATCTGTTTGGGGGAAATACACTTGGTTACTGCTTGCTGTTGCAGAAAATGTGAAACATCAGCCTGGTGAAAGCCATCCTCAAGTGGACATATCCCCAAAATAGACTTTGCTCCTTTTTCAGCAGGAAGAAAAATATGTAAGCTCTAAATGATGTCTCTTAAAGTGAAACACCATAGAAGTAACATAATCAAAGACATTAAGCTAATTGATTTGAATGTTTATAGAGAATTTTTTAGATATGTTAAAAATATACTCTGTAATATAAAATCATACATAGATAGGCAGAAACATGTAAAAATGCCATTATGTGTATTCATGTAAGCAGTAGTAATAATTGCTTAAACAGAACTCCGGTCTTAGGAAAGCTGCAGATGCTTGGACAAGTATTCTTAGTCATTCCAAAAGTGCTTAACTTCCTTACTTATTGTATTACTGGTGTTTTCATCCTATTTAGCTTATTTTGCAGTAGAGCAGGGTCAATACTAGGTCAGTATATAATGATCTCTAATGAGCTGTTATCTGCAGCTGTTGAGACCAGACATAATTACTGTAGGTAAGCTTGCCATTTGCTGCATGTTTTACTGTCAGTTATCAAAATGCCTGGTGGTAAGCACATTGTTCTGTTTAGCTGCAGTTTCTACACCTTATTCAAGCAGGGATCATTACAGTAAGTTCTTGGGAAACATTCTTGTAACTAGCTTATTTCAGTAAGAATTGGATACATGTTTTGCTTAGCAGTTCAGTAAGATATTGAAGTAGGCTAGTGAAAAGGGCAAAGGCAGATTTACTCGAGTGCTTTGCATTGTAAAAAAAATCAAAAGGCAAAACTAGAACCAATTAAAAAAGTCCAAGTGATAGAATTTTATGCATTCTGGTTCAAGTACTGTAGTCCTTATTCATATAACATTTCCTCTTAAAAGGCTGTCATATTCAATAGGAAATTTAATCTCACAAAAAATTCTGTTTAGAACTGGCAGCATTTGTCATTATGCAGTTGTGTGGCCATAAGACAAAGGGTAAAATTGGACCCTTTGTTTAGCCACTGCCTAAACCAAACTCCTCTTCTTGAATAAAGGACAGAGAGGGACAAGACTGGAAAAGGCCATGTGTTATTTTACACTGTTGTTACCAAAAGGGTTAGGCAGCACATAACAGTGGCTATCAGAAAAACAAGCTAGAGAAATAAAGAAAGAAAATTAAATCACTGTCTCCAAAATGACAGACCAAACTTAATCAGAGTGCTGACCCAAAGGCACCCTGTCTGGCAAAATAAATACAGGTGTTTTAGCCTTTCCACACAGAATCATCTTCTCTGTTCGCTGTCCCCTTTCACACCATCTTGTAACACACATATTTTTCCTCTACTTCTTCCCCCCACTCCCTCCCTCGGCACATGACACTCACTTCTTAGGCACTACTGCTGAGAAAATTCTGTTTGTTAAATAAGCTACCAAGCTACGTTATCACCACTACCCATTTAAACAAACACAAGCATGACCATACTAAGACTCATGTAGCCTATTTTATCTGTCTCCGGCCTTGATCAACAGCAGGTAGCCAATGGCATAGTATGAAAATGGGGCAATCAAGTGCTGTTTCTTGTGGATCTAGCCTCCAATAATCTTCAGGTCAATGAATTTAAATAACCAAATATGTCCATATTTAATGCTTTCAACAGATTTTTCTCCATGCTTCCCAAACTCCTGTAAACTTAAGTTTTCAAGGTCTTGCAGCAAAAAGTTCTTCCGAGTAACACATTTTGGTTGTTCAAACCTACCATCCCCTACTTTCTGTAATATAGATTAATAAAATCTACACTTTCTGGAATCTAGATTATTAACAGATGTCCCCTGTATTCCTTATTGGGATGTGACTTAGTTATTAGAGCGATAAGGCTGAGATCTTGCATACTTTTCTCTATCTGTTTCACTAGTCAGGGGAAGGTGACCTTCATATGGGTACTTCTGTTGGTACTTTTCAAATTTGAGTGACTTTCCTGCTGAGATTGCACTTTTGGTACATATCTAAATTTATGCCCACTTCTTTCTCCTGTGTTTTTGCAACAACTGTCTTTCCTTAACGTGAGAATGATTCCTTTTCTCATGCAAGAATATTACTCTTTATTTCCATGCATGAGTTCCACAAGGCCTGTTTTATCACCATGTAATAAAGGAAGAAAAGCCAATATATATAATAAAAAAAAGAGGGTTTGGCCACTTACCAAGTGAAGATAAGACATAGTAAGGTAGATATTAAAATGAGGACTTGGTTAAACATTGCAGACTGTGTGCGTTGGATGGCTCTGTGAAGATCATTCTATATTAATGGAAAATAGGTGTTATTTTTGGTTTTGAATTAATAAGGCATAAGTTGATTCTATAGAGGAATTACATAGTGCCCTGGTAAAATGCAGTCACTTAAAAGCACTTAGAATTTGCTAATTATATAGAAGGGTGCAAAACAGCCAGCTGTGATTCTGTGATTATTTAACTAGTTCTTTGTTCATCCTGGCACAATTCTGATACTAGTGCAAGCTCCCTCAATGTCTGTCTGCTCATGTCTATCTTACAAATTACAGGTAGCAAAGAACAATTAAGGCATAGCAGTTGAGTTCCCTGGAATTGCGTGTGAATGGAAGAGGAGCAAAAAAACCCACCCATTCCAGCTTTCCCTTATTGGCACAGTAACAATTTATACTGTATGAGATTTCATTTGATGTCTTAATTTTTTCTGATTTTGATGCAGAAAGCAGTTTAGCAATGCTTGACCGTTTGTATAATCTGGGTAGCTTCCTAACAGACCTGGTTATCTTCCTAGTAAAGTTGGACAGTGAACTGTACTGCCAAAGTCCCACTAAAGATAACATACTGAAAAAATTGAAACTCTAAAATAGTTATTTTCTTTGTAATACTTACAATCATATTCTCTAATGCATGTTTTGCCAGCCAACAATTTAAAAATACAGGAATAAACAGGTTTCTTAGGACTGGCCAGAAAATCTGAAAGAAAAATTAACAAACTCATTAAAAGTTTTTATATTCAAGAATATAGCTTTTCTATTCAAGCAGCAATGAAACACTTGCCAACAATATTTATTATTAATATGTTTCCAGTGTGAGATATGGCTTTAAATAACATTTTTTCTTCCTTTGTGATTAACTGTAAGTAAGCTAATTTGATAAAATAAGGACAGTCAGTTTTCAGTGCAGACACCAGAGATTCTTAGATTTTTATATCTAGCTGGTTTATTTTATTGATTGTGGTGTAGCTTGAGTTAAAGGGTTTTGGTTTCGCTTGTCCCCTATTGGGGAAGAAGAGCAAAGGGATCTGTATTACTTCATTACTACTTCTTCTTGTTGACAGGCACAAATTTGTCATCCACATAAGATTAAAATTTACTTCAATAAAAATTAAGAGTACTTGTGCAGCTAAAAAAGTGCAAAGTGAAAATGTATTAATTCAAGTAAGTTTACCGTGATGATGAAAGGGACAGCATTAATTATTTCCAGGAGAAAGGGTATTCTCAGAATTTGTTCCCAGATATTTCCCTTCAAAGAAAAGGACAAAAAAACACCATGTCACAGTAGGCTTACATATAGTTCTGACGAGAAATATACGTGATATACCAATGCCACATATGGAGTCTCTCCCACTAGAGCTCATTCATCTCAGATTTAAACACTTATGTTAACTGTGAATACAGAATATAGGCTACTCTGGCCTATTTTTCTTACTGTTTATCATAATCCACCTCACAGGTAAAAATATATACTTTCAAATCTGCATTTTCACTGGAATAGTCCTCTGTTTCCATATGACCATATATTGCCTTGCTATGACCTAGTTAGTATGACTGCTCAAATGAAGAACTCTAATTGCATTAACTAGTCAAGTCATTTTCTCAGTTAATGAAGATTTTCATTAAATTTCATTTTTTTCAGAGAATAATATGCTCCTGTTTTCTTCTGTTGCATTTTTAGGTACCTTGGAATCATACACAGACATCTTGTCCCTGCTTTTTTGTTCTTCAAAGGTTAGTTTACTTTCATTTCTACATGCACATTTACACATAGATAAATAGGTGAGGTTTCCTGTCCTAAGGAATTTATCTTTTTAATAGTTCTTGTTTTTCAGTGACTCTTCATACAAGTAACAGACTACCCTGCTGGAAAATTGTTTTATCTGCAACTATTTCTACTTGTTTTTCTCTGAAGTCTCTAAATCTTTAAAATCTGTATTACAATGCTTTAGCTTTTGACTGTGCCAAAGTCTTTCTTACCTTAATGTTTATTGTCTTAGATTTTCTGAAAACTAGAGACAAAGCCCTAGTACAGCATAAAAGCTGCAAAGACATATATCCAAAGGCAAGGACATTCCGTGCTCAGAAGATTTTACCGTCAAATCAACCATTTCCATCACCCCATACACGGGTGACTGCCCTATTGTCCATATTAACAATTGTTATGAATGATGAGCCATTCACTATACACCATTCTGATAGAACTTCATGGCAAAATATAAAGCAAAAGAGGAATGCAAATATGTTGTGTTTCCCAAAGAAATAATACCAGCTCATTTTCTGTTAATCTTGTTTTATTAACCTCTGCATGTTAGTCACAGAGGTTCTGGAAATTTCTTTTTATTAATTCTAATCCCGCTGTTAAGATATTAATTTATTAAGAGATAAATATAAAAAAGAGGAATGAAATCAAGTTAGGGAAAGATAGCAGTATTCTATAGTGAATCCTTCCTTCCTTTACATTTATCTTTTATCTTTACTTTGTATTTTCTCTTTGCCAGCTGTTTTAGAGAGAGGAGTAAGGAAGATAATCTAGTGTTTAATATTTGAATTAGGACTACAAGATCAATGTTCTGTATTTCTGCCACAAACACTTCAGTACATTTCAGGGCTTTTTGGAACTTGATCTTGCTTACAAGAAATTAGAGGTCTTCCCACATATATCAATGAAAGCTGTACTGATCTTTTAATCTGCTTACCGCTAGCTAGAGCATGAAATTAATACTACTTCTTTTCCACATCTGGGCAGTAACTGGGAATGATTAAATGTTGGGTTGAAAATCCATATATTTAACAAAGAAGGTATTTAAAATTCAGTGACTTACAGCTTTACTAACTCTGTATATCAAGACCCCATCATAGGCAATGTAATAACAATGTAGCATATATTATGGCAATATCACAAGAATTTGCAATACAGCATTATATATTCAGTTGCAATGAAATATTTCCTGTTAAAATAACCATCTGATATAACCACTGAGAATTAAACAAAAGCTCCATAGCATATAAAACTCTTTTTCTATTTTTAACTTTTCACATCTGGAATCCATTGTACCTATGGGACAGGGATTATTGTCTTCCATGTTAATTAAGGAAGGTAGGAGTTAGATATACTCGAATTATTTGGTTGGAGTTAGACATACTTGAATATTCTTAAATATTTCATGTTATAAGCAGCCCAGTAAACAGAAGTGAAATTATGAGACTGTAAGCTGAGTTTTTATTTGTAGGACTAACAAAAATCAAAAGAAAATTTTATTTTCCCAACTGACCCATTCTGTGTTTTCACTAATTTCCTCATTTTTAATGTTAAGAGCTTTCTTTTCTGAATAATAGAAATGTAACATAATTTACTTGTGCAGGCAAAATGCCTGTGCAGATGTGCTCCTGGTACTTAGTGATGCCTACAGCTGTAAGATTCTGGCTTCCACATACAAATGCATCATGTCTTCTGCAAAACTGCCTTTTGCAGTGAAAATGTATGGTACTGAAAAAAGCAGCTAAGACTGCCCATGCACCAGTGATATGGTAGGATTGCCAGATGCCTGTGACGAGTTTTGGCAATGAAAATTTCTAATGTAGACATCTTTCAGAATTTGGGTCGAGGGCAAATCCTTGTGTAATGGGCTAAACTGTGAGAATGCAGATTGTAAATCATTCATTCTTGGATCCAAGTGATCAGCAGTGTAATAAAGTGCTACATTCCTTGCATTCCTCCCCATACAAAAGCAGTAAAAAATGCAAATTTTCTGTATCCTAGTAGCGTGATATACTTATGTCCTCACTATTCTACATGTTGAACCATTTCTCATAGTATCAGAAAGGCAAATTCCTTGGAGTATTCTGTCAAATGACTGCTTTATTTATTTTACGAGTTCATTATGAAATCCTAGCAGTGTGCACACAAATGCAAACACAATCATCTTTTTCTTGTTGTTTTCTTTCTGCCGTGTTCTTTGACTTGTGCCTAAATTGTAAAAGCTTTGGAATTATTGGCATGAAATAAGTAATCTGTAACAGATTTACATGAACCAAGCTGCCTTCAGTCATCCTGCCTGTGCAGAAAGGCCTTACAGTTGGTGAAATAACAGCCTTCCTGGCTTCCCAAGACTAGTGTAAAATTTGGGTAGATGGCTTGCTCTGTCATGACATTTCTAAATTGTAACTAAGAGAACAGCCACCAGGGGGAAGGAAGGGTTTGCATTAGGTGGGTTGCCAAAATGCATTTCAGTACTATTATTCCTCCTTACATTATTTTATTCCCATGTGGGCAGTGGAAATACAGCTATCATAAAATTGCCTCAATTTCCTTGACAGGTATATGCAGTGTATCAGGATAGTATAGCTTTACACCCGTTGCACACTAATAAGTAACTTGTCATGGGAGCTGACTTGCCAATATTTCTCTCATCTTCTGTACTCACTGAAATTGACACAGACCACAACTAGAATGGATAAAGAGAGGATGCTGCCCAATAAACTCAGGAACAGTACAAATTGTGATCGCTTTTTATCTTTACTGTTTTGACACTAGATGTGTTGATTTTTAATTGTTTCTGCCTATGGTTGATTTGCATTTGTAACCCCCAACACATAAATAGTATATGCTAGGATTAAGAAGAACAGCTTTTAGACAGCAGACAGTTTTACTCGTCTTAGCATGATTGAGCACTAAAGAAAACATTTATGCCATAATCACATCAGATGATTTCAAGGCATTTTGCAAAGATGTTCCAAGAACATCAGAGAAATGTATAACACAAGTATGTAGGTATCCATAATTAAAAAAAAAAAAAAAATATACTGTCTTGGTATTGCTTTTTGTGTTCATTTATAGAGGCCTGAAACTTGAGTTGTAGATATTGAGTAGCTACAGCTTTGACATCAATGAATATCATGTACCTTGCATTATGGATAGACTTATAAAACTATGCACTAGAAAAATCAGTATCCAAAAATCCAGGTCACTTTTAAGAATATGTTTTCAAATTACAATGTGCCAGTGGACAATGGGAAAAAAAAAGAAAATTTCATTTCTGACTTCCATTCTCTAAATACTACTGTTTGCTCATAAACTTGAGAAATGTGACAATATACTGTGCTCTACACGTGTGTTTTTCTCAATTTCCTGCTTGTACATGCATTTTTGTGATGAATTATGCCTGAAAGTAACTAAAAGTACTTACCTTGTAGCTTAGATAACTCAGCAGCAGAGTTTCAAAGAGACTTATTAAAGCCACAGAAACCTGAAGTGATAAAATATGCGTATTAGTACTGGCTTCTAAAGAATATATGACATTAAGCATTACAGTGAAGAGTAAAAGATAATAAAAAACAGCTTTTCCATGCATCCTCTGAAACCATCTCAGCTAACAGCATTTAGCATGAAGCTTAAATGTTGTTATTTTTCTGACTAAAGCACAGGCTGTAACTTGAGTCTCATTGCTCTTTTCCAAGTATAACACTCCAGAGGGCCTGTAGGGTGGCCTTTCCAAGGTTTTTAGAGAGCTCCATACACAGTCTGCCAGATTGTTTCTCAAGTTTCAGCTGTCTGTTCCTAAAAGGTACCGAGATCTTTTAACATCACAGAGAAAGAGGATGCTGTAAATAATGGAAGTTACTCAGCTCTTTTCTGTAAAGATGTTATGAACGTTTGGAAAAAACAACACTTTTTTGCTGTGTGTAATTCAGAAAGTTGAAAACAGAAAAAAAAACAATACAGATGAATCGTTATGATTCTAATATTTAAATGCAACTGAGCTTAACTTATCAGCCTTCACTTAGATTACATATAGTTAGTGTATGTGTTATGTAATTTAAAAATATTTCAATAGCCAAGTATCAAAAATGGACTTAAAAATTTATACATAATAAATAACCACAAAACTTACTTAAATCCTTTGCATAGCAAATATTACTATTTTATTATATATTCTGGGAATATTCCATCGGGAAGATGTACAAATTCAGCTGGAGCCTGAAGTCAAACAAGTCTCGAGATTTCTAATTTTAAGCTAATGCTCACTACTATTGAACACTCAGAAGAGTGCACTATTTGAACTCACAATATCATTATCTAGAATTAAAAAGATGCTACAAATTCGAAAATTATTAAAATATGCAATCAAAATACACTATTAGTTTATCCAAATAAGTATTACTGTTTTATATAAACTCTGGTTGAATCTCAAATAAAAAAAATATTTGTTTGCAGCTATTCAATACTGCGAATGCACATGTATATACACATACATACACATATGTATAAATGTCTATGCTTATCAAATAAACTTATTACAATAAGACTGTAATCATAAGCAAAGAAATCCCTCAGTATGTTTTAATGAATTGAGTACAGTAATCTGAATGCCTGTATCAAAATTTACTCAAACTGTCCATACTTTAAGCAAGGCTTTGAAAGGTATTTTCATCAAGGGATTCTTCCCTTAGTAAAATTGTGTATTACATAGAGGTACAAACCTCCATAATGGCATTGCGCTAAGAATGGTGAAAGAATATGATGGTATGACCATTGTAGAAGCTTAAGGAATTCTTAGTAGATAAACACATTTCACAGGGAGAATTCCCACAGCACCATCCATGGGCTTAAGAAGTGTTCCTAAAATCAGCAGGCTCCAGAACACTGAGGACTGAACCACAAACTGCAAAAGATCTCCAAGAGCCACAAAGTACTGATATAGTGCATCTTTTGTGACCTGCTCCTTTACACATGTACACTTCCGTATTATGAAGTAACTTTAGCTTTCTAGTCTATTTTACAAGAAAGTCCATGAAGCATGTGAAAAGCTACTCATAAGCAATTATGAAACTTAAACTCATCATTAGAGCAAACACTGAATACTTGACTGACTTGACAGAACTTGATAGTTCTAAGATAAATGGCTAATTCTACAATATTTTGGTATAGGCTTTACTATTTTAAAAATATATTGTAAAGCCATATAAATTCAAACCAGCTAGATCAGATCAGCTTATCTTTACTCCATGTTTTTGTTGTACTTGATCATCAAGTAGATTTCTTTGTTAATGTCAACTTTTCTAAGAATCCTTTAACATCACTAAAATGCTATTGATCAACATTGTCTACAGTTATTAAATGTTAATAGTTAAATTTTCCATTTACATATTACCTGTAATCCCCATAAAGGCAAGCTTCGATTCACCCAAATAATAGGAGACCTGTTTATTATAATAAGAAGATAAATATGGAATTAATCGAAATCTGGGTAATGTTTTGAACAAAATCAAGAGGAAAAAAAATATTTACATGTGAATGGAAATTAGAGCAGCCTTATTTAAAAAAAAAAAATTCTTGGTAATAAAAAATTTAATCAGTAGTTATCTAGCAAGTATTGACATTGCTTGTTCTTCTGATCTAGAACCATTTGTTAAGTTACCATAGGAGTAATCCAACACTGATACCAAAATCTTTCATAAGCTTCAATGGCTGCTAGTTCATTCCCTATGATTCCATAAAGAATAAATCAATTTGAGCTTTTGATTCTAAAGATGCAGAAGAATAATTATTTGTGGTAGGAGAAAGAAACTTGACAGTTATTGTGTATGAATTTTTTGCTAGCTGTGTTATGATATAAATGATATCTAACTCATAGGGGCTGTCATACCTTGGAAAGATCTCATGTTTTAGTATTTACTGAACTCAATCATAATAGGCACTTGTTGCAGTAGTACTGGAATCTAGCATCCTTTAGTCATTTATTGCTAGTCATAATTGATTTTTAAATCAGGGCATCCATTTTTTTTTTCAGTAAGGCATAATCATTGATAAAATTCAGATCTTACAAGAGCATCCAACCCAGCAGTTCACTAACACACTCAGAGAAACACTTAAAATACTAGTTTTGAATATACAGGAACATAGAAGTAACTGCTTGAGAGTTAAGGAAATATCACTATTCTATGTTAAAACATCACCATTCCAGAAGGAAATGGATTTGTCTTCCCATTTCCCTACCCTTCCCATCATTATGTGCACTTTTGGTTTGCTTGTTTAAATTAGAAACTCACCAATCAATCGTTCCAGGTGTGTAGTTTTGACTGGAACAACTCTGGTTTAATTCCTTACTGATAGTTGTCATCCCATCCATGCAAAGTCCATTTTCATTAGCAAATGCATATGTGAACACAATCATAAAAACATATGGGAATAAAGGGACATTAATTATGTTTTTAAGTGTTCTATAAAATGCATGCAATAGTTTGAAACACTAGGCAGTGGATATAGGCATATTAAAAAAGTAAAATAACTTTCAGAAAGTTAAATTTTTCAGAAGAAAATAACTTTCAGTTCCATATGTGCTCTGTATCTGTAGATAAATGACTGTGAAGCATTGCAGGTTACATTTTTAAAATATTTATTTTCAAGCATGTTCCAATCTTAAAACAACTGAAATTATACTTTCAAAAGCTGAAAGTACATAATAAATATTGAAGACCAAGAGATATTACAAAGCCAATCACATAGATAGTCTGGGATAGAAAGAGCACATATACTTTACCTGCTGTAGTCTCAACAGGAAAGATTGGATGACACCACACTTCATATCCTCTTGTGAGGATGTGAAGAGGGCTGGAGATTAATGCAGCAGGAATTCAAGTAAGAAACTGGTGATGTCTCTGTAAAAAAATATCACCTATAGACATATGATGCTATCTTGCCTTGAATTACTGGCATAAATCCTCCCTTCAAATGGTCATGTAAGTATGTGGGAATATATATTTGTGTAAATGATGAAAAATATCCTTGCTTATCCTTGGCAAGCAAGGGCAGCACAGAAGAAAAGGATTTGCAGACCACAGACTAGTAATAGCTGTATTTTTACTGACTATGAGTGGGACAGGTGCTGAATGGTATCCACTCATAAGGATGCTTTATGTCTTAAATGCTTCCCTAGACACCCGCTGTGCCTGAAGGGGTAAATGAAAGATACTAATTTGTGCAGGCATTTCTGAAAAACACAAAATAAATCTGCAGGGGCGGAGTCTGTGATGAAAAGCCTTCCTCACAGAATTGTCACTTTAAAAACAACCAAGTGATAATGTTTTCTGTGGCAATGCTCTCATTACACTGAGTAGTTTCTTTCATCAGGCTGTGACAGTATCTAGAAAGGATTTTTTCCTAACACTGCACTGGTAAGAATGCATTATGGCAATAGTTTAGGTATCAGTCCCTCAAGATCTCTACAGGCAAAACCATTGACATTAATGGGCTATCATTTGGGCGCAGGGCTGGTTTGTCTGGCATGGCTTTTAAGACCAGGGTCTTAGTAAGCATGCCAAAGTGACTTACCTGAAACTTACAGCTTGTTTCCTCCCTACACATTTACTTTCCCTGAAGAGACATTCTAAGATATATGTGGAGTAAAAAATAAGTTTTTTGCAGTCCTTTCTTTTCAAATAAGCTTTTTTCTGGCCCTTTTTCAAATGCTCTAATTTCTTACAATAAAATTTGACCCCAAAAAATTCTCAAATGCATCTTCTGTACTTACCATTCACACATCCTTCTCTTATGTACTTGTAAGTACAGCTGATATTCTTTAACTCACTTTGCTTTGGATTTGATTCTTCTAAAATATAGTATTTCTCCTGTGCACCAGCTTTTTAATAGTATTACCCTTATTAGATTTAACTGACTTCCAAATATTAAAACTAGAAGTTGTACTTTGTCCTTTGTGTGAAGAGTGCTAGTTCTATCATCCCATGTTTAGTATTTTCATCTGCGATTTATTTATTTTTTGGTATTTAAGGTCAATAGAATCAAATCAAGTGAAAGCAAGTAAGTTAATAAAATGTAGTGCTTATTAGCATTTAGAATTAAGAAGATTCAATATATCCAGGACAAACTACAGCTGAAGGATTGAATAAATGATAAATGTAATTTCTTCTACAATTGATGGTTGGTTGTATAAAGTTAAAAAAAAAGAGTACGCAATGGCCCAAATAGAATACCATACTGACAACTGTAGGTGTGCAAAATCATACATTATGACCACAGCTCATTATGAGCACAGAATGTAGTTTTGGTCTCACTCTCTTCTAAATGTTAAAAGAAAGCAAAGGGCTACAAAATTACCATCAGTCATCTGCATGAAAGCTCAGTTTCACATATTTTTCTGTTTGCTCCCGGGATGTAAGGTTTTAAGTAAAATATTTAAGTAAAATTACTTAAGTAAAATTATGTAACTAGAATTAAGTAAAATCCTAAAATTATTATTGCATAAACTGGTAACTAGACATTTGCCATTTTGTTTTTATAAATGTAAACATAAATATGATACATAGAAATCTTATGTAATAAGACAACCAAAAGATGTGAGTTCGCAGAACTGTATCGATGCACAGTATCTGAGCAAATAGCCAGGATTATTTTAGCAGTAAAGTGACAAAAGAACATTGTTCTTTGGTTCTTATTTCCACTTACAATGTAAAACTGGCCTTATAATTATTTAAAAACATCTGTAAGATATAAAATCAAAACCCCGTTGGTGGAATATCAAACATTTATTCATTCAATTCATTACTTGTAAGTAAAACAGTGTTTTGAGAGCAGAAATAACAAAAAACCACCATTACCATCCAAGTCCTTGTGTAGGATCATCCAGGAGCACACGAACTATGTATAAGAAACAGCTTAGTAGCTTGAGAGAAAAATTGAATAACCGTATTCTCAGACCTATTTTAAAAAGAACAGAAAATACAGAAGTAAATTTGGGTTCTTTACAATTTCATCCCCCTGTAAGGTAAAACTAAAAGGAACTAGAATACCCGTGCTGCAACAGAGCAAAAGTTGATCCAGTCAGTAACCTGTCCCTGATATAGGTGATTGGCATATCATAGAGAAGAACGTAAAAATCAGCCTGTCAGATACACATACAATACACCTTTCCAGCTTCCAGAAATCTCTGGGTTAAGACTCAGTCTGTTTTAATGTAATGAACTACTAGTTATTTGTCTGAAAGATATTCTATGCCATTTATCTTTCGTGATGCCATTTTCTAGGTCTTTTGTAGTTTTGTAAGTCCACTTTCTTGAAAGGGTCATCAGAACTACGTATGGTATTTGAGATGTAAGATACTGCAACCTTAAGACATACTTTCAATCATAGGCAGAGGAAACACAATGGCAAGTATTTAAATATTAATATCTGAAAATCTTCACGCAGTGTTTTCTCATACAGAATATATTCATACTATCCCAATTTACAAAATATTAATATGTAGTTTTAATGTTAAGTTGCATAATTATGCATCCATGAACAGGACACCTGAAAGTCATGCTGAATGCACAACAGAACTGAAGCAACAACTTGTTCTACAAACCATGTGACTATTGAAATGTTCTAGCTAAAAGCATATATTACAAAATACTACAGTATTTCCTACAAACATAGGTCTACTCCACAAAGACAAGATTCCTTTAGAGGGATCCACATGGGCACTTGCTTCTATCACATGGGCGATTTGTTTCAGTGCTAATTTTACCCATTATCTACTACAATGGAAATTAACTGTATTTTATTCAGTTTTTGCAGTCATTAGAGGATTACAGTTTAAATTCTCAGTCTTGTTATTAAACTCAGTAGTTTTTGCCAGTGTAAATATTTGTATCTAACTCTTGATTTTAAGTTTTCATTCACTAATTAAGTTAAAACTGTTGGTTGACTTAGGTTAAATGGGGGGAGGTCACTTTAAGAATTCATTTTTTTCACTCTTGGGAACTGAGAGTCCAATTCTGCGTTGCTGAATCCTTCTGTCCAAAGCAGAATACCGTTGAGTCTTACACAGATGTGACTTCATTTGTAACAAGTCATTGTAAAGATAGTATCTTTCACTGTTGTGTTGCAAATACGTTACCAGTTCTGCTGAACTCAGTATAATTACTCCAGTGGTTTAAGAACTGTGGCTTCATTACGCATATCCAAAGCTGTGTGCATAAATTGCCTTTTAAGGATTATGGTAATATTACATACTTTTTTATTTTACTCCATCCTAAATTCAAAATGAACACCTTACAGATAAAACTGATAAATCACCTTTTATATTTATTAGTTCCCCTCCCATTAAAATGCAAACTACAGCAAACACAATATTCTACCATACAATTGCTGAAAGAAATCTTCAGGTTTATTACTGCTTACTGCTTTTAATTGTGAAGTTGCAGTTATCACAAGAACTGGATGGACTTTTACAGCATCTTGTCATCTGTAAACTAGGGGTTAAAATCCTGTGGGCCCAACCACGTAAAGCTCCACAGCTGTTATTGGCAATTAGGTGTGTGAACATCAGCCTAGTGGTTCCTGCTGTCCTAGCAAGAGTAATTAGCCACAGACTATTTATTCCCCAACATGAGTGAAGGGGTTGGAGTACTAAATGGATTGAGAGACTATAGAAGGTAGGTGAGTTGTCATGCTATCATTTGACTAGGAAGAATCCCAGTACTTTGACAATGTTATGTTATAATTTTTTTGTAGTTTTTTTTTTGAACTGTTGCTGAAGAAAAGATTCATTGTTTGCCTATACTAACCCTTTTGTGGAAGTCTGTTGGTTTATGAATGGTTGTCGTAACAACTAGGCTATTACAACAAGAAGAATGGATAATGTTAAAAAAAAAAAAAAAAGGCAAAAAGCACCCAACCCCAAATAAACAAAAACCCCACCAGGATTTCTTTTCCTTACTGATTTTGTGTTGTCTAAATTTCTTAGATAGTACAAAAGTCTGTTTGTTTCTTCTGGTTTTTAGCTCTGTAAATGTTAATCTTGGTGTGAGACGCATCTTTTTTGCATTGATAATAGCCTGGTTTCTAATTATCATTTGAAATTATACATTGGTTTAAATGCCAAAAGAATGGCATTTTCTGATTAAAAACTCCATTAATGGTGCTTTTCTGATTAAAACCTCCATCAATACAGGGGATCCATGTTCCTGGCTACTGCCTTAAACTCGTAACTCTCAGGCCTTAGTCCTGAAAGATCTAGAACTACTTAAGTATTCAGATATTTAAGTTCCATAAATCTATTCCAGGCTGTGCCTAAAAGTGCTTCAGGCTCTGGATCTCTCCAGAGGAATGGCTGTTTCCCACAGATTATAAAGCAGCGTTTTCACACCAGACGTGCTTTCCTCTATGGGCTCTAGTAAGCATAAATACAGAGTGCTTATCATGGACTGGGTTATATAGTAAGGCAACAGGGTAGGTCTTGAACAGTATGTGATTGGGTCAGTTATTACTACATATATATTTATGGAAGAACAGCCTTCAAGCGTATCTGATTTCAGAGGTCATGTCTCCTAGTTCTGCTTGTCTCGGCCTTTAGAATCAGGATGTACTGTCAGAGGGAGCATATTTAGTCACCTCTGTGAAAGCTTTAATAATTAATGTAGGACTACCAAATAAGTATTTTCTCTAGTTGAAATCTGTTGTAGTATCATAGTTGGAGATGTCATCTTTGAGTTGGAGGAAATGCGTTTATTCCATTATCGTGGAGATATGATTTCAAACATGGGAAGGAGGGGACAGTCACTAGAGAAAACATGTAAAATAATTTTCATTTATTACTCCGTTACAAAGAAAGAAAGCATTTCATATTTCTGTTTGCTGGCTATTTTTGTCCTCTCTGTGCTGTCAGTGGATCAACATGGTCTGCTTGACTTACGTTTTTTCATTCATAGCCAGATTGTTCAACTAGCGGGGTCATTTGCACAGAGAATCTCTATGCTTTGACACTGGTGCCTGAAACTTGCGGTCAGCTACATCAATCATACACTGTTATCAGTTATGTATTGTTTAACAAGATTGTAATTTCACTGTGTCTGTGTAACCATGGTGTTACATCCTTTGTCTTCTTTAAAAGAAGGAATTGATAAGAACAGTTCAAAATCTGTTTGTTTTCTGAAATAAATGTAACTATGTCAAATGGTAATCTTTAAACAAGTATATGCTATTTTTTGCTGGCATTTAAGTACAGAGTAATGTATTATACTTCACCAGTACTGACTGTGACTTTCATTTTTATTATAAATCCTTGATGATTCCTTTACAAGCGTTTTTGGAGATCAGTCCTCTGATTTAGAGAGCTGGTCTAAATCAAAGTGAGAGTGACAAAGATAGTAGCTGAAGATTTTACGATCACCTACCATTGTTCATTTCTCATAAGTCTCTAACATATTTCTGGTGTTTTGCAAAATTATCTCAATAGCAGCTGGCTTTAGGAGTTGGATCAAAATATACTGTTAATAATTTATATCCTGGTGATGGTTACCTTTTATTCCCTCTCTACTGAATTGAAATTTCCCTTATTTTTTTCCTTTGAGACTTATTTTAGGCTGTGATAATGCATTGTGTGATCCTGGCAAGTGCAAGCAAGGCATACCAATATGTCATCTTCTCTCTCTTTCTTTTTTTTTTTGTCTTGGCTGACACCTTTGTGAAATGCTTTTCATGCATTGGTTGAAGCTGATTAGACATTTGCTTGCAGAAGATTGAGCAGAAGCTAGGTTGACATTACACATAGATGAAGGCTCATTATATCAGTTTATAGAAATACTTTCAAAAACAGATAAATGAATGAAACAGTTGATATTTCATGCTACCGGTCTGTATGTGATCTAGATCAGTATTCTGCAGAATTTAGATAGTATTCTGCAGAAAATTCATATAAATTCTAGAGTTGATTGCTCTGGTTGATGCTCTGATGTGTTAAATCCATTTGTGAAGTCTTAAGCATTAGTGAAAACTGGGGGACATGTAGTTTGATTTAGTTATGCTATCTGAAAGATACTGACAATTTTTGTCTCGGTGAACAGCAATTACATCTTTAGTACTTGAAGAAAGGTTTTCAGTGTTCTCACTGAACACTAAGATCTGAAGGGTAGTAACTTCTATTTATTAACTCCCTGATATCTCTGGGCACCAGAATCCTTCGCTTTCAATGGAGGATTGAATGCGTACATTTGAATGAGCAGTAGATACTAACTCAGCAGCAGGTTTAGGAGACTGTATTTTTGAGGATCTGGGTTGTGAGTATTTGGACAAGAACCAAAATCTGCATAAGCAGAATGAGTGTTTCACTGAACTTACTAATTCTGAACAGTTTAGTTTGGGGATTTATTTATTTTTCATTCAGTACAGTAATAATTTTGTTGTATTTCATGTTTATTTCTCCTGAAAATTGCCTTATTCAATGTCTAATTGTTGGTTAAGCTTCTTGTATCATGAGAACCAGTTGCAGTGCTTGGGGTAATTTGTGTGATTTTAGTGGGAAATAGCATGCCCATGCCATATGCTACTGTAAATCCAGTAAGCACCCTCATTCTCCAACTTACTTTCTGTGAACTGGCTGTATAATTCAACAACAGAAAAAACATACCTCAGCTCTTAGAGTTTTCTTTAGAAATAGGTCCTCTCTCCTGAGTATGTGGTCAGGAAAAGAAGGTGCCCATAATGAACGTGTTTCTGCTAGCTATCTACAGAAAGAACTCCCTACCGTGTTTTCATTTGTTAACCAAAACTACAGAATGCTTCTACAAAATGTCTCAGCTCTGTATGGCATCACTGTATAGGAAAAACAATAAGAATCTCAAGTTTTCCATCATCCAGCAAGCCAAGCAGAAAAGTTTTTGTGCTACTTGTCTATAGCATGTATCCATCTCCAGTAGGAAGAATTAACAGTTGCTTTCCACTGTCTTGCTTATTTCAAATAAACTTCCATACCATTCCTCCCCCTTGGACCCATACATCACACTTACCCAATCACAACCTCAGCCTAATGGAGATGTCCCAGCATAGTAACTTAGGACAATTCTCTTAATGTGCTTAGCCAGAAGGGTATGCACTTGGCAAAGGAATGGCCAAGAATTCATACTAATTCATTAACTTCTGGCTTACATTTATGATCATCAGAATGAAAATTACCTATTTTAGGATGTACAGAGACTGCAGTTCTGCCATCAAAATATGTACTTGTATTTTTTTAATCTTGTTAAGATCTAAGTAGGGAAAAAAAAATCTTTATTTAAAGCAAGAACATTCTATTCAGAAGCTTCCTATCTTATCAATGAAAACAGATTTATAGTGAGTCAGGTCATAGCTTTATAGATGTTCTTAGTAAGTAAATAAGAGTGCATCAGATCCCTGTTTTGTGGACTAGATCAGGGAAAAAACGGCTATTTATTGCTTGCAGCTTCCCAGACTGCATTTCTACCTAATAGTAATAGTCTTTTCTAGTTTAGGATGCTTTTTCTGTTTTGTCTCTTAGGTCATTACACACTACATCAATAACGTCAGAAGTAAAGGGCTATAAAAATTTGAAATACTTAGACATGTAAAGTCGCAAGGAGGAAAGCAGAAGAGAACTAAAACCACTTCAGAAATTGTAGTACAATTAATTACATTTAAAATGTAAATCCAGTTAAACTCATTTATCTCTAACAAGAATCACAGAATGGTTAAGGTTGGAAGGGACCTTTGGAGGTCATTTTGTCCAATCCCCTGCCCAATAGGGCCACCTAGAGCTGGTTGCCTAGGACTGTTTTTTTTAATATCTCTGTGGAGGGAGAATCCACGACCTACATAGAAAAATTCATTCTTTGCAACACAGACAGATTTGTAAACATAAAATGGAGTATGAAATTGCTCCTCATGGGCATCCTTTCTTTGTTCTATGCATACTGAATCTTTGTACCCATTCTTTTCATATTGGCCAATATGCAATAAGACAGCTCTAAAGTGTGCTAGTACAGAACTTTTTTCTAATGAAGATTTGTACTTGAAATTAAATTTACCAACCGAATCTAGTTAAATGTATAACACTGTGAAAAAACCTGTGTCCCATCTGAAGCTTAGAAAAGAAGACACTCTGAAGGCTATCTACATCATTTACTAGCAGAAGCAGTCCTCTGCTTTCTGTGCTATTTAGGCACCTGAATTAAGATGAGTTTTCTGCTGTGTGCTATGTAAGTGTAATAAATAAAGCTTTTCCCATGTATGAACCTCCAGCAGCTTTATTAAACCTGATTATTTACGTGGAAACAGGAAAATAATTCCAAAGCTGAAATTGAAAATAGGTATTTACAGTATAGTCCCTCTCTTCCTTCTTTTTTTTATTTTATTTTGGCTTGGGGAATATTTTGCTTATGACACATGGAAAGTTAATGAAGCTTGGCCAATAAAAAGATCATGCTCTGTGATGTAAAACTAGAATTTATTTAATACTAGCTCTTACAGCTACATATGGCCTGTCTTATTTTCAAAAACTTGCTCTACTCTCCTGAATTTTGTTTTTCTTTTTTTTTTTTAAGACTGTGACACCAAAAAAAAGTTAAGTTTTTTCTTTTTTCCTTTCTGTCCTTTCCCAGACATAGTCACAGAATCATGTATTAGAAGAACCAAAACGTATTCTTTCTATTCTAAAATCTTTGTGTCTAAGGCTATTGCAATTTTAGTCCTTTACAGGTGTAGGGCAAATGGAGGTAAATTCAGTCCTGCTACACAGGAGAATTGAGGTCAGTTACTGCTTTTCTCAGCTATGAGCTCCACTGGTCTCATCAAGATTTGATAATACGCAATGGTTGACCCCTTTGGACCGGCTGCATGGATGTCTATAAAGATTAATATCTTAGTTCCTCCACTTTGTTCTCTTCTATGATGGCCTATGAATTTAAGTGCATATGCGAGTGAAGATATTGTTAAATCAGACTAAAGACAAGGGCTATATTTCTGAGGTACCACATTCAGAAGAAGAAGGTATGTCCTCCACATTAGTTTCCTTTCCAAATTTATTTTTTTTAGTACAGCTTAAGTTTGAAATTCACTTAGGAATGCTCAATAAAATTGAACACTTCAAAAAGCTACTGCAGTAGTTACAGTATTTCTGCAACTTTTTTCCTCCAGCATCTTGGAGGCTCTTTGCTCTTTTAGACATAAGGTCATGACTTGTCAATGAGCATTGAAAAGTCAGATCCATGCAAATTAGTCAGCTTGATCATAATACAGAAATAAAATCACATCACTGTGTACTTGACCCTACAAAATAACTATGATATTCTTAGTTTTAAATAATACTTTCTGAATTGATTTGGATATTATGTAAAATCGATTCCTCTGTGGGGTAAAATTTTAGCTCAGAATAAAATTAATGATAACTTTGCTGTTACCTTCTACACAAAGTATCACAATCATGCATAACAGAAATTAATACAACTGCTTACTTGATCTTTGGTTTTTGATGAAGAAGAGCTTTAGTCTCTCTTTAAATGTATTTTCATTCATATAAAATTCAACTTGCACCCTGAAATAAAAAGGAAGTATTAGAATTGAAGATGAAAGATAATAAATTATTTTTTCAAAATACTTTCCCTAATCATCTGTTCCTTATATATAACTGGAGAAGCATATAAAAAGTGCTCAGCCAAAAGCTTACTTGGGTTTGAATGTCTAAGATTAAAAAACAAAACAGCAAAAAAACCCAGAACCAAAAAACTTATTTAGTTTTTCCCCTTTACATGTAGAATCATTTTCATACTACCTGGATTCTCTACACTGCAAAATCAGAAGCATCTACATTTTTGGTATTTTCACTGAAGATTATTCCCATATCTGCATCCTTGCAATGAAGATTTCCTTGATGTTCAAGTTAAACTTTCTACCTCAGTTTAACTCCCTTCCTGCAAAACTGACATTTTTTTAATTCTTTTCTCTAGATTGTTCATACCTCTGTTAAGCATTCATGTCTCAGTTAAGCGTTTGCTTACTTATGTTCACCTTTAATCAAATGCTCACAAACAAAGCACCCTCTCTGAACTTCATTTTTGTCATAAGGAAATATTGAGACCTGAAAGCAAAAGTATATTGCAATCATACAACACTGGTACAGAAAACAACTCCCATTCCAGATTACATTAAAGCAATAGCAAGATTTTTTTCCACCCTTTCCCACAGATTTGCCAGGATGTATTTAATGATTCAGTCCCTCGTTTCAGTCTGAGTACAACTCATGCAACAGTTCTACAGACCAGAACAGAGAAGAAAATTGTTGCAGGGTCTGGCAAGGGCAAAAGGTGTGCATTAGTTGCATAGAAAAAAACTAAGCCATTCCAAAGTTGTGGAGCTGCACTGCTTGCTGTAGGATGAGTGCAGCATTAGTTCAATTCCTGCTGAAGTCCCTTTTCCAACTGACTGGATCTCCCTTGCCAATCCCAGTTTTTTACCCAGCACGATTTCTAAGACTTAAGTCAGTCTTCATTTTGAAAACTGTTTTACTATTGCTAAAGAATGAAATTATATCATAAAAGTGAGTTACTTCCTTATTTCTCACTTCCTCTGTATACCATCATTTGTTGCAAAATTGCATATACCTTTTCTGTTCATAGGCATATTTGATCTTTATTTCAGCAGTCTTTCTTTAATCGAATGGTTGTACTTCAATTACTTATTCTTACATATACTGTCCTGTTTTTCAAGCAGGACCCTGACTTCAGTTTTCCCTTCTTGCATGCAAAGCCCTTGTTGAAACAATTTTTGTATAATCTAATGTTATCTATAGGCTCTCTCTTCTCTTCAGATACTTGTCTAATGCCATATATTTCTGTACACATAAGGAATTGGAAGATTATTTAGTTATGGGCCCAGAACAGGTTTCAAGTAATGCAACTTTTTCATACTCGCTTATTTATTATCAAAATTTTTAGCATATCACTTTTGTAGGACAGGGTCAGCATGTCATAAAAAAAGGCTCTCTATGACTCAGTGAGGTCAGTTAATTTTAGCTAGTCACTTAGCTTTGGTGCGTTTTTTTTTGTAGTGTTCCTTGTAGAGTGGAGAATTACACTGCTTCCTCTTCAGAGAAAGCAAAAAAAAAAAAACACCAACCACAAACCTTATTTTTCAGAATCTTTATTGTAACTAAGCTCTATAATTTATAGAACTTTGCATTTACTTCTGTGCAATGCCAGGTTTGACAAAGCAGTAAAAGCAACCCCTACCCTAGACCAGCTTTTCTCCCTTACCTGGCTCTGCTCCATCTCTGAGCAGCTGGAAATAAAGAACCCACCCACCCTCTGCTTTTTAAACTAGGAGTAGCTGCAACTGCGTATTTCAAGGAGCTTGGGCCCAAAGGAAAGTCCTAGAAACTGCCACCAAACTAGAGGAAAAGCCCATCTGATAAATAGCAGCTTGTTTCTAGGCTTTTATTGAGCTTAAATATAGATAAGTGTTATACTGTTCAAGACTGCAGGAGTCATTGCCATTAACAGAAGTAGAACTTGGTAACCTCAAGGCATGTTAAGGAAGCATGTCCAGGAGTTAATTAGTAGGTGAGCAGTTCTAGGGGTGGCCTGAACTCTGCTTCAGTTCTTTTCTGCACATTTCCCAAAGTACTTACTGTTATTAATGCAGTGACAGCTTTTAGTGGGAAACATTTCCCATGATGTGGCAGCTGCCACATCCTAAGTGTATGTACTTAATCTTCAAGGACATATTGCAGTAGGTAAACAAAGTGGCATGAGCTATTGAAGTAAGGGATGTTATTTAAAATAAGCACAGCATCGGTGATCTTTTTTTACACATTTTATACTAAACTCTCAGATTTTTCAGTAAGAAAATTACAGTAGTCACTTATCCTGGAAGAACAACATGTTAACAGTAAGCCATGATTTAATGATATTGAGAAAAAGGATGTGGGAGCTAATCACCCTCCTATCATTATGAATTGCTCTGATAGCCTTCTAACAGCTGTCTACTTCTCTTTCCTTAGCAACCTGTGCTCACAGCAGACAGGGATTCCACAGTGCAACAGTTTCCATGGCAAAAAAAAATGCTGCTAGCACCACTTCTATGGCTCAACTCCTCCTTCTTCGTCCCGACTTTTTTAAACTTAAGTAAAAACTATATTGACCTTCTATATTTGCAGAAAATACATTACCATGTATTTATAATCAATATACACTTTCATGATACTCTGGCTACGAGACAGAATATTTCACCGTGTTTCTTAAAGGTTACTATTTACTTAGTAAAATTAAGAATGAATGGCTGAAGGAACCACTGGCAGGGATAATGACAGAAACCTCTAGATACTGTTCCTTCCCAATATTCTGCTTTTGATTTTTAAGGAGAACACTCATTCTACTTGAACCTTTGTTGTAATATTTTAATTATTAAAAACGTACCTCAAATATTTGCTCTTTTCTTTTTCCCACTATGAAGTGTAACCTAGAAAAGGACCATTTCAGGAATGTAACACAAGTAAATTCTGATCCTCGCTTGCAATATTAAGATAATTTAGTAGAAACAGCAGTTAAGGGCTTGAACAAGCTTGTTGTGGACTTAAGTACAAGTTAGTAAGGCTGCTTTGCATGAGTGAAATGCATTGCCATATGCTTATATAAAATTTGATTATCGGTTGTAGGATAAATACTACTTGGAATTTGATTCCAAGCAAATGGTTTTGATGAAATGGCAGACATGCAGTACAAGGTGACAGTATATGTGTACACAGATCATCTGGCCTGTGGAATAGGTTTAGGGTTTTTTCTATATTTCCCATGTAAGTAATTTAAAAGTGCAGTTTAAACAATTTGTGCTCCATGATTTTTATCTTCCTGTGAAAGATAGCTGTAGCTCAGTCTACCCTGAGCAAAAGAAAACCAAGCGGAAGGATTAAAACATTACTCCTTGACAGTGATTACTGGAACAGAAATGTCTGATGAACATAAGGATTTTGTATATGCAGTCAGCTAATCGCTTCTGACTCTTTCTGTGTACGTGATAGGCATTTAATATTCCATGAAAAGCTGCTTTTGTAAGTTAAAGGATAGGTATTATGCTTTACTGATTCTTGCTTCAGCTTCATTGAAAAATCCACAAATATGTGGCTGATATAGCTGTGGCAAAGACTGAACTTATATGGTTCTCTTGAAAATAGTGTGGGGGTTTTTTAACCTTTTAAAAATTAAATACTGTTAATAGTGGTCTTCCCTAGTTTAAACCCAAAGAACAGTGATGTCAGTGGAATCTTTCAAACTGTAAGGCTCATATTGAGGTACCCAAAGTACAAGTATACATTGCACTCTTCTAATTCAGTCAAGATGTAATTTGAGCAGCACGTTTTAATGTAATACAAAGTACAACAGGAAAATACTAATTCATGCCAAGGGCACTAATGCAAAGCACTCTTCATGACTGTAAATCAGTGGGACCAATCTGTCTGCACTCTGGTTACTTAACTAATTTTATCTGCATTTTTCCATTTACAATGTCATTCTAACTCCATAGCCATGTTTTACTATAGTAACAGTATTACCTTGCACCATCAAACCTACAAATTGTCTTTCTTCTCTGTTAGAAAATAGCAGATTTGGTAACAATAGTTCTCCAAAAATGAAAGTATTAGTTGGATTTCTCACTATGGGCATGCTTAGAGTTGTAAATGTTTATGCTTACTAATTTTTGACACTGGAATCAGGAAAAGATGATAAATTTACAAATGGAGCCAATCCGAAGAAAACTACATCAATTTATTTAAAATCCATCTTTATGGAGAGGAACATCTAATCTTTTTCCTACAAAAAGAGCCTTGTAATATAGACACAATATGTTTTTATTGGGATTTGCCAATCCAATATATGTGAAATCCTGTTAGACTGCAAACTTGAAAGTTCATTATGCAGGGTATAGACAGGTGCTTAAAAATGAAGCATTTGAAGTACTAAAGTGAACTGCCACTATCAGAGCTTATTTTACTGGAGAAAAAAAGGAAATGGGCATTTTTTTTAATAGCTTTTAATAAAAGATTAGTATATTTTAATGATAGCAACTCTCCTTTGGAAGTTTTGCAAGTTCTGAGATACTCAGCACTCTGATTTGTTTAGATATCCACAGAGAAATTGTCATTTGACTTTCCAGGCCTGCTTGTTCCATCGGTATCAATATGACAGATCAAGACTGCTTGTTGAATCACACCTCATCATTCTGCGCTGAAAGAAATGGCAGGAAGACCAGTAGTCTTCCATTACTGGTTCTTGGCTTGGGGAAGGCTTCTATTTGTTTCTGGTAGGAAATTGGTCATTGGTTGCATAGGTCGTGATGAACCCTGAGCAGATAAAAGTTCTGAGTTTTTCATTTCCTCTCCATGCTGAATGACAGCACTCCAAAATAACTGATAGTAACGTGGGGAGGCAGGGTTTTCTTCCATTTTATTGGAAAGACAGAAAAGATGCTATTTCTTTCATAGCCTCCTTTCTTTCAGTATGGGGATGACAAAAGCATTGTGGCCTCAACATTTTATTTGGCACTTAAGAACACAGTCTTTAAAAGCTATGTCCTTGCTGAAGTCATATGCCATGCACTATGCTGATGAAATTTAATATTTGCAATATGGCCCTGCATTTTCTTAAAGATGATTTCTAACAAGTGTAGAATATTTAAAACTGACAGGTAAAGATAGGCAACTTTATCTTTTTATTATTAATAAACCAATGAATATTTCAAGATTGTTTTCATGTAATACTGTCTTGTGGATTCTTTATAATATCTACTATGGTGAATGGATGTAGTAGAACACAGGTTCCACACCTTCTAATAATTGCCTTATAGTATGCAGTATTACCTATTATCTCTTTATTTTTCCAAACTAAATTATTGCCAAATTGCTCTAGAACAGCTTATGCAGTATAACTGACTGGTTTAAATTTGAACTCTCATATAACAAAGACATGTTTGGTCATCTTAATACTTAGTGTATACTACAACAGCTGTATCTGGGCATTTCTAGTATTCTTTTCTTTATGGGTATATTTATTGAGAAGTTACCTTCTGAATCAGTGAATCTGAGTTAATCTATCTAGTGAGGTTTTTCCAGACATACCTACATTATGTCATTGGATGTTACCATAACTAACGGATTTATAGAGATCAGGTGTTACCAGTGTCACTGTAAAAATTCTCTGTATTAATGAAGACAGAAATAGCATGAACTGAGTTCAGCTTAATCACAAGTCACAGAGTAAAGGATCAAGGATGCATAAATAACCTTGTAGCTTAGAACTGTAGGTGTCTCTAAACCCTATGTACTGGGTCTTTCCAATAACTGCTGCTTGTTTTGATTGGAACAAATCCAGGACAGCATCAGACAACATGCCAAACTACATTTTTCAGGTTGTACACAGTAAAAATTAGCACCTGCAACCACAAGAAAATAATTTCTATGTAAAAGTAAACTTTTTCTTTACTTAATTTTTTAAACGCCAAAATGCTAAAAATTTCAGCCCTTAATTAAGGCTTTCTTCCTTACAATTTAAATACTATATGTGTATCTACGTTCTTATGTATATAAATACAAATATTTTAAAATTGGAATGTAAGCCAGCTTCATGTTGCTTTTTACAATCAGCTGGCCTCAGATACATAAAGCTCTCTTCATGAAATATATACAGGCCCATGGCAGCAATATAATATTATGGCAATAGCAATATGAAATGATGTTATTTTTCAAACTTTTCTGTGCAAAATACGGTTTTCCCACTCCTTTGTGGGGAAGATTTTTAAAAGAAGACTGATAGCAAATGACCAAGACTCAGTGGTAGGTAGTATGCATGCTTTTCAATCAAATTCTACGCAAAACTTGATCAAATTTTAATCTCTGTTCATCAGGACAATTTCTCTGATACTTTCCTGAAATTATTTTTCTGTACCAACTTTTTGCTTTGCCATTCAACAAACATTTAAGTCTTGTTTCAAGGGAAAGGTTGCATTGCTATGAAAGGCAGCAGGACAGGTGGTGATTCATGAGTAATGAAACTGCCTTAGGAAGAGGACGATTCCTGTGCCTAACATGCCCTGCTCCTCTATCATAACTACATGTCCCTATTGCCTGTAGATCTTCTAAAACAGAAGTTAGAGAACTTCTCCTACAACTACAGCAGTCTATTCATTGAATCTATCCTCTCTGGGACAGGCAATGCATATGCAGGTTCAGGCAGCATGCCTGGGTACCCCACATAATTGAATTAGAAATTACTGTTCTTAGAATAACAACGTGCCTCAAATTGTGAACTTAAATTTTAAGTATTTTCTGCTACAGTATTTTAATGCTAATCATTGCAAAGCTTCTATTTGAAGATATTTATTAATGCTTACCAAACTTCTTCACTCATTAGCAATGAATTGTTACCTCAGTAACACTCTCATTCCCTCTCAAAAAAACCCTTAGTTATTTCCCCTTAGTTGTATTCCCCCTTTAGTGTGTTGACACTAAAGACATCCTGCAGCGCAAGTAGTTTTAGCAATTGTAGCCCTCCATTTACCTTCTTGCCCCCAGTCTCTTTCTTTTGGTCCTCTGAGATCTCTCAGCTTGCAATTTACTCTTCAGCGTTCTCTCATTCCAACTCCTTCCTATTCTTCCATCCAAATTTTATTTTCAAATTCTCTTCAACAGTACCTCTTCTCTAGTTCCTTGCAGAATTCACCCTGTCTTGTCTCCCTCTATGTACTACAGAATTTCACTATTTTACCTGAAAACATTGAGGAAATTGCACTGTCCCTCCTGTGGTTTACTTTCTTTGCTGTAATTCCCTACACGGACCTTTTGTTCAACACACCTTTCTTGTTTACACTCTCACTATCTGGAATGTTAACTCAGGACTCTGTTTTCCTTCCTTTCTTTCCCTTATTAACTAGTCCTTTTCTCTTCTCCTTTGGAAACTTCCCTTCCTTCTCATCAAAGACTCGTTCTCTTATTTTTGCTCCTGCTTTTTCTCTTGCAGGAAGAACTCATTCTATCCTGCAGCACCATCACCTCTAACCACAGTCAAAATAGAACGTTTAGCCTTCTCACTAGGCCTCCTTCCATGTCACTGTTAACAATTTCACAGTTCTTTGTCACCAACAGTCATTAATACAGTGTTACCTCTGGCAACTTCCCCTTTTTCATTATCCATCTCCTCCTGTCACTTTATCTTTTAGCTTAACAGTAAAACTAAAGGTCATTCCTTTCCTTCTGAATACCTAGTGTTCTAAATCTTGGCCTGTGCAACGGGTACCTCTGGGCTTCACGAGTCTTACAGTCGTTATTTCATGACCCTGAGAAATCTCAGTCTTTAAAGACTTTCGGCCTTCCTCTCCTCTTGAATTATTTCATCAATTTTCAGCCTAATTCCAGTACTGCATACTACAATAGCCCACAAATATCAAAGCTTTTATAAACTCTGCAGAGACGCATAAACGCCATATGGGCCCTCTTACTGTTGGGCCTACATGGTCCTTAAAAGATACCTCTTTCTCAGGCCCATCAGAAACTTAACGGTGACCATGTATGAAAATATCCACTGTGTGTTCAAAATAGATGGATGGCAGTGATGGAGTTGTATCACTCCTACTCCAATGCTTAACATGTGATGTTATTTTACTAAGTTTGGATCAGTTTGCATGCTCCCCATTTAACACTTTTCTCTTACAAAGCAAGTAACTAAACACTATGAGGGACATTGTCATGGAGATGATCTTGATAAAGATAGAAACAGGTGTTCAGACAAATAGGAGCCTTAAACTCTTCTGGTAGATTTTGTCATCTCTAGACTATTAAATAAATAAATATCTTAAAGACTCATTGCTCCCTTTAGATATGGCAGTTTACAGGTACACACACCCTTCTTACATATAAAAAACCCAAATACCTGTGAATGAAATGTCATCTTTGTTTAGGCACAGGAGCTACTTATTACTCTTTTTTTTGTGGGTGGCTGTAGTAATCCAGGATTAAAACAGCAAAAAACCACTGTGTATGCAAAGGTCTCATGAGAGAAAGGATGAGCCCCCACATGTCTTGACTTTGAGGAAATGCTGAGCAAAAACTCTTCTTAAATTTGGTCCTTGCAAGTGACTTGAGTTATCCCCTGATGACCAGAGAAAGCCAAATCACTATTGACTTAAATTCTACTTCTCACATGTAAGACAAATGTATCTGACTATTCTGTTACTGCTCTTTTGTCATCTTTTTCTTCCTTATGTCTCAAGATTGCATCTCTTCAAACACAGTAGAACAAAGCTAAGAGCTGTTTGTACATGGTATCATCACAGATTAGATCACTTATCTCAGTTTTACTTTGAATCTTAATTTCTTTTTTTTTTTTTTAGTTTTCTGAAAATGCAGCAGAAGGGAGAAAGGGGGGAAAAAAGAAAGAGCAGATGGATGGAAAAAAAATCAAAAAAAAGGAACAAAAAAATCCTTTGTGGGTGAATCCCAATCTGTCATTTTTAAGTATCACATGACCAAGTGTGAAATATAATTTTAAATATAACTTATTAATACTTTACCTGAAACAGAGCCATCTTCCTAGTAGGTCTGAACCAGTACCTCCACTTAAATCAATGGAAAGATTCTATTCATTTAGCATAGAGTAAAATAATCAGATACTAAACATATTCAAAGTAGAAATTTCCCTATAAGTATTTATTTACACACACACACACCCCAAAACAAAAAAAAAAAACACAGTTTTTTTCTATACAATATATTTTACTAAAAAATAGCAGGTAACCATGAGACCTTGATTCTTCCCTAATATAATTCCACAGCAGTTTATTGTTACAATCTTGCTTTATTATGACTTCTGTTTGCTGGCTTTTCTGTTTGGCTTGGTTTTGTTTTACTGTATTATGCCAGTTGTATTTGGTAATGTTCAACTATAAACAACAGTTTATTCAGTGCTTCCTGGAAAAATACACAGCATAATTACATCAGTCAGAAAAACACATTTTGAAATGTTGCAAGTCAGTAAGTTAACCTACATTTTTTCCCTATAACTTACTATTTCTTTCGCAGTATTAGCTTTACCTACCCAAAAGGTAATAGAAGCTTATGGAAAATTGTCTTAAACTACAGCATTCAGTGTAAACAGATGAATTTAGATGATCTGTGCATGGAGTCTTACTGATTAACATTTCATAAGGAAAGAAGTTTCAGAAATGGAATGATCTGAGTTCTAAGATAGAAATGTCAACCTATCATGTCAAAATCACAAGTTCCCATTTTCCCTCTGAAAATTGTTTTGTTCAAAAGGTAATTATATTTCATATTTATTTTATTGTTCCCTAAGTAGAAAATCTATTGAATTTTTCCAAACAAAATGCATTCATCAGTCCAAAGAATGGGTTTGGTTTTGTTTGAATTTTGGTATTGCTTGGGTTTTGTGACCCAACTAAACAGAATGTCTGAAATTTTGTAGCTTTAAATTTATTTTCTGTACAACTACAGTTACTATGCAAGACAGTATGCTGCCTTTTGTATCCCATTGACCTGGCGAGATGTGATCTATATTCTGTGTCCTCCTGTTTGGGAACTGTATTCTTCTCATATTTCTCTATCCCAGCGTAGTTGTTGTGATTGGTTTCTGAATAAGTAAAAGGTTGGACCAGATGATCCCTGAGGTCCCTTTCAACCTGGTATTCTATATGAGGATGATATGACTATTAGCTTTCTAACTAAAAAATCTTAGCTTCCCACAGAGTTCAGCAGTAAAGATAGCAAAAATAAGGCCATCTTCACTGAAAATGGTATTAACCTTGAGAAAATAACATCTGAACACAGTGCAGTTCCTAGATCTAAAAATCCAGCTTCAAAATGAAGCCAGTGAAATGCCTTCATTATTTCCTATGATGTTATATTAACATGGTTACTTAAAACTTGCATCGCACAATTCCCTCAAAAAATGTAGTCTGCTACAGCAAAAACCTTGCAGGTAAATTCAGCTCTGCTCAGCGAAAGTTTGGCACTCAGTCTACAATGTACATGTGCCTGTTCTGCAAAGATAATCCAGGTATAATCTAGGTTTTCAGAAACTAGTGGACTTTATTGCCAAGTCATAGGAGAGTAAGCAGCAAAATTCTTTAGATGCTATAACCTTCAAATATTGAGTCTTTTAGTTCACCAGAATGAAGTTGTTGCTAATTTTAGTCTCCAGTGAGATCATATGTATATGTATGTACACCTCTATATACCCGTGATACATACATCTTTGATTCCTTGGTTATTTAACCTCTTGCCTGTTTACTTCAAAACTGTATGGTATTTCTTCAGCTTAGGAGATGTACAGGAAGAAGTATGTACTCAATTTCACTCGCCACTTACTCTTTTCTGTCCATCCCTAATCCTCACAATTTCCTTTTGCCACACCCAGCTGTCACCACAGCTTGGTTTGTCACCTCCTAAACCCCTCCAGAGAAGGATAAGTGTCAAGTAAGTGCCAAAACTGCTCTCCAGGGCCCTGTGCAGTAGACTCATTCATAGTAGTTTATACAGCATGAAGAAGGCTGGCTGAGTTTTATGCTACGTGAAAGGTAAAACCAGGTACACATCTATCTAGCAATGGAAACATAAATAGCTGGGTAGGCTGGCAAGGTAAGATGTTATATGTTCAGAGAAAAGATCTGAAGCCTTTATTTGACAGATGCCATATAGTATAGTAGAGTTAAATAAAAGTCTGACAGACCAAATTACTACTGCAGGAGTAATCCACAAAGGTCAAATGATAAAACTGACTATTTCTCTACTTGTGTTTAAAAAACCCAACACAAAACAGAAAAACATAAGAAACAATTGTTACAAAGGAGGCACAGACAACAACTACCGCCAATGAAGCTTTAGCAGAGGCTGAAGAAAGCGTTAGCAAAGCCTCACAAAGAAACATACAGTGTGGCAAATAAATGCAGCTTCCCTGGATTATAATGTGGGCAGTAGCTACTTTACATGAAGTCATTGTGCTCAGACTGATGGAACAGTGGGGACTCTTAATTTCCTTACTTTTGCAACCTGCATTGGAGGGAATAGCAGCTCTGAAAGGAGGAGAGGCTCAAACCTTGAGGTTTGATTTGAACTTGCTATTACTCACACTACAGAGTTGCTGTCAGAGACCTGGGAATGCAGAGGTGTTTAGAATGTGAGGCTAAGCTTAGACTACAGTTCCAGGTCTACCAGTTTTGGTTTGAACTAGCTGAACTCTGTTGTGCTGTATGTGTGGAAAAACTTGCAGTTGAGTGTACACACAATATGGAAAATATGTACATGTGTTCAGTGTGGAGTCTTTTACTAGTGTAGACTTTGGATCTCTCTGCAGAAGCAGCAAAATCATTAAGAATATTCAGATGCATGTCCTCACTGAATCATCTATTTGGCATTTATCAGCTTACTACTGGCTTTCAGGCAAGTCATATAGGCAGCATTTAGTTTACAGATGCAGTAGCTGATTTAGATTTGGAACTAAATGGTTGTTTATTTATCAACATGTAGTTCACTGTGCTTTCTACTGCTCTCAACAATGCATTTTCTTGCCAACTATCATTAAATCTGTCAGCACTGACCGATCAATGCTTGATTTGCTTATTACCAGATAAACTAGCGGTACAGATTTGTGTATGAATTAGATGTAAACACAAAACCACTTATCTGTGAACCATGTAAAATAGGCTTGTGCTGACTGTTAGCAGACAGCAGTAGATATATCGTCAAGTTAGACTGTTAAAACCAGTGTGTAAGAACCTGCCATATCCAGAAGGGGGGGGTCTCTGGTCATGTCACCCTTACAAAGGGGTGATTTCCATATAAAACTGACTAGAAATCTGTTCTAACTGAAGACTTGATATTCTTTCCCTCAGAGAGAGAGTTTTCAATAAGATATGCTTGTTGATCAGATTCATCTTAACTATCGTGATTATAATAGCTAATGCAAAGGCATAGCTGGAGCAAACACTCTGGGATAGTGGAAAAGGCAGGACCTTAGTGCAACTGCAGTGTTTAATTGACTTACAATGATCATGAAGTATTTCTTTGTATTGGTGTAAAAGATGGTATAAATTCGCTGCCACAAAGTTAGTGGACCAATTCTTCCGTTGCCTAGATAATGAAAACAATGGGAGGAAGGAGTGGGTGGGGAAACAACAAACAAAAATTCTAGTCAAGGATTGTACAATGTTTGTGGAATTGCACTCATAAATGTGATTGTAGGTATCTGGATTTATGTTGCTATTGAGTCTTTTTTTTAAAAATTGGTGTTATCCATAACTATGTTTAAAACTAAACCTTGATTTAGCATAATAAACTCTTGTGCATTCATTACCAGTAAGACTTTTGCTGGCTATACATATTTCTATCACTTCCTTTTAAGAGAGGCCTTCCACTGATTCTTTAAAACATCTATGCTATATGTAATACAGTAATAATAGCTGTCATAGTTCTATGACACATTCACTTGGAATTTTTACAACTGGCAATTTTATATATTTATTAACAACACTTCAAAAATCAATTAGTTGGTTCATTAGTTAGAACCATTAGTTGGTCCCTTCGAATCTGGACAAATGTTATTATCTCATTTTCAAAATTAATTTTCTACACTGAGACAATATTTTTATAGATCAAATCCCTAAATGGTATTCTTAAAGTGCTAAAAAATACTTCCAAGTAGATTATGAAAAAATTGTATATCTGCCACTATTTGGATGTCAAACCTCCTACAGGGGTAGTTTGAGCAGAACTTGTTTACTTGATCACGTTAATAATCATCTAGTCAAAGCTCATTTCACAAACACAAATTACTTCTAAAATACTACCGATGTTTCTCTTCAAAATCAGAGAACCTTTCCTTAATCCCGCTGCCTGTATGAGGCATTTATAACATTGTAACATAACTTACAAAAATATAACATTTTGTAAGTATTAACTAATACAAAAGTTCCAGAACACATTTTAGCACTTCAGAACACTGCATCAGGAGCACTTGGGTATCATTAGGAAAATGTTGATGATTTGTTTCAATAATAACTATATTAATGGTAACAACAAAATGTAGAGAATATGGGAATATGCATGACCATGTGATGAATCTTGATGGAGGGGAAAGTTGGAAAAGAGGGTATACCAGAATGAAGCTATATTAGAGTAAGCAACAGTGTGTTGCTTGCTCTGGTCTGAAATTATTTCCTCTTACCACTTGCCCCTGTCTGCTAAATAACTAACCAAACAGACTGTTTCAATCTGCTAAATAACAGACTAAAATAGTCTGCCTTGGTGCAGACACTCTTAAATTTTAAAAGAAACCTAATTGAGCAAAGAAAAACATGACTGGCAAAAAAGAAAGGTAATATGGTAAGAGCTTTCATGCTTTTAACAATGGGAGTTAGAAAATTTATGATCTTAACTTTCAGGTGTGTAAATTTACACAGTCAACTGAAACTGCATTACACACTGCTAGCTTACTAAAACAGAGCACGATATAGTTTTCTATTTCAATTTGTAGCGTTCATAAAATCAAAATTGTACAACTTCTGTACAATTAAGAAGATGCACAGAATCATAGAGTTGCTTAAGTTGGAAGGGATCTTTCAGATCATCTAGTCCAACCATCAACCTAACACTGACCATCACTAAACCGTATCTCTAAGCTCTACATCTGCCCATCTTTTACATACCACCAGGTGACTCAACCTCTTATTCCAATGCTTAATAACCCTTTCAGTGTAAAAAATTTTCCTAATATCCAATCTGAACCTTCCCTGGTGCAACTTGAGGCCATTTCCTCTTGTCCTATTGCCTGTTACTTGGGAGATTGACTGCCACCTCTTTACAACCTCCTTTTCAGTAGTTGTAGACAGGGATAAGGTCTCCCCTCAGCCTCCTCTTCTCCAGCATAAACAACCCTAGCTCCTTCAGCCACTCCTCATAAAACTTGCTCTCCAAGTCCTTCCTCATAAGACTTGATCTCCAATATATGAACACAGTTTTTCCAAAAGGAGGCTTTTATGGGTCATCTTTCTTGTGCTAAACCAGTTCTGGAGAAGTAGTAATTACCTGCAGTCAAGAGCTGAATCCCCTGTCCTACTCTACTGCACAAATACGTAGCTACACAGGAAGGTTATCAAGCCACTGCTCTATCTACGAGGCTGTGTTCTGTTTACTGCTGTAACCTTGTCTGGTTTCCCTTCAATCTTTTTTCCATTTTCATGTTTGCTGTCTTCAAATGTTCTATTCTCTAAAAGTGCCTCTCAAGTATCGGGCTTTTGTCTGTCTTCAGGATTACAGGTAGCTCAGTACCCTGAATTCTTCGTTGTTTGATTCATATTTCATCTATATATCCTGGTCCTGTGTTCCATCTACTTGTTGCACATTGCTTGACTTCTGTCATGTTCTTTTTGAAATGGGAAACATATGCTCCTCTGCTTCCCTACAGTGCTATTCTACAACGGTCTGATCCAGGTTTAAGGTCTCTGGATTTTATCAAAACACAATTAATAAAAATACGGGTTAAGTATGTATGACGTTCAAAATCAGGTATTATTTTTATATCACAATGCTTTTCTTCCAATGCTCTTTTGTTCCTCCCACTTTTCTATGAACTCCTAAAAATGCTTCTTAAAAAAAAAAAAATGAAATATCAGAGATCAAGGATCCAATTCTATAGCCATTTAAGTTGGAGAGGACTTGAATGTTTTAAATGGACAGGAGATAATCACTCCACTCGGTGTAGAATGATTTCAGTTTCTTAGAGTTGCGTAAGCCATGTTCTTAACAAAAACACGTCTGCCCAGTTCCTAACTGGCTGTGAACAACATGCATGGGTATAGTAGTCTCAGACATATAGTTAATGTTATTCAGTGAATATCATAATTCTGCCTGGTTTTATATATTCCAGTTGTACTCCTAACATTGCTTAAATTTTAGGAGTCTCCAGGCACAGACATTAGGCTATGATGCCAGATACCGGAGTGACATATTTTGTAACCACAGTATTAGAGATAAGACTAGATTTAAAAATAGTAGCTAAATAGTGTCATGGCAAAAGGCAAACAAATATTTTTTATAATGTACATTAGGAATGATAAAAATATAAGTACTGGTTAGAATGTCAACAAGAGATGAAAAAGGATAAATGGTACCCATGCCAAGACCTACAAGTTGGATTTAGCCTGGGAACAAACTAAGAATGAAGCAAATGACAGATATAAATAGAGTATGAGCTGTAACGCTCTGCTCCATTATGAGATAATTGGAAGAGCTAGATAAGGGGGAAGTCTGAAGTGAACATCATGTACTTAAATTTTTATAAGGCATTTGAAAAGGTTCTCTGGAGATTGATACTGAAGGTAAAAAAGCAAATGCTTATAATAAAGAAAAGAAGTAAACAACTCAAAAAGTAAAGAAACAGTAATAACACAAAGTGAGTGCCTATCCTCCCAGAAGACACTTTCTTTTGGAAAGAATATACAGTAAAAATGCTATTATGGCTACAGAAACATAAAATCTTTTTTTGTTAACATTTTTTATATAGTATATTAGCTTGAAAGTCAAAGAGGAAAAGAACCTACTGAATAGGAAGGTAACTTGAAAACTAAAGTAGTACAAAATCCTGTTTCATAAAGGAAAATATACTGTTCCTTTAGATAGAACAGAGAGAACCCTAGTAGAATGAGCCAGATAACTTCTTATAGACATAGCAAAGCAGAGGCTAGTTGCAGCTACAAAGCAGAAGCACATTAAGGAAGATAAAATTAATCTTTATTTGCCTTGAATCCAGACAATAAGAACACTAAAATAACCAACAGCAATGAATAGATATTTTGCAACTTATGTACATATATTCAGTTGCAACAGAAAGGAACTATAAATCTGTGCACTTGAACTCGCTTCTCATGCCGTGAATATATTGATCATTTAGGTTAAAATGCATTTTTCATCATTTATTAAGCAGACTCTGACTTCTGTACATCTGGTCACAGAGAAGATAAAAATTCTTCATGGTCAAACAGGAAAAACATGTAATTCAGGTATAAAATAAGCTACTTTGACAAAGGGGAAGGAAAACAATTGGAACAGGCTGTCAGAAGACTGCATATTCCTAGGTACATACATTAGGTGTTCAGATAATGTAGCTATAGAATAAAATTGCTAATGATTACCTCTTATTTTTCTGCTGTCTGTATTGCTTTGGTAAAAAAATACACAGGTGACATGCAAATGATAATAGAAATGTACTCATATCTGCGTTATTAATTATATTTTTATATCGGTACTGCCCAAGGCAAGCAAAGATCTTGGTATGTCCATAGGTAGAAGTAAAAGCAATCAACAGCTTGCCAAACAAATACTTAAGTTAAACAAAAAAATCACAGGCTAAACATCAATTGTTCAATTCATCTGAATAAAGTTTTCTTAAGACTCTGATCCTGTAAATATTTCTAGGCTGGCATATTATCTTTTTTTCCTGTTTTCTTTTTTTTGTTTTCTTTTTTTTTGTAACCAGAACATTAAGAATTCTAGTACATTAGAATCGTAGAACCATAGAATGTCTTGGGTTGGAAGGGACCTTTACAGTCCATCTAGTCCTGTAGTAAGCAGGGACATCTTTAACTAGATCAAATTGCTCAGAGCCTCATCAAGCCTGACCTTGAATGTCTCCAGGGGTGGGGCCTCCTCCACCTCTCTGGGCAACCTGTTCCAGCGCTTCACCACCCTCATTCTACAGAACTTCCTAATGTCTAATCTAAACCTACCCTGCTCTAGTTTAAAACCACTGTCCCTCTTTCTATCACTACATGCCCTTGTAAACAGTCCCTCCTCATCTCTCCTGTAAGTGCCTTTCAGGTACTTGAAGGCTGCTCTAAGGTCTTCCCTGGAGCCTTCTCTTCTCCAGGCTGAAAACCCCAACTCTCTCAGCCACTCTTCATAGGGGAAGTGTTCTAGCCCTCTGATCGTCCTCATGGCCATCCTCTGGACCTGGTCTAACAGGTCAATGTCCTTCTTGAGCTGAGGGCTCCAGACCTGGATGCAGTACTCATGGTGGGGTCTCATGAGAGCAGAGTAGAGGGGAAGAATCACCTCTCTCGATCTGCTGGCCATGCTTCTTTTGATGCAACCCAGGATGCAATTGGCCTTCTGGGCTGCAAGTAGCCATTGTTGGCTCATGTCCAGCTTTTCAACCACCACCACCCTAAAGTCCTTTTCCACAGCCTCCCCCAGCCTGTATCAGTAATGAGGATTGTCCTGACCCACTTGCAGGACTTTGCACTTGGCCTTGTTGAACTTCATGAGGTTAATTAGGACATTGCTTTGCTAGGCACTGTGACAAACAGAACAGAGAGAAAAAAATAGCCTTGCTTATTACAAATTTATGACTAAATATATAAAAGATAAATAATTTCATGACACTAGCTGTTACAATAAACAGTGGTCTTAACATGGTAAGTATTAGGAAGGGTATGAATTTAATAACTACTCAATTAATATTACTTTATAAAAGACCCATATCATATATATTTCCCTCATATGCAAACATATGTCCTGCACCATTGAATGAGTTTTTTGCTGTATATCTATCTCACTGTGGACTAAGATTCTATCTTCATATCTCATAAGGCAAGAACAGATGTAACGGCTTTGATTTCCACTCGCTTTTCAATCAGTATCCCTTTATTACAAGAAAATTGTCTATTTTGGTAACTTATCAATCTCAGGTTTTCTAATATTCTGCTGCATTCACACTTTTCTATGATTTTTTTGTAATGAAAATGGAGGGTATATTTTCTTTAATACAGAAAGAGAAAAGAAATATGAACAGTTTCCAAGTTTTTGTAATTCAGGAAACCAGAGAGTTCCAAGGACTCTTTTCTTTCCTTTTTTTAATAGCTCAGACAAACTGCATGTATCTATCTTCCCCTTCTGGTACCTCTGTGACTGAACTGAAAGGTCTGAAATTGCATTGTTACAGTTGGAAGTCTGAGAAATTAACTGAAAGACAATGGAAAGCTTAGGACTTGTAGCTTACCACCTGCACTGGAAGAGCAGAAAGACTAAGGTTATTTTGCTTCCTACTTTTTAAACATGCTATCATCTTATCTACCCATCTGATGATAGGTAGGTAAGGGAAAACACTGCCTTCTGTAGCATGTCTTTGAGATCCTGATTGAAATCCTTTCTTTAGCATGGACTTCTTGTATTTTCTGTAGTCACGTGCTTATTTCAGCACTCCAGTCTCCAACTCTACAAAAACTTCTAATAGATTATAACATCACACTTTCATACCTCAGGTTGTTGTGAAATATATATTATAATCACTAAAGTGAAGGAAACAGTTAAAATGACTGACTGTAAAATGTCTTGTCTTTGAACTAGTCCAGATTCCTATCATTAACGAAGCCATGAGATAATGACAGGATTGGGGAAATTATTGAGAAAGCTGTAGCCTGAATTCGGTCTAGACTCTAGATTAAATAAATTGGTCTACTGAGAATTTTTGGTTTTGTTTTTCTCAGAACGTGTTTTTTGGGTTTTTTTCCAATTCTGCACAGTTGAAAATAAAATTGATATAATTTATCAAGAGGCGAATTTTATCCCAGTTGACTATGTTGAACTATTTTTTCACTGGGAATGGAGAAGTAAATCTTAGATATATTCAAATATACTGGTTAATAGTGTTCCTGCTCCATTTAGGGATTCTATTTATGTCAGTATTTTAGCATTTATCCACCAATCCTACTTATGTTACCATATCCTAAAAGTGAGATGATCAAATACCAGTATAAAATTTTCTATACCACTGTGAATTTTCTCTTTGATGCCTTTGAAAATCACCAATTTTCCAATGAATTTTCTGAATTAACTTTGAACACATATGACTAAATTTTTTTTTTTAATTTGAATATCAATTTAAGACTGTAATTTTATTTTTTTATGCTTATCTGTACAATATCTTATAAAAAATCTGACTTCAGAGTAAGATTTAGATCTTCTGTCTATGGTTAGAGAGCTATGCAGTAACTTGAGAGCTTCCCTTGTAATGTTAACGAGAGCAAAACTTCCTCTTAACTAACTAAATGCCACCTACTTTAAATGCTAACTTATCTCTGATTAGAGATCCAGATTTGTTGTGTTTATTTTTTACCTATTATGCCTGTTGTGCCTATATTTATTCTAGTGATAAGGGCAACTGAAGCTAGGTTTGAGTTTTCCACATATTCAAAAATCTCTGCAGTTTTATCTGGTGCCTTAATAAGTTACAGTCCGATATAAAGCTTTACATGCACAAAAAATATGTTAAGTGTTTCAGTTCATTGTTTTACACTGTGATCTTCAGTACCTAAATTAAAATAAATGAAACTAGAAGAAATACTGGATGTGCTTTGCTTCATCGTATACCTGAATTTCCTGGTCTCCTGATATTAGGTAGGTTACATTTTCCTAGGTAAGGGACAAGAGGACTTGCAATGGGATGTGGTGCTAAGGTTTACAAGAAAACCAACTGCTACAACATCCAGTTATCATTTTCGTATCTGCATGTTGTTTAGCACTGGACTTGTAGAGCAGTTATATTTTCAAATGTGCCCAAAGCATCTCTATTGTTAAAATACTGAATAATAATAGATTAACATATTTTCAGTATTTTGACAGATACACATGACTTATCTGTGAACTTCTCAGTCTTCTAGGCTATTTTTACATTGTTAAACACTAGTCACTAATATGACACCTGAAATACTCTATTTTAGGGCCTAACAGAAAGCATTGACATCATCATTTAAAGTATATTATGTAATGTAAAAGAGAGGGGTTCACCAGCATAATGTTTCATGAACCTCAATATAGAGTAGCACAGAATGCGGTCAGTAATTATTAGCTGTACATCTTAGAGAGTGAAAATGTACACATACACGTAATTTATCTGAGACATAGAATAATAAACTATTATTTCACTTTTGATAATGAAAATATCAGCATGTGAATTCATAGGACATTTGTTTAGACTAGTTGTGTTTATTTTTTACCTATTATGTCTACATTTATTCTAGTGATAAAGGGAACTGAAGATAGCTTTTCGTTTTCCAAATATTAAAAAAATCTGTGCAGTTTGATGGGTTAATAAGTTGCACTGAGTCACGGTTCGATGAGTAAAGTTGTTCATAAAGCTCAATACTGTATTGCTTGGTATGCTTTCTCTTCAATGGAAAATAACCTCTTCTATTCAGACTAAGACCCATAAATATTTCCACTGAAATAAACAGGACTTCTTGCAGTAGAAGGTGATATTTAATGTAAAAAGATGAAAATCTCTCTGTAAGTTAGATAATCTGTGGATCATGTGTGTGTCCCATTTCTCCATAACTGTTAGAAAGCTTTTTGGCTATCTTCATGTAGATTTGGTGTTTTTACAGTATTTTGATGAATACTTAATGAAACTCTGGCCAAAACAATATTGTACCATAATGATGTAGCATTCTACAGTCTTGCTGCATAGATCAGAATTTGTACAAATCCACTTAAGGTAGCATGGCAATCTGATGGATAAAACACTGGTGTTTTGCTTCCACAATATATAGCCTCAACTTTGCATCTGTTGGAGGTGAAGATGTGACTATGAGAAGAAGGGAACATTGCAAATAAGGAACAGAGTTGGTGTTTGGAAGTTTTTCCATTTGTGCATAATTTCTGAGGGGAAAAAGGGAGGAAAAAAAAAAGCCTTTAACAGGCTATCTACATTAGGTTTTGCAATAGGATAAATTTTGCAATAGGATAAATAAATGCTGAAATCTCTTTTTTTTGTCCTATGATCTAAAGTGAAAATGGATATAGAACTTTTTGGAGTGTGAATCTTTACTTGATCAGAGACGCAGAGAAGTACCTGAAAAAGACTTTTCAGTTTTGAAGAGATTAGTCTTCCAATTAAAATCAAGCTTTATGCTAATTCTCATCAAACCACTATTCAGTATAATAATTAAGCATTTCTTCAGTTCTTTTGAGGGAAGGATTAAAATAGCCTTTTCAGAGTTACTGAAAGTCATTATGGAAATTTACTGACCAAGTTGAGTGGTAAATGTGCATAGTCCTTTTCATCTAACTAATTCTGATCGTTTATCACCTTCATATGAACTCTATTTGTGAGGAAAAAAGCCCCACAACAATACTCAATGAAGTTTACTTTTTATAGCTCTTTCTTGACTCTTGTCATAGCCAGCAGTATTCCCAAAGGAGAAATATCACTAGTTAATAATAGTACCCTTAAAGATAATAATACTAGATCTATTATTTTCAGAATTTTTAGTAACTAAAACTAGTAACATCCGACTGTTTAAACTTTATTTTTCTGGTATAAACATGTATTTCTTCTGAAAGCTAGCAGATAGCTAGCTGATGGCAGTAATACTAACTTAGGTAGGATGCAAGAATATGACATCCAAAGCAATAAATAAAGTTAGTTTAAATGTTTCATTAATATTTTTTTTTCTGTACTCTGCTTGGTTGCCCACTTGTCTACAAAGCTTTACTTAGATTAGCAATATTTGTTTATTACAGGGTAAGAAATAATAGTAACAATGCCTGATCTGAGAGGGGAAAAAATAGTAAAAAGGTAAATTAAATTTGTCAGAAGCTTCCCACAGATACTTTAAAAAGCCTAGAAATAACTTATCTGAGATCCCATATATAGCTGAAGTTAAAAAGTTAAAAAAGAAAAAAAAAGTGATACTGCACATGCTTTTAACACATGCCCAGGACCAAGGTAACTCTCTACAAAAAGGAGTGTCTTTTTTTCCTTTTTTAAATGTATATATTCAAACAGGCTAGACTTGCAATCCGGAAAGCCTTACAAAATATCCCAAAAGCCTTACAAAATATCCCAAAAGCTACCATTAGAATGCCAAGAACTCTGAGAACTGAATATAGTATAGACTTGAATCTGAGATTATTACAATTTCTCTGAAATTATGGGAGCTGTATACTCTGATTTCAGTCTCCCACAATAATGTTACACAATGGACAAAGGCAAATATTTAACAGATAAATACAAAGAGGAGGAGTATTCAGGCAAAGGCTCAGAAAAAGGCATAAAACAAAAGCCCAATACTGATGGTAGGTGCCTTGCCTATGTTTCCCGCATAGGAAGAGTTAGAGATTCCATTTACTCTACCAAATCAACAGGATAAGAGTGCGGATGATTTTCCTGCTGCTGATGCTTCCTAAAAGTATTGTGCATTAATACGTATCTATGTTCATTCTCTAGTATTTAAAGGTGCTTTGGCTCCAATGCTGTCATCCAGGCTGAGGATAAAATACATAGGATTTCTGAAGTAATACTTATATACAGTGTAATATATCTAACAGTGGTGTGGAATTGCTTTCATCCTTTCAGAAGCAGATTGCTGCACAGTACAGCCATAGTATATTATTATTGTTTTACATTTTTAAAAATGACAAAATTTTAATACAAATTGTAAATGTCTCATTAAGGAGTGGCAATGATTCAAGAACTTTGAACGCATAATATAACAAGTTTTTTAAAAGTCATTATTATCTCTAAAATGTCACCAGCCTGATACTCCATAGCTAACAGGGTACATATAATTATGGAATTCATATAAATCTCTCCTTACTCAGAGTGAGTTATTATACTTCCTGATTTATCATGAGACATGTTTTTAATTGTCTTTCCAGTAGATTAAGAAAAATTTAAACCATCCATTTTCACAATATTTTAAAAGTTTAATTCTGTCATCTTTATTCATGTTAAATAGCACTTAACATCTCAGCACTCCGTGAAGGAAAATGCTGCTCATCAGTAGCATGCCTGGTAGAATAGTATGCCCAGTACTTAATTTTTCAAAATAATACCTTCGAACTATCATAATGCGGCTTGTGTGTATTTATACAGCCATTTAGCAGGTGCCTTCAGAAAATTGGCCTGTTCAATGTAAACAGAATTTTTTTTCCTTAAATGTGCCTTCTCAAATGAATGCAGAAATTTCAGAGTTTGCTAGATTTGGTGAGAGTCTAATTATTTAAGATCTCCTTAGCTAACTGTATTGGTGAGGTGGGTTAGGACAGGTATTGTTCCGGCATCTTGCTCTGAAGTCTCATATAGATCTTAACGCTGATCCGACTTAGGTGGAATATATGGATACAATGAGGAAAGACCATGGAACCACTGAATTGTCAGAGTTGGAAGGGACCTCTAGAGATCATCTAGTCCAACTCCCTGCTAAAGCAGGATTGCCCAGAGCACATCACTCAGGACTGCATCCAGGCGGGTATTGAAAATCTCCAGAGAAGGTGACTCCATGACCTCCCTCGGCAGCCTGTTCCAGTGCTCTGTCACCCTCGCTGTAAAGAAGTTTTTCTTTCCTTTTGAATGGAACTTCCTATGTTCCAGATTGTGTTCGTTGCCCTTCATCCTATCACTGGGAACCACTGAAAAGAATCCGGCTCCATCCTCCTTCAACCCACCCTTTAGATACTTGTAAGCATCTGTGTTTATGAACTGGACTGGCTGTATTAATATCAGGAGGTCTAATAACCAACCACCAGTTGTCTAGGGTGATACAAAGCAGCACAGTAGTACTTTCAGCTCTTCCTTCTCTCTGTATGACCATTTCTATCACTGTAAAGTGGCACACCATCTTAAAAAGGAATTTCCAAGTGCTCAGTTCACTGTAGCCTGAAGTTAAGTAGCAGTTTGCTAGACAACTCTGAAATTAAGAGCAAAACCTGAGGTCTTCCACAATAGGTCTCAGACTAGCACACAGTATATGTCAGGAGACTGCCTATTAGATGCTTGCCAAAGTTCTCTCTCTCCTACCCCCTCAGAGACACTTCCTCTATACTCTGACACATTTCTAGTACCCAGTCTTGTTCTTCCCACCACATTGATTTTGGCAATATTCTGCAAACGTCACACTAAAATCCCAACATTCTGATTGACCAGTTGAGCTAGTCCCAAAGATGTAAAAATAACATTACTTGAACTTTCATAAACAGTAACTGCCATAATTAATTGTATTAAATTAATTCATAATGTCAGCAGAAATTTAACTTTTTTGTTTTTTTCCTGAATTTATACTGTGATCTGTGAACTGCCAAATAAGAGGAAAAATGGGAAGCAAAAACTAATTCATTCAGTGCATTTTGAATGTTGCTTGTATAATTTTAGCTAAATTGTAGTTTTCATGCACTCTGTGTCAGTACAAAAATAAATGACCATGTGGATCGTTGTTTGAATACAGTTTGAATTCCTCAATGTCAATGAGATAGATGGTATCTGGAAGTACTCTTATGAGAGAATCTTCACTTTTATGACACTCTGAGGTAGGTGAAAAATCTACTTAGATTTTGCTAGTCTATATGAATCCTGTTTGACTAATCAACATCTGCACCTCACAGAATATTTTGTTCTACTTTTTGTTTGTATTATCATTTTTGAATGACTACTGAGAGAATGAAACAGTAATTAAAAACTAGACAATATCTTCAAAAATGCCTTTTAAAAAGTTATTTATTTAACTGATCAAACCCGTTTGAACAATTGATCAAATGCTAGCTTGTTGCACACAGTGAAAACATAGCTTGCTCATTTTTCAAAAGGGTACATTCAGCTAAATATAGATCTTAGCCTTTAGACCATTTCTGTTACAGCTGTCTGTGCTTGATGGTGAGAATTGCAGGGCAATAGTGATAAGTGACCAGTGCCCTTAGCTTCTTTTGAATGTGGTGTGAAGATGGGGAACTAAATCCCCTTCCAGATCCAGGGAACACTGTATATTACCAGGTGCTGTCACATAAGGAACAAATATAACTACAGTTTTCCATTTGCAACTCGCCTTCTTGTTTTTCCCATCTGTATGTGTTTCAGGTCTAGTTTAGGAACACTGCTTTTATCTGTGCTGCATTTTTTTCTAGTCACAAGGGGAAGAGAAAACAAAGTGAGAAAAACATAAAACCTCTAGAACATTTTTGGCTATTTAGAACAATAAAAGAGTGAGACTTTTTTATAGTGTTTAATCCTTATTAAATATTTTAACAATCACTATACTTTGAAGGAGTTCTATAACTTAAAGCTATTTGAAATACAGTATTATTAATGCTATTAACTTTAACATCATAAAAATCTGAAGGGCAAAGTCTTTTCTTTGCAAAATGCCAAAGTTATTTGACTCAGGGTACAGAATCTGGGAGGCAGGGCAAGACTTTCCTGGCAGACCTAATCCATAGTGCTCATATCTGTTGCTCAAATCTTGTAACTGTCTCTGTCAGTCACATGATTCTTGTGCTAGCTGTTGGATATGCAGTTATTAATGGCTGATATTAGGAGGAGACTTGTGAGACCCAGGCAGAGGAGTAGGAAAAGTTTTCTTCTTTTTGCTAAACCAGTAGATAACTTGCACTGATCTTAACCTAATGCCTTCCTTCCCCATCTACCAAGCATTACACTTGGCAAGTCAAGCACAATTAAGTTAGACTTAGCAATATGCTTTCCACCACAAACCTACAGCTATCTCTGTAAGTGGAGGCAGGATTTGTCCTTCAAGAGATACTTCTGAGTAAATAATAATATCACTGGTTTTATCTGTGAATACAAACACTGGTTTTTGTCTCTTAATGACTGTTTCTGTTTTACTGCTACTTCCCACTAGGAAGTTGACTGCTAACATAATTAGCAGATGATTGCACGGGGGAGGCTGAAATCCTTAACAGCTGTTTTAAGGCATGCTGAATCAAATTTTCTGTGCTGCAAAACACAGTTTTTGAATGGCATTCTCTCCAGTGACACAGATTATAGGACCATGGTGTGCAGGACTACAGGAAGGACTTAACTTGCTCATTTACTTGAAAAAATACAAACAATCCACTTTCAAAGTACTTAGGGGATTAGTACAAGTACTTGGGCATACTGTACTGTACTGGGTTTGTGTGTCAAGGTTTTGGTAGCAGGGTGTGCTAGAGCAGTGGCTTCTGTGAGAAGCTGCTATAAGCTTCCCCAATGTCAGATAGAGCCAATGCTATCCAGCTCCAAGCTGGACCAACTGCTGGCTGAGGCTGAGCCCATCAGTAATGTCAGTAGTGCCTCTGTGGTAACATATTTAAGAAAGGGGCAGGGGGGAAAAACTGTGCAACTGCAGCCAAAGAGAGAAGTAAGAACATGTGAGAGAAACATCTCTCCAGACACCAAGGTAAATGAAGAAGAAGAGGGAGGAGGTGTTCCAAGTACCAGAGGAGAGATTCCCCTGCAGCCCATGGAGGTCCATGATGGAGCAGATACCCACCTGCAGCCCATAGAGGACCCCATGCCGGAGCAGGTGGATGCCCAAAGGAGGTTCTGACCCCGTGACCCCCGAAGGAAACCCATGCTGGAGCAGGCTCCTGACAGGACCTGTAGACCCGTGGAGAGAGGAGCCCATGCTGGAGCAGGTTTGCTGGCAGGTCTTGTGACCCTGTGGGGGATCCATGCTGGAGCAGTGTGTTCCTAAAGGACTGCACCCATGAAAGGGGCCCACACTGGAGCAGTTCATGAAGAACTGCAGCCCATGGGAAGGACTCACATTGGAGAAGTTAAGCTCCTGTGAGAGGGACCCCACACTGGATCAGGGGAAGAGTGTGAGCAATCCTCCCCCTGAAGAGGAAGGAGTGGCAGAAACAACATGTGAGGGACTGACCACAACCCTCATTCTGCGTCCCTCTGCAATGCGAGGAGCAAGGAGGTGGAGGAATCAGGAAAGTTGAGCCTGTGGAGAAGGGAGGGATGCGAGGCAGGTATTTTAAGATTTAATTTTCATTTTCTCATTGTCCTACTCTGATTTTGATTGGTAAAAAATTAATTTCCCGAAGTCAGCTTTGTTTTGCCTGTGACGATAATTGCTGAGTGATCTCCCCTCAACCCACAAGTACTTAGTTATCTTTTCTATCCCCTGCCCAGCTGAGGAAGGGGAGGGAGACAGAAACTTTGGGTACCAGTTATCTAGCCAGGGTCAACAAACCACATGTATGTATCAGAATTCAGTACCAAAGATCAACTTTAATTGTGAAGTCTAGAAACTGAATCTGTAGCACTGAAATGGTTGGCAGATTTATTTTACAATAAAGTATTTTGAAGCTTCAGACATTTCTGATGCTCCAAGTGATCTATTTCTTTGTTACAGATAAGAGGGAGACAATACAAATCAACATTACCATTTGTATGGAAGAGTCATTCTGACAGTAATGCATAGTGCAGAACAAAAGTTTACTATTAAAAAATAAATAATCATAATCATTAGCTGTGATAGACTAATAATGATAAAATTAAGAGATAAACCATTTGGGAAAGAACTGCTTCAGTTCCCCATGGAGTATTACAGTGTCTGGGAGATGTAAAGTAGCATGTATCAAGTTCTAGATGGAAAAATAAGAGCTCTGGCATAATAAGTGTATAATTAAGTAATGACTGAAGTACCAAGGACGTTTACAAACTGTGCATCATGTTGTCCCAGAGGAGGAAGACTACTCAACCTGTGGAGACACTTAAAACTTTTCTGAACTAGAAAACTTTTGCTGGAGCATACTACCAAAATCTTCCTTGGACAGATACAGCTGTAAGAGCACTGAAGTGTTCCTCTTCTCTTTTCACATCCTTCCCCCGATTCCAGTGTGTGCTAGTTTAAGTGGGATACAGAAACATTGCAGTTTTGTTTCCACTGTTGTTGCGAGAACGAGACTAAACCAGAAATTAGCGTCAGGCTGATAGAACTGCCTTCTACAAAGCATTACTTACCCTTCTTTCCACACAAGAAAGTGAATTCCCTCTTTTATCTACAATAGAGACCCAAGCCTAAAATAAATTTAGAAGGACGGTGAGTACAGAGATATATTAACATTTTACTTATGTGGGACTGAATTCCTAAACCTGCCACAAAAGTGTAAACTCAGACCTCTTGGTGTGCCTGATGCAGTGGTTTTACATTAATATTTTTCTTTAATGATTTTTTTTTTAATTTAGGTGATATTGCAGTAAGAAAGGCCATGGACTGTACATACAGCCACTTTTTTCAGGGTTTAGAGCAAGTCAAACTTTCCTACTACTGTGCAGAGTCTCACTGCAGGTATGAAAACACTTGTTTTACTAATGAATTAGACCATTAAGATCTTGAGCAGTTTCAATCAAAATCATCTTTTAAAATAGAATTTAGGTTTCTAAAGCACTTTATTTTGAAAAATTACTTACAAGGACAAATCAAGATAAATTTGACAATATTTGCTTAGGTCCTTTTATTTTGTAGCCCCTGTTAAATGGAAGAACTCCTAAAAGTTAATGTTTTCTAAAATGAGGAGGCCAAATTGACTAAAGTATTTCTTGAAGGAAAAAGGATTATTTTGAAGAAACCATAATAGAATTTTCTTTTGTGGAAATTATAATAGAATTTTTGTGCAAGTTGAATCTAGACTCGGATATTTAAAAATCACTCGCTTCAGAAGTGTGTGGGCTTTTTATCCCCTTTTAGTTTAACAATCTCAGGTGATTTCCAAAAGGAAAAGCAAAGGGAGGGCTTTACTCACTAATTCACACTGTGACAAATGACTGTTAAAATGCTTTCTGAGATTTACAGTAGGGAGTTGTTCCTTGAAAGTCACTAGTCAACATGACAGCCAGCAGTATACAATTGTCCAAGTGATGTGTGGAGGTGTTGTGTATTATGTGAATACCTTTCCTTTCTAGATAGGTGGTAATGTTCATTTATGCAGTAAGCACATCAGAAAGGAAAGCTGATTTTAATTTAATTCTTTAAGTATCCAATGTAAAAACAGTTCCTGCACAAAGGTAAAATTTAGCTCTCTAGTTTAATCATGAAAGTATATATATATACTGTAGCAAAATGACCCAAATTTTCATCTCAATAGATCAAAAAAGATTTGAAATGCATTTCCAGTACCAGTAAAGTGTCTATATTGGCATCGGAACTGCTATGTTCCAATACCAGTTATGCATATACATACATACAGAAAAGAAAAAAATTAAAGAATTGGAAAATGTAAATTTTTGTTCCATGACTATGAAATTTCAACAGCATATACAAAAGTTATGAAACCTGATGCTTTGAGGGTGGGGGCTGGAAAATATGTTGAGTTTCTATCTTCATTTTATGTTCTTTCCATTCCATTTTTTGTATGTGAATTTGAAGTGGCACAGTAATAGTTATTTTTTCCTATAACTTAATAGCTCTCTAATCCTAAACTTCAACAGGCAGTAGAATGAAATAGTAGTAAAAAATAGGTATTTATGATTTTCAAATGACATGTTCGTATGACAGACTGCATTAATTCAGCGATTCAATGATGGAATGTGTACTTCATGGTTTCTTAATTAATATAGCTAGGAATATTCAGCATTGATAAAATTAACCTTAAGGACTCTGGGGAAAAAACATACTTATTGCCTATGTGTAAGGGATATACTGCATATTTCAGGAAGGACGGCACCAAGCATAAGCAGGTCTGCGCTTCACAAATGGATCTCTCTGCAACACAGCCCACCATATATGCATAATCTGAATGTGTGACACTGCAGGAATACAGGAGACCAGAAAGACACAAACTAGCAGCACAAATGGGAGAAGCAGCATGTAATGTTTAAAGTGTAGAGGTTACCTTCACAATAAAATGACTTTGACCCTGTCTGGGTACATCTTTTAAGTAAGCTAAACTTGCTCAGGCACTGACACTAAATGGCACAAAACACCCTACATACATATCAGAGAACGGCTTCAGCTTCCCTGAAGTGACACTGGGTGATTCCCTGCAACTTGTCTGCTTAGGGTGTTTTTGTGGACACTCAAACTGGCAAATCATTCCTGGGCACTGCAGTGTTCAAAACAGTTTTGGTCAGCTGGCTATGGCCAAAGCATGCAAAAGAAAATTTGAACAGTTCACCAGTATACTGAAGCAGTCACGCTTCAGTGGTGGGAAACACTCCTGGCTGCTTGAATTGACTTAAATAAATACAGCCTTTATATCTTTATAAGCTTCTAAAAAAACAGACTAGACATCTGTGCATAAATAGTTTAAGAAATGTGAGGTAAATTCTGCTCTGCAAGATACTCAAGCACTGAATTTATATGAGTGACCTTACTAAAAAAGCAGTGATATTGACAGAACATAAATGCTTTTTAAACTTAGAATTCTTCCTTTATATCTCTAGTGTCCTGTTATTTGGCTATTTTGCATTACACGGTAACTATACATGTACACAAAACACTTTTTTCTTAATAACCTCTTCATTATATTTTTCCAAGGCCTACAGGAACCTAAAATAAATACCCTCTTTTCTACCCTCTGAAGCAAATCATTTACCAGCTTTAAACATGTCAGATCTTCACTAGGTAGGGTATTTTCTACTTTTATTTCTGTTGCTCTTCAACACAGCTGATAAGACTAGAGACTGATGATCTATGGTTTATGAAATGTTTTGTTTACTGTTTTAGTTTACTGTTACAATAACAATTCAATTTATTTCAGTTTCAGATACTTTCAGTAATAAACACACAGTGTTAAATTCAGAAAGGGATATTAGCAATATTTACAAAATTAGTGGCAAAGTCAATTACTTGATCTCTTTACCCTTAGCCCACTGACTGAGACATTTACATGGCCAGAAGAAACTTGGTACACTACCTGTCACAGAAATCACCTACTAAGCACAAACATATGCTGTACCTACTGGGCTGATCTTTGACATGCTGTCCTGCAGAACCTTTTCAGATTGATCCGGGCAATATTTAAATATTTTATATTGTGACAGGAAAACAGGTGAGCTTTTACTCAGAGTTATCCCTCTGAGTAAATGAATATTTAACTATTCCATATAAAATGTGTGTACTGTAAGCATCAAGCTTCATCTCCACGTTTTTCAAAGGGAACTAGATCCTTTGAAAATCTAGCCCTTCAAAAAATCAAAACTGGTTTTAACATCCAAATTTTTTCAGGAAAAAATCACTCAGCAAGTTCAAGAATGTTAATAAACTATTTGAAATAGTGTATTTACTGAACAAATGCATTTGCCAAAGATTCACCATGTTCTTCTGCACACAAGAACTTATTTTATGAAAAATAATTTTATGAAGAATAAATGCAACTTGGCGGTTTTTGGAATATGACAGCCCAGAACCCATCTGTTACTGAAGCCAACTGTAAAGTTGGTTAGGAATCTAAGCTACACAAGTAGAATTATTTTTCCAGGAAAGAAATGAAAAAGCAGTGAGACAGATGTCACTGTCTTGGAGAAGTATACATAAGAAATAGACCAGGAGCTAGACACCAAAAAAGTCTGTTTCTCAAGAAGTCCTCGAGGAAAAAAAATGAAGATTAGAAATCTGGCTCCAAACAGGTACAGAGCTAAGAACAAAATTCCTCAATCAGAGCACTATAGCATTCAGCTAAGCATTTTAGCATGGGTGCATTTTGTAAATGAACAAGATCATTTAAAAGAAAGCTGATCAAACTCTTCCCCTAAAGAAATATAACTAGTAAGGTTTCAAAACTGGGTACTATGCTTATGTCAGAAATATATCTTTCAGCAAAAAAGAAGCAGGGTCTATATTATTTCAATCATATTTATTATTAAATACTACCATACGATTTACTGGCAAACTATGTTATCAAAATTGTGAGTTGGTGGCACAGAATCATGAGTGGTTTGTGGCAGGTGAGAGAAATAATTCCATCTCCTCTCCACCTCAAAGTCTCAACAAGCATCTGAAAACAGAGATAGAACATACGCCTCCCAGCCAGCAAAAAGTAAGCATCTTTCCAGAAAGGGCAGAATGGAAGGTTAAAAGAAAGACCTCAAGGGTGAACAGACTGGGAAGATCAAAAAAGGAACAGGACTAAGACAGAAGACAAAGAGTTTATCTGGTAACAGAACTGAACTTCACGGACCACACAGCTAGAAGACTCTTGATTATAAATCAAACTGCTGGAGTTGAAAGCAAGTGGAAGTAAGAAGTTGCAATGAACTAGAAATACGCAGAAAATTACTTCCAGCATCTTGGGCAAGGGCCTCCTAAATGAACTATCTTCATCACTTGCCATTGTGTAGCTGCACTAGAAGGCTACTTCAGCTGTATTTTAGTGTTCAGATATTCCATTTATAGTTAATGTCCATTCAACTGAAGGGGGCACAAGCAATACCTTTGGCAGTATCTATATTGCACAGAAATTACAATAGAATACAAAAGACATGCTTCACCAGAACCCAACTTGAACAACTTATGTAAGGGTGCAAAGAAAAGATAAAAAAGCAAACAAAAATAAGATATACTTGTGTAATACTAATCATTACTAATAAGCAGCTGATCTCAGGATCCACACAGGTCTGCAGCCATTCTCACTAAATATTTCCTGAATGTATATGGAATGTTCCAAATAGTCCATTTGACAGTATTTCTGTGCAGAATATGTAAGCTTTTTCTATAATGGATAGTAGCAAAATACCAACAACATGGGATTGGATTAATATTTCAGTATTAAAAATAATATCCTCCAGTAAAAAAAAACAAACCAAAACACAAGAATCTGGACAGGACCCTATTGTAAGGTGGAAAAACAAAAGACAATACTTAAGATTTTTCAAGAGTGGACTTTGTTCAGTTAATGGAAAGCTAGTACCAACAGAGACTGCTATGGTAACTTGCAGAGGTGGAGGAGAGAGTGCTGCTAATACAGCCTCATGTAAAGCACAATTCTGATTGCATTGTGGGGAAACAACTGCCCAGTCTTCTTGCTGGACATAGCTGCTCTGTGGCCTCAGCACAGGACAGTATTTGAAGATATAGAAAGCCGCTTCCACTAGCTATTTTCAGTCCTGGGTTCATATTTTATATTTCAGATGTGCCAGAGATCTTTCTTATAATGCTTGTGTGAATATTAATGAAATAATTAAAAGTAACTATTCATTTTCCGCTAGTCGCTTGCTACAATTTTCCAACAATAATCATACCATTATGCTATATATGTTTTGCATAGATAGCAATACATATATAGCATACAATGTCATACCATTGTGCTATAATTCTGCTATCTATATTTTTAAGGATTATTTATTTTCATTTTGTTAAGTGCACATAGACTTGAAATATAATCCAAATGGATGCTATAGTTTGTGCAGTTGATTATACACTATTTCCTATTTGAGATCAGATCATGATTCTTTCACAGAAGGTAACTTTATAAAGTCCAACAACTGCTATCATGGAAGTGCTTGACAGAAGTTTAAAGTAGAGCTGGCAAAAGTGTTAACTCCACAGAGGGGTTCAAAAAGGTGTACAGAGAATATTTTCTTCATTAAAATAAAGAAAATATTTTTTATTTAGCGTCATCAAAACCCTAGCTAAATAAATGACGTTGATAAAATGAGAAAGGTCGCAGGTTTTTTTCCTATTCCAGTAAAAAAAAAATGTAGGTGTAAGATGCTATGATCTACATTTTCTAAAATACCAAAAAACACTGCAATCAGAAGTTACAAAAACAGAATATGCTTATGGTTTAATTTTTTTTAAACTATAAAGCCATGCTTTAATAAACACAGTCTCTCACTCTTCATTATGTAGTTACAACGCTGTTATTTCCAATCAACAACGTTCATTTTTTGCGACTATCTTAAGATGTCATTCATCATTTCATAACTGTCTGAATAAACATCCTTTGTTTAATTGCTTCAATGTATCTAGTATATTCTACTAAACAAAAGTATCAATTAGTTACATATCTACATGATCTTATGATTACCAATGAATGAAAATCCATCCTTCTTTAGGAAAGTACCTAAAATCTAAACGATGTAGACCAGCATTAAAATCAAAAGTTTCTGACTGCTGAGTTAAAGACTCATTCTTAAAATGTAAATATATTGAATTAAAATTGATCCAATACGGCATTATATATTACCAGACAATTTTGCTTTTCTGTCGTTTGACCACAAAAAATTATTACTACAAAGTGGATCTCACACATAATTTTGCAAGATGGGATCATGTAATTGATACCACCAGGTTCTACGGTCAATTAGAGTGGCATGGTGCTATTGGTGTTCCTGAATACAGTTCATTTACCATTCTGAAATTAAAAACACATTCCTGGTTTGTTTGTTTGTTTGAATATAAGGTTGTTGAGTTTTTTCTTCTAAAGACATTGTTTGACTTGAGACAAACAAATACCTTTTTCTTTCATTTTGTAGTTAAAGATGCTGATAGTCCTTGAAATAATTCATAAAGGAATACATTAATATTAGTTACATCTAAGCCTCAGATCCTAGCATGAAAAGAAGCTGCATGTAAAGAAGCATGCATATTGAGTAATAAGTACACCCACTGACTCCCAGGGCATGTTATCATCCAGAGACGGTATGGTACCTGTCCTGCTCTTCCTCCCGCCGTAGCCGTAGGGAAGAGGAAGGTACTGCCCTTCTGTACAGGCGGTTGTGCCCCGAAGGCTATGGGATGCCTAGTGCCTTGGTGTGGGGCTCCGGCCCCGACTCGCCCCCGGCTGCGGGGCGGGGCACCGCAGCCCCTCGCCGGTCGTCGCATCCCTTTACCGGAAAAGTTTTTCAATGGGGCTGGCCTCCGGCGGGCGGTGCGCTGACCCGATAGCCCGCCCCGCCGCTACCCCTACCCTCGGCGAGGCCCGCCGCCCAGCCGTCCCTCTCAGGCGGGCTGGCGGTGGGCACCGCCCGCGCAGCCCCCCGCAATCCCGCTCGGGCTGCCACCGCGGCCACGCCGCACCCGCGAACCGCGCACTCACCTGTCGTCGCTCTGCCAGCCCTGGTCGCCGAGCAGCAAGTCCCGAAACCGGTACCGGGGGGGAAGCGGGGGCACCTCGCTGTCCAGATCCACCATCCTGCCCGGAGGAGGGGAACGCCCACCGCTGCTCCCCTGTGGAGGGTCAGTCACCCCTGCTGGTGGGATGCCGCTGGGCGGGAGAGGGGAAAGCCCAGACGAGGCAGGAGGGGCCGGGAGCGGCGCGGAGCAGGTTGTCCCCCCCCCAGGCGAGTGTGGGGGCTTGCAGCGCACAAAGGCGGCGGGAGCTGTCACCGGGTGGCTGAGGGGAGCGGCGGGACCCGCTCGCGCCCCGGGGCGCCAGCGGCGGTTAACGGACCCCGGGGGAGGCAGGTGTCGGCGGGCGGTGGCCTCGGCGGCGCGCGCGCCCGCCGCCCACCCACCCAGCCACCGAGCGCGAGCACGAGCGCGCGCGCACCGCCCGCCGCGGTTGACAACAAAGAGCTATCCACCGCCATGCAAATGTTGTTTGGAGCCGCCGCTGGCTGGCGAACCAATGGGGTGGGCGCTCATTAGCATATTCCAGTAACAGCGCCGGCAACCTCTGCCTGCCGACCAATAGGAGCTTCCCCTTCATTAGTGTAGGGGGCTGCTCGCTCTGCGGGGCGGTAGCGGGCTCTGAGCTCCTGTCAAGCTTCGGCCGCGATGCATCGGCTGGAGCGTGGCGTTGCTCGCCACAGGCCCGCCGGCGTGTCGAGCTGAGCGAGGCGGCGGGCGGGTTGGAGGAGTACCCAGCCTGTCCCCTCCGGTTGGCGGTTCGGCGGGCCTTGCTGGGTGTCGGCGGGTCTCGGGTGTCCCCGCACTCAGACAGCTCCGTGGGGGTGGCACCGTGAGGTACCCGTTTTGGGCATGCAGAGCCGTGCTTGGCTGGAGGGGCCACTGAGCTCAGCTCCTTCATAAGCCTATCTCCTACAGCCAGCAACCTCCTCAGGTACTGCCTGGGGCTTGCTCCTAAGCACTTCTCTGTAAGCCTCAAAATTGAAAAATGAGATGTTTCTTCTTGGCGAGCTATAGGTAGCCTCTGTGCAGATCCCATGTTACTGATGTTACTCATCTGAGCATAGTTGGGTCTTTCATGACTTTGTCTCTTGTTCATGTTTAGTGAAATCAAGCCGATCTGGTTAGTGACATGTGTCTGATCCTGTTTTGTGCCAACTCTTCTGAAATCTCAGATGCAAGTGTGGTAAGCTATCAATCAATTTCCACTTTTAATTAATTGGGGGGTTGTTGTACATAGCAGGAGTGGTGGCGCAAGCCCCGTGAAAAGACAGGGAAGTTGAATTGTTCCAATGATGGGAATTTGTAGGCAATGCCTATAAAGACACTCTAAAAAGTAGTTGAATTTCTTAGGTGACTGATGAAACACATATTACTGATGTGATTTGATGGAATTCACTGTCACCAAATTGAAGTAGTGACTATTTTTTTTTAGATTTGCTCTTAAAGGTGCACTGTAATCTAGAGTAACTGTTGTACTTAGCATCTAATGCCCTGGTTCTTTTAAACATGAATATTGCTACATTTTTGCAGCCTGTTGTGATTTGCCTTCCCATATTAGGTCTTCACCTAAACTATTCAGCCACAGCATTCCATTACTAGAATGAAGTCATGCAGTCTTAAAGACACTAGGGCAGTTTTTAGACTTGACTTACATTTAGAGTTTGCTAGATCAGGGGCTAAATGATAAATAAGAAGTTATTTCCTAAATGTGGTTTAAATACCACATGTTTACTTAAGTGCATACATTCACACTGTGTATTGAAGAGTGAACCTTCTATTTTCCAGTCAGTTGGACTTCTGTGTAGAAGGTAAGCTAGTTAAAAGCTGACATGGCACATCATACAGTATCAGCTTAAGTATGGAGTGTGTCACATAATAACATGCTGTACTGAGAATCCAGCTCTGAGCTTCATGCTGTGAGGGGAAGATTTCTACAGGTAACCAACAGGTAGTCCAACTCAGGACTATCTCTGCTCTTGTTACAGACAATGCATCTTCCCTTGCTTCTCTAGTACAGAGTTCTTAAGCATAGCCTCTCTGATTGCTGTTTCTTTAGAGAAGCCAGTGTTGTATTGCAGGCCCTGTAAAACGCTGGGATCACTGGAGTATGATGCTTACCCTTTTTCACAGCTTGCTGCATTCAGCGTTACAATGGGCTTCTCAGGGAGGCTGGTTAGATGAAGCAAAACAGATGCATGTATGTGGCAAGAGTTCAAAGGCAACTCTTTGCTTTGGCTGATGGGGAAATAAAATAGTAAATTATCCTGCTGCCACATTCTTACTGGTTTTACCATGCTGTATTCTGATATCAGAGCTGTTTAAAAGTCTAATTTAAAAAAAAAAAAATGTATGTTACGTGCAGCCAATTTTTTCTCTTTCAGCTACTTCAGTTGAAAAGGCTATCTCTGCTAAGAGAACATTGTTTCCGCTCGCTGCCTGGGTGTCTTTTCATCTTGCCAAAACTTGAAGTGGGGTGGAACCAGTATATTGTAATGTTTTGTTATAAAAGTAAAGTAGTTAGTCCTTTTCTGAAGCCTATGAATCATAGATCTGTTGGAAAATTAATGGTGTTTCTACTGTATCTTCTAGCAGCCTCATTAATTTTTCCACTTTAATTGATTAATATATGTTTTCATACTTGAGGAGCTAAGTAATAGTAGAAGCTTTTGCACTTTTGCTACTACAGAAATGCATTTCAGAATGGTAATAGCTGACTGCTAAACTAGCAAGCTGGTAAATAGTTGAGTAGAGCTAATGGAAAGCGACCTCAACTCATAACTGAGAATATTGTCATGCCATTTATACAGAAGCTTTATTTTGTGCTTCTAAGTAATATAAACTCTTTGCAATATAAAATTAGCTATGTTTTTATTTGTCTGATGGTGTGAGACCTGGTCACTCTGAAAAGCTGTAGGTATTTACATTTAGACAGATACTGGATTTTAGTTAGCTAAACCTAATATTTTCATTAGCAACTCAAAACACCTGGGAAATGTATGTCTTCAAGCTGAGGAGATGCTGAATCATCCACTTGGAGACAGATGTTGTTATATGTGAACTTTTATACTCGGTCACTATGCTCAAGCTAGCCATTCCCTCTCCTGTGTTTGTGTGCTAAAGAAAAGCTGTGAGCCATGCTCAGTTCTTTCAAGGATTAAGTGTAGGTTTGTACTCTTGGGATGATTCTGACCCTGAGACTTGTCAGTAGCATCTGTGGCCCTGAATTGGGGACTGAAAATATATTTTCATGAACCACTTCTTTTTTTTTTTTTCTTTTTTTTTTTTTTTATTATTAACAACTGTCTTGATACTCTTTCCAGTACTTAACTCTGAAGTTTGGTAGAGAGAGAAGAGTCAAGAACTGTGTTACTGCATTTATTGCTAGTGATTGGGTATAAATCTTGGATAATAGTGAGGTACAGAAGGAACAAAGAAAAGTATTTAGGTTTCCTTTTTAGGTTGCTTATATTTTTGTTAGTGTATAGGTGAAACAGGCTGGCACAATACAGATGGCTTCTGAACTTTTTGAACAGTTGCAGTGTATATGGAGGTATACATATGTTATTAATACTGTTCTTAATTCAAGATATTCCTCCCCTCTGTCTAAATCTGAATTATGCATTCTATTGCAATAAAGTAAATCAGATTATTGTGTTAGTTTTTGATATTTCCCTCAAAAAGCTTGTAAGGTATCTTTATTATTAATCAATTTAATTATTGACACTCATTCTTTATTGTTGGTATTGATATATCTAAAGTTATTCAGATAAATCAAAACTAAATCTGATGGTAAGGAGTTAGAAAAGAATCTCGCCCATGATAATAAACTGGTGAATTTCACTGTCTTGAAGCGTTGATGGTCCTCTGCATTGTGGTGCTAAAACAGTGCTACCAGACACAGTTCTTACTCCTTTCCCCTCTATTGCTTTTCAATTGTATACCATGACTCAGAGAGTTGTCTTCCACAGCTGATAAGCTTATCATGCTAACTATTGTTCATATGCTCCTAAGTAATATTATGAGATTGTGGTTGGAGTAAGAAAGACCACTGGTAAAGATAAACTTTTAAAACAAAAAGTGAACAATGATGAGGCATTTATGGAGCAAATGCACACTAAATCCTTTTAAACAGTTCTGTAATGTGAGTAACTTGTACTTTCTGTTCTTTCGAGGAAGATAGTCTAATATTGTCTGGATGGGATTCAATGAACTCACTAAGCAGACATGCACAAGACCCTTACCATAAGGAATAGTCTAGACTGCAGTGAAGAAGGGTAAGTGGAAATGCTGCTGTAAAAGTTATACGCTTTCTGTTATTTGTCTGTTGGTGCTAGTAAAGGGTTAGGCAGGCTGAAAAACTGATTGACTGAAAAATACATTAATAAAACTCAAATTCATTTTGAGGCTTTTTCCTAGGTCCTCACTTTTGATTCCTACCCCACCCATAATTAAGAAGTATCTCGATGTTTATCACAGAATTTTAAGGGTTGGAAGTGACCTCTGGAGATCATCTAGTCCAACCCCCTGCGAAATGGCGTTTAGGTCATTAATGAGTATTTTTAGAACTCTCACATTTCTGCAAGTTGATTAGGTCTCACTTGAGTGTGTCTAGGTTGTTTTGAGTTTAAGACTAGAACTGAGGATGAGAATACCGACAGCACTGGAAAGCACATGAGACAGTTCTGCAGCTTTGCCAGCTGAATAGAATATTTAGGGACTTGGAATTCACAGTTCACAAAATGATTTGGGATTTAGATTAGTAATCTGTACTTAAACAGTATTTGATTAACTTTAGCTGCAATTTCACTTCCAAAATAATCTGTAAAGGAGGAGTCTTCTGTACAAAAAACATAATGACATTATCTGTTAAAATGTGCCTAGATGAAATTCTGAAATAAAGAGTCCTTGCTGATAAATATTGTTTATCTCAGAAAATAATAGAGTTTCAGCAGTGGAAAAAGGTATACTTATCAGTTAGAAAACAGCAATTAATTTTTTTTTAAGAAGTCTCAGTATGTTTTTTGCGTGGGGTTGTTGTTTGTTTTTTTTTTGCCTGATTGTCAGACCATCAACTCCAAAAGCAATCTCAAATCCGAACTGCAGGACATAGATGACTTCTAGGACTAAAGTTAGGCATGCTGGACTGAGAGTCACAGGATCCTGCAATCTGAAAAGATCACAGAATCACAGAATTGTGGTGGTTGGAAGGGACCTCAGAGATCATCGAGTCCAACCACAAAAAAAAAACAAAA